>CM062826.1:26512082-27112082 GCA_031772345.1 Himalopsyche anomala
TCTAATCTAAATTATTTGGAAATAGTATTGTGAGGGCATTTACCCCTTCGCATTGAACTTCTAAGTTTGCACGTGAAGTCGTTTGGCAGAATTTCATTGTTGTGTATATTCATGAATTAATGGGTGCCTATTTCAAGTTATGGTTTTACGATCGCAATTTCTTAGGCCTGCGTCGTAACTCTGTAACGTACGCTAATGATTTCCATTCATGATTTACCAACATAAAAGCTTTAAATAACCGAGCATAAACCTCATTGAAATGGGTAATACGTTGGACTTCCTCGGCGCGAAGAACTGGCAAGCTATTCATCGCTTGATAATTAGAATGCATTCATTATTTCGAATGAGGGCGACCGTTTTTTTAAGTAATTCAATTTATATTGCAAAATGTAATGTACATATGTATTATGTTTTGGGTTAAAATGACATTTACGTAATACTACTCAATATTTTTTACGATTCTTAAAGGAAATTATTACATATTCCGCTGAAGTATATCATTATTATCGATTTTGATGTCGTCTACTATCTGTAATTTCTTAAATACTGTTAGGTAGGGTTAATTTTGGGATTAAAATACACACATCGATGGCTTAGTTCCATAATGCTACATCTAGAAATTAATAGTTTTGAGATATGGGTAACCAAAGTTTTGACACATCTAAACTAAGTCTGTTGACTTCTATGGAACTATGCTATCGATATATGCATTGCTCGATAACGGCTTTGCCTATGAATATTTTTAATCATGATTATATAAATTTACTTTTTTTAATTATCGACAAGTTTTTCAAAATGCTTGAGATTGTTGTAGAACTTATAAGTTTACTTACTATACTATCTCACTTTTGATCTCATTTTAATATCATAGCCTTTTATTGTTTGCAATAACATAATAATGTCTGATGATTTAGAATCTTTTTATTTTCGTTTTAATTATCAGTACATATTTTTCATTTGTGTATTATTTTGTATGCAGTAGAAGGTATTCGAACAAATATTTGATTGAGATGAATGTATACCAGTTTTTTTTTTAAATTCGCAATAAATGGCTTTCTCGTGTTGCCTTACCACGAAAGCAGAAGGCGCTTATTACCGTGTCGTTTCTAATGTAGTGCACCGAGTGATAAATAATTCCCGCATACGAGTTGCTGTTGATATTATTGATGCGTCTGTAATCAGCGCTCCGCTCGGTCCGGCGTTTCCTACTTCATTTGGCGAACTGGTACATGATAATCAATGACTATTGAGTGAGACCTTTCGCTTTAAGTGACACGATTTTCGTTTTCAACGGTGGACACAGATTAGCACTTTCTTCGTGCTGGATAGTTCCGCACATGCGACCATACGATCGCGAATAAATCATACCTTTGCTAATGGCCAGCTCTTGTGATGCGAAGCTTTATGCAAATATTTACCCGACTCTTTGAATGCGTTCTGTAAATATTTACAACGTTATTGAAATAAATACGTTGCCATATTTTTGGTCGACAGTTTTATCGTTAATGCATATTATTGATCGTTGATCCAATTTTTCTAAATTGCCGATCTCTGGTTTATTAAGTTTACTCTTCACGTTGGCTTGTAAACAAACATATCAACACCACGCAATACTTACTAGTAATGCGAAGCTGCTCTTGAACTTTTTATGAAAATTGTTGTGTCTTAAGAAAAAACAAAGAATAATAATTAAGTATTTCAATGTGAATCGAATAAATCTCCGTTTTTGGTGAATAATTATTTTATACCTGGGACCTGAAAATCAACTCGTTAATTTGTTTTCACACACAACCGGTTTTTTAATAATCAAACATACATTTTACCATGTTCGACATCTGTAACTGGGTGATAAACTATATTATTTCAAAAATGGTAGTGTTTCACTATGACTGTTCAAAGCTTCTTTGTAAATTGTTTACGCAGAAAATGGCTAGTTTTCTTCTTCTATTTTTTAAGATCGTTGATTTGATAATCGTTTTGTTGTTTTTCGTCAATATAACTGAACAGATTTAAGGTGTTCACTGTCAATACTTGGTGGAATGGCATTATAATAAAAATAATAATAAAAGATTTTTAGTACTTTTTCCACTTAAAATTTTTATTTGATCAGGACCGGTTTCGCTCCTTACTAGCATTATCAACTTTAATTAAATTTAATTAAAATTAAAAAAATTAAGTGGAAAAAGTACTAAAAATCTTTTATTACTATTTTTATTATAATGCCATTCCACCAAGTATTATATAACTGAACAGATTGTTCTAATGACCAAAGGTTTGACCAACATTAACATATTGTTGTTCACCTCCCATTTACAGATATTAATTATTAGATACTTCGTAAATACCACATGGTTTGAAAATCATCTTCAGTATGTTAACAGTTCGCGAGCTGAGTACTACAAGGTTCTATGTGGACAGCTGCACCAAAAAAGATATGGGTATTTTAAATTTAGAATGTTTGTTAATTTCTTTTTGATTGTGGAATATATCAATGATAGTACTGGCATGATATATAACTATTAATAAAATATTGTTAAAATTAGTTATCCATAGTTAATTAGAAATACCTAAACTTCACTTAGAACCTTGTCCACCTGAAACTCAAACAAACCGCCAGTGCTACAAGGTTCTAACTGAAATTTGTATGAAAGCACAGGTGATTCAAAAAACAGACTTACGCTTTTTATATTAAAATAAAAAGAATTATATGGAAGATATCTAATGTGATCATTATTATTGGAGAAAATATATTTAAAAATGGATGATAAATAGGAAAAGTAGTTTTTTTTTCGTAGTTTGTGTTTGATATCATTAATGTACTAAGTTAATATTGTAAAATGTAATAATACCACACTGCAAGAATACAAAACATCATAATGGTAAAAAATAACACCATTGTGCTGAAGAATAAAAATAATTGATCAAAATCAGATAATTGAAAAATAATGCAGGAATAAAATTATCAAAATAAAAAATATATTATTAAACCTATGTACATTCACACAACTTTTGTCACTAACGACCCGGGTTTCGCCTTTTGGTATCTTCAGGATTTCAAGTTGAAACCACAGATATCTTGCGACGCGCACATAAAACTACGGCTTATTGGAAATTTAAGCAAAATTTCGACTTCATATTAATACAGCATGTAGATAATGCTACGCTTAAGACTGCCTCATTATTACACTTAGAACCTTGTAGTACTCAGCTCGCGAGTTGTCACTTAAAAATAATTATTAAAAAATATGTAATCTCAATCCTTTGGTAGCGAAACTAGATTGAAATATCGATGATAAAAATAAAAGAATCTACAGTAAGTAATTACTGAACTTTTATATATGTCACTCACAGTTGCATTAATGTTTCAATCATCAGTTAAAATGTGTAAAAACTAAAATGAGGATTAATTATGCAGTCAATACACGCTACGGCGATTATTAAGTCATTTTCTTTGAACCATTTAAAAAATATTTTTTTATCTTTGTTTTAAGACGTGCAGACGTTCAATGATCCTGCATCTGTATAGCTCGAGCTTATTAACGAAATCTCCCGTTTGATAGCCCATCGTTTATCCGTCTGTCAAGTTTAAATAAACATAAGCGTCTGTAGAATGCACGCGACAGAAGACGCGCGATGCATCATCTCGAGCGTTGATCTTGAAACGCGAGCGGCTGCCCAGCCAGAAAGAAAGAGGGAGATCTTCGAATTTAGCCGCGAGATAAAAAATAACTTTTTGGCTTTCCGTTTCGCCGCCGTTACGGCCCGCATGAATGGGACTTTGCCTCCTCCTCCTCCGCCCCTCGCTCCAGTCCTCCGGATTATAAAGAGCGACACGTGTGGGGAGACCCGATGATGCACTGCTTCTTGCAACTTACAAAATTCCTGAGATTTCTGTGTGATGTTCGTACTAATACATCACTGACCTTACTCAATAATACGACGTCATGGTTATGTTGGATTTATTTATTTTCAATTGAGAATATCCGCTTCGTTCCGCTTCGAAGGAAATCATCGTCGCAACAGATCTTCCTTCATAGGAATTGTTTTACTTGCGACATGAATTTGTAATTGAGACTGTTTTCTTGATTGAACCGCTTTGAACTGTTCCAAAATGACGCATGGGTGTTAGGATATCAATGAGTGATTTCCCAGTATGTCTGCTTCCCCCAAATGGTTTAAGTTACTTTGGTTGGAAATTGTAAATTCAGGGGCATGTAGGCAATTACTTAACGCTTCTTGGTGGTCTTTTCCATTACATTTCATAAAAGAACAATATTTTGTTGAATCAGTTTTTTATTTCTAATGTGTTTATTTACAACACATATACATACAGCTTAAATCAAAACTTATGGCTATCATATTTGAGTGTTGATTGTTATTTTCTTATGCAAAGGAGCAATATTTATTATGTATTTACACTTTTAACCTTTTGACAACGAAAATTCTGTTTCGCTTCTGTCGCTTTCGGCTTACACCTAAAAAATGATGAAATTGTATTACGATTCACATAAACAGCTCGCAACATGGGTCTAAAATACCGAAGACGCGTTAACAGAGGGAGCCATCGCCGGATGTGTCTGCCATATCGGGAAGACCGGGAACTCTTTACGAGGAGTCATAATGATGCTCATTCACTTGGCGACCGTTGCGCAATAGTCAGAAGGGAACAAACAAATCAGTAGGCATTATTATTTAATAAATATTATTGTGTGCGTGCTGCAATAGAGGCGAGGCTGCAGCCCAAAGCATGCCCACGCACGGCAATCATGATTATCATATAGTGATTGCGAAGACCTGGCTAACGAATTTTGACACATGGATATCGCAATCTTCGTCGTTTTTATAGGAAACTCTCAGACGCGTATTGAATAATGTGACGATTATTTCCCCCGCTGGTTTTACTATTTATTGATCAATGTAATATTACTTTTTTCTTTTAAAATGATTAGTATTAATGCAAAAAAATAATTGTTCAAATCATGTACAAAAAAGAATCTGGGTGATATTATTTTTATATATCAAGTCAGTTAACGGATTGATCAACTTTTATTACTAGCACAGTTTCTAGTTAAATGTGCGACACACTTGCCGCTCACTGAATCACATAATTGGTATTTACCAAGCATTATATTTTAAAAAGAAATTATTCATTGTTGTGGAGCCATTTATAATTAACAATGAATATAATAGCATCTCAGTTGCCATTCTCGGTGATATAACACGCATAAATATGCAACACATATTAAAAGTACATGGTCATTATTGTACACTTCTGTAACATTATCTGGACTGATTGCGCAGTTTTTCACATTTCTGTACATTGGAGGTACACTATGTCAAAAATGTTATTTTTCCCCTTGGCTCTTTAAAACTTATTTGTGAGATTTGTGTTAAAATCGTAGCACTGGTTTTCTTTTACTATTTGTTATGATTATTCATTTGATCATAATTGAGGTGTCCTTTTTACGGGTCCACTTACTGGAAAGAGCGTCTCGATCGATGTACACTATGTCGATATCTCAATTTGGCCAAAAAGATTTAAAAAAAAAAACAATTATCAACGGTTTTGCAATTTGGAAGAGTTAATCTACGATGAAAATATATTATACCATAATATAATCATTAAGACCCATACGCTTGTTATTATTACCTATTGTATTTCATAAATGGACGCTCATTCGATCACACCGCTGTGTTGACAGAGAAGAATCGATAAGAACCTGTTTCTCTGTTCGAATATTCAGATAAGAGGATAGAAATTCCTCTTGACGGGTGGTAAACCGCACTCGTTCCCTGTTTAAACGCAGCCTGTTTCTTCACAGTTAAGACCATATAAATGAACCGACCGCAATATTAGATATAATACAAAGTTGCCCTAATAACATTCGAAAACCGTCGCCTTTCATGCGGGAATCTTGTCTATGTCCAGATGAACCAAGGTTTTGAAAATATACGGATACCAAATAATGTCAACGGTTTTGCATTTTTAGACTGAATATGTTATTGATTAATCGTTTAAAATCATCGAAAAATAATGTTTAGTTAGACTAGTTTCAAACAGCTGAGATGAATTACTCGTGGTTAATCTGCATGCTGCCGATCCCGGCTATGCTAATAATTGCTGAGTTTCGTTGCTACCGGCTCTGGGAAAAGAATTGTCTTCTACGTTTTCTCGTTACCATATTGACAACAAATAAATGCTCCCGCCTCCAAGACTTATCTTATACATAATATATTGTTATCCAGCTAGAATAATTATTCCCCGTAGCTGTCTTAGAATACGAATGTACAACAGAATAAAGATTTGCGTATTTTACAACATAATATAGATTTTAGGTTATCTTTTGTCGAGAATTGATTATTTGTTTGACATATTTTCAAAGTAGTTATTGAGTTGATACATTGTGACTACGCCGTAGATAGCTGTCTCGCTGTCGTAACCAGTTTTTTTTTTATTATGACTTTCAATAATAATTTTTATCATAGTTCCGACGGTGGCGTGACGAATTAGCCATCAACCTACACTATCATTTTTAAGGTTCAAAATACTATTCGGGTAGTAAACCTAATAAATGTAATCGTGCAATGAAGTTCATTGCTGTTTTTTGTACATAAGTCGAATTTGTAATATTTTTGATTGAATTGGCGAACATGCCCGTTTCAATTCCAAAACTAATACATACATACATCATTAAGGCACGTTCAAATGCTTGATCGATTTCCACTTTGCGCTAATAACGGAGTTGGCGCATCAATGACAAGCAACCAACAAACAGGTGATGATGATGTCTTCCTGCCTCTCCATCGTGAGAACTCGCCTCGTTAGCATAATGATATTTTCCATTCCTAGTAATTCTTGCCTTTACTTACAGTACTTAGACTAAATATTATCATCAGCTTTGCGAATAAAGTCGCCAAGCTTGTTACCCCTCTGTATATAATATTTATAGATGTAGAATGAAACACAACCAACATCCTATTATTTTTCAATTTTAAATTCTAAAAAGATCTTTTTAAATGGTGTAAACTTTGAAAACTTACGAACCACGAATATATTTTATTCTTTAAGAACAACTTAAAAATAATATTATAAATCCTCTACAGGTATCAATTTAATATATATATATATATATATATATATTTTATATTAAAATGAACCTCCACAAAATTACCGCCGAAACCATCGAAAGTATTAGGTATCTATTTATAAATTGTTATAAACAATTCCTGTGATGATTACAAATTAATCTAAGGCTATTTTTCACATCAAACGTAATTCCAACACGCCGACTATTTTATTTTGGTTTGAAGTTTCCAGCACTTATATAAATGCGTTCATCTAATATTTTTTTTGTTATTTTATTTTTCAGGTAAGAAATGATGTTTACTGGTCGGCAATGGCCATTATCGGGTAAAAACAGCAGTTTTCTTATTTTTTTTTTATCGAATATTGTAATTTTATCATACGTTAATGCATTATATTAACATATTCACTTGAGAATTCTTCGCAATTACAACTCTGGGAACCGGATTGAAATTCCGCTTTAGTAAATTCTTATTTTAATTGAAAACAACGACCCCTCGAATGAATGGTTGAAAAAGTTGGATAACGACTCAAATTAAAGAAGATTTACGACTCGCCATAAAACGTGCTTTAATGATAGCATGCTTTTAATTCTGCAACTCTTAATAATCTGCACAGTTATCTACAGCCTTGCTTTTATTTTAACGAAAATGTTCGCACTTGGATTTTGGAGGAATTATTGTAAGACATACGCACAAGCGGCACAAGTCTCTCGATAACAGCAATAGTAGGTACTAATCGCAATCAACACCTGACTCAATTCTGTGATCCTGTTTTGGGATACTCTTAATTTAATGTGGTTGTTTGCTATAAATGTATCTTTTATTAAAAATAGAGTTTCTTGACTGTTAAAAGGTGTCTCAACGTTGTATGAAAGTGTAACGCTTTTGATTTTGTGTGGAAATATAAACCAATTTTATATGACACCATCTTTCGAAAAAACATGTAATTTTAAGCAAAAGAAGCTGCTTTATCGAATAGAAATGTACCTGGCCATATATTTCTTTCGGCTTATATGAGGTCAAAATGAGAAATTCCACCATTCTTGAGAATGTGAAACTAAATGTTCCTGCTTATTTTTTGAGAAGTCGTGGACATGAATTGTTTGCTCGTCCAAGGAGTAGAATCAGCCTGCCATTGGAGAGAGCTTAAACAGTTTTTTTTAAGCTATTGCTTCGGATGTTGAAATATTCCACGTGAACGTGGGTGAGTTCTGACAAATGCTATTTTTTTTTATTTAATATTGATTTTGAATGAGCTTACTCGTTGACTTCTTTTCCATTTTTAAATATGTAATTATTTATTGATTGTAACAGTTTGAAATTTTAAATTGTTTATATAAAAAATACACTTAAAGTAACTAACCTTTTTAGTTTAGCTCCAAGTAACAATTAATTTTTGAGCGTTTCTCCAAAATTTCACTTTATCAATAATCGTGCGATGTATTCGTGCTTTTATGTCAAAATGTACACGAATATGTTTGTAATTTTATCAAACTAATCTATAAATTATAACCGTGTTGACGCTCTAGTTACTAGTAGATTAAGTGTCCTGTATAGAAATAAGTAACCAGGAATATTGCAATTTGGTCGCTTGCCTTCAATACGAATCGAAAAAGTTAGAAAAAAAATATATTTCATGTGGAAAATATAATTCTAATTCTTACTTATAAATCGTAAAATGCGTATCTGCAGATTATAAATAAATATATTCTGGATACATTTTCTGGCTCGATCATTAACTAATGTTACTTTATGTATAAAATTTCTTATTTAAAAACTGGGCTGATCTAGAATCTAGAATAATCTTGATTTTAGATCAGTGGTGCATAAGCTTTTTGAAAGGAGGGCCAATTTATCAATTTTCTAACCTTTCGCGGGCCGCAGAGGGTATAAGTGCTGAAATATAATGATATATTAACACATAACTTAATAAGCTCGTAGGATAACACATAGATGACCCCACTATTGACAAATTCATGCAATTTTTTGAAATTACTAACTTTCAAATAATACGAGTCAAAATTTCAGAACAATCTGACGTTTAGTTCGCATGTTACAGTGGTTCTAGTGACGCTACTTTTGTTATTTTCAAAACAATGTAAAATATCTGATATATCGATCTCAATTAATCTTTATTCTGCAAATCGGTGAACTCTTGTTGCAATATTAATTCTTCCTCGTTGATGAAAACTGAGAAGGGGTTGGAAAATGTTTTAAGTAGCAAACAAAGCTTGTTTTGAAAACAATAATCTAAAAATGAACTTAACCTGCACTCACTGTAAAAATATGAATTTCGGACGCAAATCTATATCCGTGAAAATATAATCGAATTAAATAATAAAAAATAGCATTAAGTTTTCTATCAGTGACGATTCAGAACCATTACCTTTGCTTTGCTACTGCATAATTTTTTCACATGTCAAACACAGATTTTTATCATATTCAATGAAAAGTTTGGTGATGAGTACTTGTTATTTTGGGCCGAAACAAATGCCATTTCGCGCTGCGGTTTGTGCATCACTGTACTAGATCAATTAAATGAATACATTATTTCACTTTAATGTGTACACATCTGTATTACTGCACCCTTGTATTTTTTGCGCTATATAAAACCATTTTTGATCAGATTAAAAATGATTTCTATAAAAAAAGCAATAAAATATTCTAAACTCTATATGAGTTCTCAATGATCTTCCCAATTCTAGGGTTGATGCCCCTCTATATTATTTGTAATATTACCAGACTGTTGTAATTGGCCGTCGAAATTGTCCTTGTTATATCTGCCGGAATGCTGGCAGGCAGTTTCCAGATTTATTCATCTCGAAGCTCAAATTGGATGGAGGAATTTTTAGAACACCGTTCACTCGAATTATCTCGTTGGATCTCGATGAAATGCGACTCGTTTTCAACAGTGCTTAAATCATCGTCGCGATTTCTTCCGGCAGCGGGTTCGTATCCCGGCCTCATCTGGTTTGATTGCACCCTTTTATATCAGGTTATTTTACTTTGCAATTATATTTGTTTCCAGTGCGATTTCTCACAAGGCCTCGAAATTGTTCTGTACGCCCAGTGATAAAGAATAAAGTACTTGATAATTGACATTGCTTTAAAAACAATATTGACGTTTTCGAATATTTATAATTGCTCTGCGAATATTTGTTTACATGTCGCGTGCATTGATTGTTTTTATAAGTTATAGTGATAAATTATATTATTTTTAACTGCACATATGGTGCTCTTCCAATGCTGTTTTTAGAATAAATAAAACGTCTTAGACTTCATTGTATGCATTTTCAACAACTGTCGGTACTTTTATTTTGAATTATCAACTATGTCACCACTAGGGAATCCTATCCCGGGATCCCGTACAGTTTTCGATACATTTCGATCCTGGGATTAGAAGACATGATCCCGAAACTTTCGGGATTGATTTTCTTATAAAACAGACACGTGTTGGTTTTTAAGTCGAGTGGCAGTTAACTTTCTTTGCGATAAGAGTTACCGTAGACAAAAGCATAATTCGATGCCAAACACATTAAATTTCTTCATCGCATTTTAGTGAACTATATTTGAATGCATTTGACAACAGTAATAATTTTTCGGTACCTTTGTTTTCTACATCTTAATGAATGCTATCAGATATCAATGGCAGTGTTTGTTTTGCGTGATTTAATGCTTCTTTTGAGGATTCCCTACAACAATTTCATTCAGTTCGGACATCTGTTGATATGATTTATTTTGTGGGGCTCATTGCCGCAAACTAGTTGTATTTATTTCCAATTGTGTTGTATCAGCAGTAAATATGCCTAGTACGATAACAAGTCTAGAGTCGATCGATTAATTTTAACTGCCATCAGACGATATTGTTTAAATCTTCGTGCAACTCACCCAATCCATGATTGCTTATGTAATCGTTACGCTAAAATAATCTATACATGAATGACTGCTCTTAAATGATAAACCTTTGTTTCATGGAATGACGTTTAAATTATTTCGTATGTTCTTATATAAATTTCACTGCCGTCCTTCTCTTCTTTTTGTAATAATTTTAAGCTTAGTGACCTGTGACCTCGATTCAATTTGATTCACAGTTATAACTGCATATCATAATAATGCTCAACTTTTTTTACAGAAGATTTTTTCCACTGTACACAGCGTCTATCGCTTATAGTAAAAGTGCTACCGCGCGGTGTGAGGGCGGGAGGAAGTGTCGCCAGTTAAAATTAATTTGTCGTTGACCCCGTCTAGCATCGCCCGTCGTGGGTCATAGCGGAACCCCTTCGCTCTGGTCACTGCTTCAAAAATCATTATGTCTTCCGACACATTCATATCGTTTAGACTTAGATCGAGAAGCTGAATCAACTAATTTACAAGCTTTTTATCGGGTTACTGATCATTTTATTAAACTGAACATGTACAAAAATGGCATTTATGTCAGAGCTGATCCAATAATGATCTCGTGCTGATATTTAAATACGAATTCTTTATAAAAGATCCTATATCTCCATTTATTACAATGTCGTATCGATAAATCATTTTTTGTCATAGAAGTGAGAGAAAGGAACAGTGGCGTAGCAAGAGGGGTGCGGCAGGGGCGGACCGCTCCGGGTGGCACATTTTTGGGGGTGGCATTTTCAAAAATATATACAACATTTTTCGAGAAATTATATAATAAACTAGCTGGCCCGACGAACTTCGTACCGCCTCAGGATCAATAAATGTTGTGTTAATTTATTGCATGAATTAAATTCAGTTTGAATGAATACTCAAAATGAATTAAGTTCAATAAATGGGCAAAATTCAAAATGAAAAGTATTTAAATTACATTGAAATGATGTAATTCACGTGGCACAGTCGATAGATTTAAAGGAATGCATTAGATCAACGATTTTATTTTGAATTGTGAAGCTTAAATGATCCACATCTTTTTTTTTAGCCGCAAGAATTGCTCGTTCAATCAACCAATTGTGATTTTTGTGATTAGATGTTTGGGAACATTTTGTTGATGAAGCCGTCCTTCGTTGAGACGAAATTGCAAAAATTCGGCGGAATCGAAATCAATCCGTTCGATTCGTCAACAGGAACACGGCCGTTACCGACGATAGTCAGCAATTGCTTGGAGAAATCTTCGGCAGATGGATCGTTTAGAAATGTAACTCGCATGTTTGTCGTCAGCAGAGGCAAGCGTTTATTTCATCGGCAACGGTCAATCTTGGAATGACTGGTAGTGTTTGGCAGAAATCGCCAGATAGTAGAATCATTGCGCCTGCAAAACATCTTGAGTCACTGCGCAGATCTTTCATAGTTCGGTTGAGTGCTTCCAATGCGCGTTTGTGTGCCATTGTGCATTCATCACAGTTGATGATTTTACTCGCTTCCAAAACTTCGGCCATTGCTGAGTGTTTCGCAATATTGCATGTCGGTTTTTCAGTCGTTTGGAGGTTTAACGGAAATTTCAACGCTGAATGAGCCGTTCGGCATGCTTTTATCAACGTAGCCGCTATTCCAGAAGAAGAAACTGCTACAACAATTTCGGATCTCGCACGAACAGTAGCCATAATCAATGACATGAGGAATATCTCCCCAGTTCCACCGGGCGCGTCAAGGCAAAATAAGCCACCATTTCCATCATAAATTGCATTCATTAACGTATCGTACACTTCCCTCTATTGTGGGTTCAACAGTGGTAAATTCGTTTGAACTGATTGGTTCAATGCATCTCGAAAATATTCACGTTCACGTTCCAATTTTCGATTGAAAGCGTCGTTCATTCCACGATCTGGCGTTGGCATTCCTAACTTGACTAACAAATTGCCGCACATGAGGTAACACATGTCTTCGATCTAAAGCAAAGCCTGGTTATGTATGTCTTCATTCATCTCGAGATCGGGATTCCCTGAACTGACACGAATTTGATGTAAAATGTCTTCTGACATGTCATCCTTGTACCTTGTTCCACAGTTCACATGGATTCGATGGAAAGCATTTCAAAATAATGATAGAAAATTATGTGCGTATCTGATTTAGAGATTCAGAAAGAATTTCCAAGTCAGAAAACATAACCTCATTTCAATATTATCCGATTTTCTTTCGTTTTCATTTCATATCATCGATTTTTTTATTCTAATCCATACTCTAAATTTAAAATTATTTAAAAGTCGATCGTGTCAGTGCCATCTAGTGTCATCTATCTGAACCCAGCTTAAAACAAAATGTTCATTATTTGAAAACTCTATGAGAATATTAATTTTCTTTATAATTTCTTTTCCGTGATATTTTTCCGATGTTTTAATGCTTATTCTGCTATTCTAGCCGGAGAGGAATTTAATAAATCAAAGATCATTGAAATCCGTGCAGCAATTCTCGAGATATACGTGGTGTAAATAACCCCGCTTTGTTTTATGTATATAGATATAATAAATATAATAATATTGTATATATATAAAATATATACAATATTATTTATAAATTTAAAAAAAATTAAGCCACCTTTAGCTAAAACTCTTAGTTCATAGTTAAAAAATAGAAGAACAAAATTAGAGAAAATTTTGGGGTCGACAAATCCAAGGACTGCCCCGGGCGGCAGGACCCCTTCCTACACCACTGGAAAGGAGAAACAAAATTTTGAATTTTCGTTTGTAAATGAATAATCAATCTCATTATATCAATATTTTAATCAGAAATTATTAAATATCAGATTTTTTTGCAGGGCCTCAGCTCTTCCGATAATTTCAGAATCTGAAAACCCAGGAATTTACCAATTTTCCAAAAATGTTAGCGTGACCCGTTATTTTTTTGAAGTTCTTTCAAGAATTTCAAATTCTGAAATTCCAGGAATTTACCGATTTGCCCGAAATGTCAGCGTGGCTCGTTTTTTTTTGGCTCCCGAGAATTTCAAAATCTCATAACCCAGGAATTTACCGATTTGCCTACTTTGTCCATACTATATTATTTTCAAACAAATATATTCAGGATCTCGAACAAGTCCTGAGCCTTTATACTTACTTTTTATAAAGTAATAATAATAATATTTTGTAAAGGAAAATTTTCACGGCGTACAGTTTGGGTAACTCTGGTCTATGATATCCTCATGTAAATAAAGTAAACAAATATATATCGGTTCGGTTTCAGTTTTCGTTTCGGCAAAAATAACGGTTTTTGTTTCACCTCGAATCCTAAAACCCAGGAATTTACCGATTTGCCCAAAATACCAGCGTGACTCGTTTTTTTTTAGCTCTTCCGAGACTTTTGAATCCAAAAACCCAGGAATTGCCCAAAATACGCGCTGAACCGAAAAAACCTATTTTTTTCGGTTCGGTTCCGGTTTTCGTTCCGGCAAAAATAACGGTTTTCACCGTTTTTGGTTTTCGGTTCAGTTTCGGTTCGAAGCCCTGCCCAAGAGTGTGCACAAGGGCAGTGCTTCCCAAAAATTCATACCACGGCCCCTAAATATGAAAAAAATAATCCGCGGCTCCCCTCAATACAAAACATGTTTTGCCTCGCCCCCCGGAAAAAACCTGTGGACCCTAGGTTGGGAAGCACTGCACTCTGGCATCCAATCCCGGACCCTGTTTGTGATCCCGGGATTTCGGGATTGACAGTTTGCGAAATTCCCAAAAACTTACGACCCGAGAACTTTTTTTCAGCTCTTCCAAGATTTGCATTTTCAAAAACCCAGGAATTTACGGAGTTGCCAAAATAAAAAACACAAATCACAATCCAATTCAGTGATTTTGGGATGACAATATTGGACGGGATTGGAGGTCCTAGTGTGCACTACAACAAAGCCGTCTAAAAATCGTGTATAATTTAGGTCGAGATTATATTTTACAAATGATCAAGATATCTTGATCATCTGAAGCATCGGCTCAACTAAAATGTTTTTCTGTTCCGTTTTGAAATTAAACGATCGACCCCGAAATGGACACATACGTGAAGTGATTTTTATAACGAATTATAATGATGGCATGCATTGTATGCGATGTTTCAAACACCCCCCTCCCCCCCACCCAATGCTATCAAACTATAATATAATTTACAATATAAAGATTTTTTAGAAGAATTATAGAAGAATTGGTAATAGTGCTGCGATTGGCTTTCGTTGGCCAGCGCTGTACAATACAATCAATTATCATTCAATTAATATGATACGCCATCTTATGATGACGGTGGTGATCGTACAATCTTCGCGCAGTTGCACAACACAAAACAATGTTCGATTCGACGAAACATTTTTTTATTAATTATGTTGCCGTTCCCTTTGTATCTATTACTATAAACTTATTATTATCATTCATGCGTGTCACATGCACACAACGTTACGGACAGTTTAAAAATTCACTTAAACTCCTCGTTGTCAATTACCGATTGTTCATGCTTGTTAGAAAGCAATAATATAACTATGTATGTATACCCGACACTTCTCGTAGTCCTTGTCAAAAAGCTTTTGTGATCGTGTGAGTAATAGGGTCACGAATATGAATAAATCGGTTAAACGGTTTATTATATAATCTTTTTCCGCTACTTATTTGTAGCACATTTTATCATATTGGAGTATTAAGTGACTGGTGATAAAAGGAATGGATCGATTGAAAAATTCATCACCAAAAAATTAATACAACACCGAGTCTCGGAATGGAATTAGAAGAATTTCGAATGCGGAAAAGAAATATGACGTTACCCACCTATGACAAATTTTACAGGAGACACAAAAAATGTTTTCTTTTTATTTTGGGCCACAGACAAAATATGAAATATACACATTCGATGTGTTTTTATTTTATTTAATGGACGTAATGTCCTTCGCTTTGTTAATTGTTCTATTAAAAGCTGTATAAATTTTGTTTGATAACCTTTTTTCTCATTTTTTGATTCATTAAATCAGTCAATGTAACTGAAAATAAAAGCGATCGCGTTTATTAATAATGAAGTCCAGTTTTTGCATTTAGCTACAAATTTAAATATTTTTGTTTGAATTGTGCTTTTTACACAATATCAAAATAACCGTTAAACCGGTCAATTGCGACACACCGAATAACCGGGATTTTAGCTCCCTAATTTCGATGACAGCCCCCCCCTTCATGAACGATGTTATTAATTCATGTTCGAGCTTTCATGCGTCACGCCCGCAATCCGCGCCGTGTCTTGTCGCGTCAAATATTCTTTTCAAACACAAACGTCATATCGTAATGTCCTTTTCGATGTTTGTGCGCTCACGATCCTGTCATGGTGAACGGCATTATGTTAAGGACTCGCATTGTCTTGTTGATGTACCGGGTGTGTCGGGAATCGCTGATTACCCTAAATAAAATACATATTGTTAAAACCAATATATTATTCTACGAAGCACACTGAGGATGCATCATATCTCCCAAAAATTCTGTGCGTTTTCCTTTTGGTGTTTTATCCTCGTTGATGGTGGTCTGGTTTGAGGCGGTTCTATCATTTAAAAAATGCAATTAATCTTCAAACAAATGTTTTTTTCTTAATTTCGATTAGTTTTCGTCAACACTTGCCAATATTTTATATTAATTATTGCGAATACTTTCGATGGATTCGGCGGTAACTTTGTGGAAGTTCATTTTAATATAAAAAAAAAACAACTTATTGTTTGTTTTATAACAATTTAATTTCATGTAGGATGAACGAAAAGTTGAACAAAAAAATAAATTCTTAACGAAACAGTGTGCAATCTGGGATTTTTACATTATTATTCCGCATCCGTTTATATCATCACTTTTAAGTAACAGCCTTGAAATTTGACACTGGTTTATAAATCCCCAACGAAAAATGCAAATGCACATCTTAAAAATACACCATTAGCCTTGCGGATGAACCAAGCTGCGCGATATCTATTTACTCACGGTGCTATGCGTCGAACCTTTGATGCGCGTCGAGGATAATGCGACTGCATTGACTAAATATACACAGATGCATCCGGCGCCTATCGGAAATGCATGCAAGCGGGCTGGGCTGCCCATCATAAGCCGTCCGTCAAAATAATGCGAAGATATTTCCGGCTCCTGCTTGATTTGCGTCCGTCCGCTAAAATGCCGTTTTACTGCTCGTCGTGTACGTAAACTTGTGAGTGATTTTTATTATACAGCCAGCAGTTGCGGGGCATATGCGAATGCGATTTAATAGATCATCATAACATCCGCAGTACGCGATGTGAAATCATGGAAAAACTGCCCCCCTGGATTAGTATTTTGATTTAAATAAAACAAAGTCTTCTTTCTAATTCAAAATGCAATGTCAATTTATTGTTAATAAAGTCATACGAATGCTGCTCAATTTAATGACAGTGATGTCTAATATATGCGAAGATATTATATAAATATTGTAACAAAGTCATTAAGAAATGAAAAGTTTTCTGTTATTTTGCCGAGTATTCATTTTCTTTGTAAAAAAGAGTGATGGCGAAAAAATGTTTTATCTTTTACAATATTCGTTTAAAAATATTAATATTTCACAAAATGAATGATACTGTTTTCGAAAACTTTTTGATCAATTAAAAACCGTTGCACAAAATGACTTTTCAGATTATTAAACAAATCAAAACACATAGTGACTTAACCCTTTGGTGGACACTATCCACACTGAATACCTCACCTTGAAGAGAAGACAGAGGTGTGGTGGCCATATGTTCCGAATAGGGAGCGAATACGATTAAAAAAAATTGGTACTTTAATAATAAATTAGAACTATTTTCATAATGTACGTTTCCATTATAATTTTGACCGAACACGACCCGGGTTTCGCCTCTCGGCATCTTCCGGTGCTATCCAGTGCGCGAATGCACTCGAACATGTTCAGTGCATTCACGCACTGGATAGCACCGAAAGATGCCGAGAGGCGAAACCCGGGTCGTGTTCGGCCAAAATTATAATGGAAACATACATTATGAAAATAGTTCTAATCTAAAGATAAATTTCTATCAAGCACCTTCAGTCGAAATTCTAAATTAATAATAAATGTTCATTTTCACGCCTATACATTTGTTCAGTGTTTTAAGGACCCTGTGATTGCAGACGTTTAATGGCGTAGTTAATCTTATTATGTAAGTAAAACTTCACATTAAATACTTATTGATAAATAATGTAGTTGCTTTTTTTAAAGTCAAATAGAACCTCGCGAGTCGCGACTATTGTGAAACATATCCTACACATGCGGCACGATATGCATAATATTCACCATTGAGTTTGCGAAGCAAACATAATGTGTAACGTTTAGTACCTGCCATTTTAAGGCGTATAAGTTAGACCGGATGATTTACCTGTGTTCATTACTCTCCGTTGGATTAATAATGTCGTCGAGCCGTGGGAGTGGAACAGTCTTGACTCTCAGCTCGAATGTAAAGCATTTTTTTTTTGCGCGCACAACAGTCGTGTCGCAATTAATATTCACCTCCATAATAATCGCAATGTGTCGCGCGGTCCACACGGTAAAACCTCTCGGCGAATCTCGCTGGATATGTCCTGTCCTACCATAATATTCTCTTATAGATCGTCGATCAGTGCGTGAGATTAAATATTGCAGCGAACCGGCACGCTTCTGGCAGTAAATTTATGCTCGCAAGTATTGCATCTGATTATATTTTGTATCCACTATCCGTATTGTATATTTGTATTATTTTGGCCGACAACCGTGGTTTATAGAAAGTTATCGCGGAAATATCTAAAAGCACCAGTTATATTTTATATAACAGTAAATCTCTTCTAAAATATAACAACTATAAAACCTCTCATATATCAGTTGAAAGTTACTACTTTCATTGACTAAAATCTGGTGTGACACTTTTTGATTCGGAATCTGGTGAGATGCTTTTCATTCATTCCTGTCTGGTTGAAGTCTTCAAATTTATTGTTACTTACTTTTTTCTAATCTTGCTTCTCGTCCTCTGGCGCTTCTGCTTTGTTATAAATTTGAGGATTATTTTGTCTTACAATATTTATTTTTGAATCCGATACTTTCTATTGTATCATATCTATGATTTTATTCAATACACTTTAATTTGTAAAATCTTTTACTTACGATAAATCGGAGCGACACATATCATATTCTTGTAATCTAAATCCTGTTGTATTTCACTACCGACGCCTTCGTTCAACGGAAATGTCATTTACTTGACATAATGTCGCCTTCAGTTGGTAAACAAATTTTTAAAATGTCCGAACATCCCGTGTGCTACACTGTAAATAATGTATTTTCGTATTTCTACGATTTTGACATTTTTCTTTGTGAAATTTATATATAGATATCATTGTTGGTAAAATTTCAGCGCCTCAATGTATTACCCTTACAAATTGTTATATGCGTGAAGCGTTGCTAATCGAAATTCGGCGAGGGCGGATTTTTTGGCGTACCCCATTCGCTTCGCCATTTCCATATCATGACAGTCGACCCATCAAATACCGCAATTCCTCGGAACAATAACAACACTCTTCATTTACAGGTGACAGCGTGTGCACTCGCCTTTTTGATTGTGTTGATACATTTATTTGTCAGGCCGAATTATCATCTGGAAAGTTTCGCTACTCATACGTCCATTTATGTTTTTTTTTTTTTTTGGACGAAGTGTTGCGATTTAGGCTGTTTGAACTAGTCCGGCCCACGTCTCACTACTACGTGTTGTGTGAATCACAGTTTGCGGTAAACCTTTTTTCTCTGGTCGATTGATGCAAAAATACTTTAGGTCACACAGAACACCCGCGGTGCACTGTATATACATATGGTTTTATTGTATTCGATCACGTGAATGTCGAACTCATTCATATAAGGATGTTGACGTCAAATATCTTAGCCTTATATGTGTATTTATTTTTTTCCCTTTAAACTGTTTAATTTGCTTGCAGTGTGGAATGCTATTAAGAACGCAACATTGTAACATGTCGTCGATCGCTCTTCACGTGAATATTTCTTGCATACATATATTTTTGTTTCGCTGTACTATTGCGATATAATATTGAAACTAGACATACCAATCATTTGACGGAGGTGACGGAAACCAGATGGAATTAACCAAATCAAATACTTACAATTAAAATCTAAAAACGCGAATATATTATAATTTCTATTCATTCTATGGTTTTTTTAAATTTAAAAAGTACATATAAAATTTATTCAAAATAAAAATAAATATCTATTGATTATTTTCAAGATATGTAATGGATATTTACATTGTTCCATCGCGCAAATATTTAAGATAAAAATATTAAATTTGAATCGTTCAAATTATGTACACTCCCACAGATGTTGTCACTAACGACCCGGGTTTCGCCTTTCGGCATCTTCAGGCGATCAAGTACACGGATGAACGTTAGTGACAAAATCTGTGGGAGTGTACATAATTCGAACGATTCAGAATTAATATTGAAATTCCACCAAGCACCTTCAGTCGAAATCTTAAATTTTAAAAATATTAATTAAAATAAAATTCCTTTTCTAGAATGACTGCATTATGTAGATGATTTGATATTATTTATGAAATTGAATTCTGTTTTGTCTCCGTGTACCGTCGGTTACCCGCCGCTGCACACGCTTGTTACTAACAATAGGTTCGAGCAATTCATTCCGTTTGCGTGATTGGAAAGCCGGACACAATTATTATTATTCGGCTGCGATGCAATCCGCTGATGAGAGGCGAATACCCGACCAAGAGATGAAACGTATCTTCCCGTGTAATATGAACGCATCTTTTCGCCAACGAAAGTCGCCGGTCGGGAGTATAATAATCATATAAACAATCCGCGGCACACTGGCCTTTCGCTTTTGGCTCTTGTGTTGTTGTGCCTTTTTTTATTTTGTTTTTAATTTCGTCAATTACTACTCCGAAGATTTATGGCGTCTATGTTGGTTGTAGCCAGCGACGCTAATTACATGCTATTGTGGGGAATTATATTGTTTTAACGATTTAATAACGCCAGTGTGGAAGAATGAAAAAAAAACTCGCAGTGACCCAATGAAGACTTCTCTCCGCAGACTGACTGCTCGAAAGTATACTGGCCAAGTTAATATTGTTTAATACCTAAATTGAGACTATAGAGGCCTACTGAACTATTGTCGTTTCTAACTATGTAGCACATGGGCGGGGAACCTTTTCTTCTCCAAAGGCCGCATTCATTTTTCTGATTCGACATAAGGCCGCAATAAACATTGACTTGAGAATCTTTGGCCGGAAAGAATTTTATGCCAATTTCTAAAGCCCAGTCTTCCAAGGATTTGGAAAAGTGATCGGGTGTACAATTGTCTTTAATTACATCGCCTGCTTCGATCGCAAACTTTTTATAAGTGAAACAAAAGTGAAAAAAAATCATTCATTAAATAGGTTTATTAAATGTTAACTAGCAATATTTTGGATATGTTTGAATACCTTTTAATTTATTTTCACCTTGCATAATATCTCCTTGATATTATTCGCCAGGACCATTTTAGCATAACAGGAAAGTAGAATAGATAGAATTCATAATTTAATTAAATTTCCAATTCTGTAAAATACTTTCCACCTATTATATATTTACGTCATATCTATGATATTGTATAGCATTGCAATGTTTTATATGCATTCATTACTTCTACGAAACGAAATGTTGTTTTATTTTTTTACCTTTTATCTAAACGGCACTCCCGACTTTGTTCCACTTTTCGCCGAACAGCACCGCCACTCGCCAGTCACGCAAAAAATGAAATCTCATTTTATTATTATATTGCACTTTATTATACTATCTATAGACGGGCGCGTGTTGATCGTTCTGAAGATTTATTTGCACCGTGGACTGGCGAATTCAAACGAAGATCCGCAACGTTCCGCATTCATCATGATTCGTCGTTCTTTGTTGCTCTTCCGTTGAGGCTCTGACCCTCTCGCTGACCTTAACTAATATTATGCTGTTTTACCGTTGTATTGTTAACGTCACGAGTTGAATCACTGCTTCATCTGGATGGGATTCAATAAGCAGGTCACCAAATGACTGGGTCACAGCTTAGGCTTAGTGAATATAGCATGATATATTACATGTTTCCTGGTTGGTATTCAATAACCTAACCCCGATAATCTCTTGCCTGCCGTATTCTTTTGAAACAATACGCGGATTCTTGCATCGGTGTTTTTGGTTTTCTGTTTCCTGTTGCATCGCATTATCATAAAACATGCGCAATATACTTATATATTGTGACTTTGCAATTGTATGATAGGACATTTGAATCACTGAGTTGCAAAAAGCACTCTAGAAGCTTTTTGAGGTGTTGTGTAAATGAATACAGGAAATAAAAAAGGCACTAAGTACCAAAAGCACACCGAGGATACAAAAGTCTGCTTGTATATTTTGGATCGATATAGGAAATAGGATTCGGCTGTTTCGCGAAAAATACTCAAGACGCTGTCTGAATATATATAACACATTCTCAAAACATCAGATAGGTGTATTGTAAACTTTTTTTATTATTACGCGAGAATTTGCATTATGTCTAGCTCTTTTTTTCACAATCAACCATTATAAGTTAGCTATGTATATAACCTAGTAATAAGGCTTTTTTTTCACCAAACGGCATGTACGTTCCATCTCTGGTGTTTGCTTTGTGGTATACTTCTTCTTGATGCTAAGTGAATCTTGATGGTGGTGGCACTGGGTGTGCTTGGATATTTCGAGTGGGTATAAATAGGGAGATTTTTTTCTCCGTAGCATGGATACATATATATTTTTATATATAAATAGTAAATATAAGTTGGGGTAGACACATTCTTGCAATTGCTACGCGAATGTTTCTCTCCCTATTTTTTTTTTTATCCAAGCCTCGAGATGCAGTCAGGCTTCTAGTGACCCAGACGTTCTTGAAGCTTGAAGTTCTCGTAGGAGTTTCCGTGAAGTCATCTTCTTTAAGTCCCTGCGTGAGATCTATGATGTTGTGCACTGCCGGGGCCTATCAGTCAGTTGGGTCTTGGGAATGGGGTGTGATGGGAATCATGGGGGGTTTAGTAGCAGTGCTCTGCTTGGCTGTACAAAATCTGTATGTGCCAACCGTTATAACACGTGTTTCGTTGTTTTTCATATAGTTCTTACCGAAATTCTTTTTATAACTTTGAAAATTCAAAAATATAATATTAGATCGTATTAACATATCGGATTTTGGATACATTGAAGATATGAAGGAATTGATGTAGTAGATTTTAACATAACCGTATGTTCAAAATTATTGTACTATTTATCGTTGAACATCTAAATCAGTTATATTGTGTCACTTGCTAACGCCATGAGACACGATAGATCGCACTTGTATTACATGGTAAATTTGACTCATTCATATATGTATATTCTATACCAGCGGTCGGAAAACTTCACAATTTTAATCCAGCGGACCACTAACTGGACTTTTGTGTTAAATATTACATATTTAAATAAAAGTGATCAAATGCGTCTTAAATGCACCAAGTTCAATAAAATTATATCAGATTTCTCTGCAGACCACCACTAGTGGTCCTTGGACCACACTTTGCCGAACGCTGTCCTATACAATATAATTCTGGTCCCTAGTATACACTGTAATCCATGTTAGATCCTGTACTTTAATATATATTGGTATTATGATACATCTATCTACGGCCGTGACACGAATGCATGTTAAAACTTGTCATTTTCTCTCTTTGCACATACTTTCATTGTATTAGTAATCGTCCGCGTGTATTAATTATTTCATTGCATGACAGTCTCTTGTAAATCGTCCTTATTCTGTTCACTATACACTATAAAACATACATATTATTTAATCGTTTTCTTATTAAAACCATTGTATTTAATATAAATTGGAATTATTTAATTTTTTAATCATTACAGTTACGGCTATTTTATTTTCTACAATAATATTGTACAATATACCTATATAAACTAGGGTAACTTTGTGCGTCCCCTTGTTATATTGTAATATGAACAGCTGGTTAATGATTTTATTTGAAATTATGTGTCAGTCAACCGGGGTAGTAATTATGGAGCAGTTTAATACAAATGTTCATTTTTATGTTATAATATAATTATATAATCAAATATGTATATATATTTGACAGCGAGTTAATCCATCCGGGTGCGATTTAAGTATGCTGGTGATTCGTGCGGCCTGCGGCCTAAAATGGCGAGGGCCTGGGAAACAGACCGGCCATTGTGTGCCCCTTCATCTTGCCTTTGTCATGTATCTTCGTTATATTGTACAAACAGCGTAAAAACAGTATGAGATACAACCACAATATCATTTCGGTATGCAAATGCCGCATAATTAGATGCCGACTGTGCGACGCTTTTCGCACGCCCTTATTTGGCCATTTTCACGATTTACATAAAATAAATTAAGATTAACACGAGCTTGAAATGTGAAAGCAACTCTGCTGGATGCGGCTTGTATTCTCGAGTTGGGTAGGTCAAGTAGACACAGTCACATTTGTAAGCTAATGAGGTTTGTCTTGTCTTTTTACCGATGCATAATATAAAATGTAAAAATCAAAAATTGAAACTATTTTATAAATAACGCATCTAAAAAGTTTTACATTTTCTAAAGCAATTAGTGTGAAAAATCAACCTCAACAGTCGTAGACAAAAGTGGATCTCTCTGGGACAGTTCGCACTGTATTTTTTAAGGAATATAATGATAGTAAAAAGTTGATTTATTTAAATATTAATTTATCGGTTGTCTTATATGAATCTCATATTTATTTTTTTCATTCTAGAACTAGCTGTTTTAAATTCTACGTAGTTTGTTGTTATTTAGGCTTATATATTAAACACCACGAAAGTTCCTTATAAAAACCACATTTTTTCTTATGAACTGAAAGATAATTGTCTCTTCGACCAATTTGATTTATGTTCGTCACATGAATCATTGGCTAAGACATTTGTTTATGATTTGTGTGGCAAGTCGATTGATTGAATTAATTCCACAATGTAAACACTTAACACCGTTATAATAATATTTTGAAAGTAACTAAGTATTTTGTTTAACGAAAAGTATTTTAGTTGTATGATTTGTTTAAACCTAATAGCTTAACTAAGTTTGAGTAATAGCGAGATTTTCGACCAATGATATTATCGTTGCATGTACGAACAATATATTTTTGGCTATGAAGTGTTTTACGAATTCGGTGGCTTGTCACCAACGACCGACTACAATTGACTAAATTGACTATGTAGATTTATACTCCACCAATAAACTTTAATTACAAGAGGTAAAATGCACTAATTTTATTTAATAAAAATAATTAAAAAAAATTAGTACTTTTTCCACAAAAAAAATAAAATAATCAGGACCGGTTTCGCTCATCGCGAGCATTATCAACTGATAAGAAAAATACATAAACAGTGCTATTTATACAAGTTAAATTTAAATAAAAGGTGTAAGCAACTACTAACCCTTACATTATTAATTTCCTATTGGGATAGGCTCGACGATACGGCGATTGAAAATGTACTTTGTGATTCGACTTAGGTCGTAGATGTATAAAATTGTTCGCTGCTTTATTAAGCATCTTCTTGATTGTTTTTATTTAAGCGTGTCATTTGATAAAGTGCTCTACATATATCAGTATATTTTTATTAGTTTCATAACTGTTTGCTTCCTCAGAAATAATAAAAAAATAACCATGTCGCTTACCTCGCAATTATTTCTTACATATTCAAAAAAATTTATTACACCTACCGTACAATTGACATTAACCTTCAAGCGAGTACCATAAACATTGCTATTCTTCTGATAAGTACTTAAAAATGAATTAAAAAACCTTTGGAGTAAGAATAATCGTATTAATTGTTGAATTAACATAATAATATATTTACCAACACGGAGCCCAATCTCGACATAAGTTATTTTCATTGCATTTTAATGTATACCGATCAGCGTAGGCATGCGGTATATTAAATTGTAACTATTTAACTATAATTTTATCGTGACTCGTACATATTATATATAATTTAATCAATTGTTTTTTATAACGTAACAATTTTCTTTTCGTATTTTTACGACCATCGATATTAGTGTGGATCTAATGAACATACTTTATCTTTGCTCGTATGTTGGTACTGAACGGAAGTCTAAACATATATAAAAAATGCAGTTGTATTCTTTTGATAAATATTTCGGTGATCATTTTTATTATTCTGAAATAATATAAATACAGTTCGTCTGAATTTTGTTATTTCAGACTGAACCGTCCACTTTCTACTACTTTATTTACTGGGTGAATAGATATTAATGGTAGATGCAGTCCTTTATGTTCTTTCTTATCAATCCATGAAAAGTATTTCTATGTAAAATACACTCCTGATGTGTTTTTTATCAAGCAGTGTTGGCACGGTCAAAATAATTATTTTCTGATCATTCTCTCCATAGAAAAGATTAAATCAGTAAATGTATGCATTTATAAATTATTGTGACTCCTGATGATTCAACTGCATTTCTCCGAACCTAAATGCATGTCATCAAATTAATTATTTCGTTGATATCATGCGGCGTCCGTGGCGTGGTGTGTTGTATCTTACTGGAGGGGGGCAGGATGAATATCGCACGGAGGCACAGATCCGCGGGACTGTCAGGGCGACTGGCGTTATTCCGTCACAGGATGTGGTCGCTGTAAGGAAAAATACTCTGATTTATCTACTACTTTGTAGGCACGTATTGCATAATTTATTTGTTCGATGTACAGCCTATTTGGATATCTGATGGCCTATATTAAGGCATGCATCTACCTATTTAGCATACGTCTCGGTTTTTTAATTGAATGAAAACATTTATTGACCGTTTTTAAACTAGTACACTCGATTCTTTTTTAAGCGGGTGATATCTGCCATTTTAAACGTCCGTAAACCGTGCAATAAAATGCAGTGAATTGCATTACATTGAACCGTGTGAATTTCTCTATATTTAAATATATTACAAATGTTACAATGTGTCGAGAAAAAAATTGAATTGTCTGCAATCTATATTTCCGATAAAATTTTGTATACCTGCAATGCTTTGCAATAATATAAGTAAGCACCGTTTTTTTTTCACATACACACAAACATTGAGACTTTCTGTTTTAAATATGGAAATAGGCCTACCCGGATTCTTTTACACAATGCGATTATTGCACTATGCATGAATTGCACGACATATTAGAGAATACAGCATATTATAGAAAATCGAAGCTCGATCGCTTACTGGTTATTTTATGTATGTAAGCCTAGGAATCGCAGTTTTATAAGGAGCTGTCTGAAAACGTATTATAGTCCTTGGCTCGCATGCACAGTATTTACAATTATAATCATATCCGCTTTCGAATAGTAGACTAAAACGGATGTCCGCCATAAATATAAACGCTATTCCGTTACGCGGCCCTCTTGTGTAACCGTTTAAGACAGTACGTAGTTTATTTTGTCGATTGAATAATAAATATTAATCGATTCACAACAGCGTAATGTCACGGTCGTGTCGGTTGTTGTCGCGCGAAGAGGGGCCCACATGCACTGTAAGCTTAAGCTCCATGCAACGACATGCATTTTAATGGACCGACGATTTGTTATTATTTAATCAACGGCAAACGTCGCTTTTCTTTGTTACCACTAAGCTTGTATGTTTTAATGGTTCTGTCGTATACATCGGTAAAATTTAGAAACAGCCTGGGACTTTAATTTTAGGTAAACATTATATTTTTTATTTAGTTTTTTTTTACTGCTTTTAAGTAACATTCAAGTCGTTTGTATGCAATCAGTTTTTATCAACGATTGAAAATTTTCATCCAATAAACATCTATTATATTCATTCAAAACTAGCTTGTCGAGTAATAATGAAAACTAAGCGAAACTACTGGACTTGCTAAAAAATATATACAGTAAACCCCGATTTTACATAGCCAGAATACTGCATGTTGCGTTTATTCGCCGCTTTTACGTGCTTAATTCCCTCAGCTTATGTCATAAATATCCAAAATTAAATTAAAATTATGTACATTTTTAAGTAAATTGAAGGCCACTAAAGCTATTTTACTAACATTGATGACGTCCGCCGTTTACACGGCGAACTCTTCAAATAGGTATATTGAATTAAAATAGTTTTATTTATAAACAACACCGAAATAAGATAAAATCTAAGGTTATTTATATATAAGTTTTTATAGTCGATTTCTTCAAAAACGTGAAACAGGGGATTATATTATTAAAATATTTTTAATTAAATGTCTTCGCTAAAATTCCGTCTCTGTATATGTCTAAATTCGTTAAAACCTTATATATTATATTTTCATTATATTTTTTCTACTGAAATTATTTTCATCAGCAAATTGCGGGGAATAATAATACACATTGGTTGTGTGACAAAGTTGCCGCATGTTCGTTGGGACAGACGTGTACGAAGAGCATTTTAATCGTCTACTTTGTGCGGCGACCCGCGAAATTCTAGCAACCACCCATAACGAAAAAAAAATCCAGATAGTTAAGGTTTCGTCCGTCTCAAAATTTCATTCCAGTGCGATAACTAAACATATTTCCATATTATTTTTTTTCTATTTTACATGATTCATTTTTAGCTTGTTGTCTTGCTGCTCATCAGTTGTGCGAAATGATAATTCCTTGCGTTCAATGTTGGCATTTAATAATATATTTGTATGTTTTGAATTTGCACCTCTCTCTACCTTGATTTTTTATATTTCTTTTGTAGACGGTCAACAAATTGTCTCCATAGCTATTTATATAACGTTTAAGTAGGGTTTTGTAATGTAGTCCTAATGTAATTTTATTAAATTATTTCTTCAACAGATTCTCGTCAGCTTCAGATATATTGAATTTGCAATAAGCTATCATACGTACAGGACTGTTACTGCTATAATAACTGTTTACTTGTTACTGTGATCCTTCAAATATACACGAATGTCATTCATTCATTAGCTTTATATAATATAACTAGATGTCGCCGACAAGTGGTCGGTAAGTGATCGACATCAAACGTATCTCCTTGAACTATAAAAATTCTTCACATACCTGTTTTTTTTAAAATCCTCAATGATTAAATCACATTTTCCTTGGAAAGTAAGTATTCATAATAATGCACTAAAATCCCTCGTAAAATGCTATATTGCCCAATACACTTTCGTCATCAGATAACGAGGACGGGGCGTTTGAAGGCACTTCGGCTTTTTTTTTACTACATATTTATTCCTTTTACAAGGTAAAAGTTTTAGAGATTTTTCGGCTTTTTGTACTTTTATAATGGCCAGTATTAAAAATACGCTGATAATGATTTTTTTCGTGGGATGTTTACAATAAATTAAATATGTGAGTGTATTGGAAGGTAATTTTGTTTATGCTGCTGAATATCGAAATAGTAAACGAAAATGGGCTGCCACGGTTTGTTTATTTGTAGTAAATAAACTGATACGTGACATTAAATTGGAGGGACTTTGTTTGAATTAATAATTGAATTGACTTGTCGAATCTTTTTTTAACAACATTTGATAGTTAACTTTGTTAACATTGGATAGTTATTTTTGTAATTTCGATGGGTTCGGCGGTAACTTTGTCCATTTTAATATAAAATTAAAAATAATTAAGATAATTCCACGTATTGTGCTACTAACTGTGACACGTGTTTTCACATTCGAAGCAAATCGGACAAATGTCACTGTTTGACTTGCAAGAAATTTGGCAACTCTACTCGGAGCTGAACCGAAAACCGGTAAAACCGTTATTTTTTCGAAACGAAAACCGAAACCGAACCGATATATATTTTTTTACTTGAACCGGAACGAAAAAAATAACGGTTCGAAGCCCTGTAAAAAATTAGATCGCTGTTTTCGGATTCCAGTTCGCGAAGATATTCTTGAAACTGGCGATGCTTCAACGAATTATTTTTATTGAATTAACTACCGTAACAACAACCGACATTACATGTGACATATTCAATTCTTGTGCACATAGATTTTCGAGGTGCAGAAAGCAATGGCAAATGAACATTTCAAAATCATTTGAACTTTTTCCCGCGGCTTTTATGTGTTCGATAATTAAATTAACAGCTCCAACATTCTCTCCAACCAAAGAAGGGGCCATCTGTAGTGATTGACGCCTGTGAGGTTTTTCAAATTCCTTCAAGGACCACACCACGTGACCCAACTGTCATGACAAAAATTGGATGTCTTATACAAAATGGTGCTATAAATTTGGCAATTTTACGTCACTGCTTTGTTTTGTTTGATTTATGAATAATAAAATGCAAAATATAGTCGTACAAGGCTGTAATCTCTAGTAGAGCCGCGGAAAATCTTTAACTGGACCGCGTGTTGGACATCGCTGATCTAAATAATGTTTTTTTTCCGAAATCTAAGTAATGCAAACTGCAATTTTTACTGACGGATATAATACAATATAATGGATAATGATATTTTGGAGGTCATTTATAATTTTTCACGACATAAAAGACGTTCTAATGTCTGTATATTTATTTGCGCAATAAACTGAATTATAACGTCGTTTGTTTTGACAAGCTTGTCTAAGCCCTGCTCTTAATAGGGGACCGCCTGTGTTCCTTCGTGTCTCTTATATCTATCATGTATTTATTTGATAACACTAAAGGAACTGCTGTGTATGGATAAACAACAGTAATAATTAACAGGAAATTAACGGTTTCATTGTCGTCAAATTTCACCGTGTCGCGATGCTTATGAATGAAATGAAATGTATTTTTACACATTGATTAAATGATACTTTTGATACTCCAAAAAATGAAAGTATGTACTGTTTGATGATATCGATTGAATAATAATGATTATTTCTAAATTATTTCATATGATAATGCATATCTTATTTTTATATACTACAAATAAAACTGGGTCAAATCCTAGAGCAATTGCGGCGTGCAATTTTTTATTCACATTTTTTAATCAACCATCTTATCCTTGACCAAACGATTAAAATTGATCACTTTTAGGGTGTTCACTGTCAATACTTGGAGGAAAAGCACTATATTAAGAAAAACTCAATATTGCTTTGTACTTATTTACCAAATCAGAACCGGTTTCGCTCATGTCTATAATCACCAACTGATCAGTTAATAATTCAGACTGAAGGAATTTACCTCTATCTCATTCAATTTTTTTCTCAATTTTCATTCTGCTACTACAAAAATTATTCAAATAAAATGCATGAATATGCAATAGAAAAGCAAAAACAATCATTTTTACGTAAAATTGATTCAATACTACCGCTTTACTCTGGTTTTAAGTCTAATTTAAGTTAAATTTATTCAACTCGACGAGATAAATTATTATATTTTCTTCTATTGATATATTTGGCCTGCGGTTGTTTTACGCGTAGCTTTTTTTTACTGATTAACTAAGTATAATAATATAAATGGAATTCAAAAATCGGTTCATAAATTGGATACAAAAAATATTCCATTCGTGAGCTACTACCAAAATTCGTGAAGTAATTAATCCTCTGTGTTATACAACCGATTCCTTCCGCGATAAATGATTCGTATGCCCCATTGTAGTAGCGTATCGGACAATATTTGGCATAATCTCTTTGTAAAATAGTCTCGGTAGACTGCTCGAGATGAATCTATCGAGAGCCATTCATCGTAGGATTATCTATTTTAGCAACATAACACAAGAAGCCGGTCAAGCACGGATCTCACCGCTCTATACCATTTGCGGTAAATTAAAGTTTGGCACGATGGCCATTTTGAAACACTTCGTGATCCTATCTTGGCGGTAAATTATCATAAACAATGCCATAAGTAAACCATCCAATATTTTTTGTCGAGTCATCTTTATTCATAGATTATTGAAAGAATACTGTTTACTGCTAATTCGTGTTCCATTATCAGTTTTAATAAATTGCGTTCAGGTTATGTCAAAATGTTTTCCACTTTTAGGGTGTTCACTGTCAATACTTGGTGAAAAGGCATTATATTAATGAAAACACAATATTCCTTTGTACTTTATTTAAAAGGAATTTTGTGTTTTTATTAATTGAAATGTTTCGTTCACGAAAATGAATATTTTAAAAATATATTGCTACAAGGCTTGCTTGATAGATGATATACTTTTATTAAGCCTGATCTGCATGATTGTCAATCAAGTTATGCAATTTCTATTTGACCTGTTAATAATCGAAACATTTTAGCATTATAATATTAATTATCACGGTTTATTCAACAGATACTGAGATAATTCTAACTATATAATCGTGCATGCTTTAAATTCATTGCATAATAAATCAGTATATCCTTAATGATTTTTTTGTTTATTTTGTTTTTTGAAATAACAAAATCATTTTATTATTAATATCGTGATTCGTTGGCTTATGTTGCTGTTGCGAAGTCACTTATATTCTTAAAAATGGTTGCAACAATTTGCATAATTAATATAGGTATTATTTCGCATGTCGTAAATGGATTTTATTGCCCGACTGTTTAAAACGATCAAAATTATTGCATTTTTTGTATATATTTTCAATTAGTAAACTTGCCAAAGATAATAGTGAGAGAGAAAGTTCAAGTAATACAAAATGCCATCTCTTCATTATTATTTTAATATTTGGGCAATATCATTGACTATTAAAGCGAGCATATTTTTTTCTCGAACTCGACTTGACCAATATGTCTTGTGCACAAGTCAACCGTCGATTGCACATAATGATATGTTAACAAAATTCAATTACACATTATTATTTATAATTGAATATAATTTATGGGTATATTCGTATGTTTCTGTTATGCTATTATTATTTCCCATTAAAATGTTCTCGTGCTATTATAAGTTGTGCATATGAAAATAAGGATAAAAAATATCGTTACATACTTTATTAATCTGCTACTTCCTCGCAATACACATTGTGAAGTAATGTTACATAACTTAACAGAAAATATATTGCAAGTTTATTCTGTACTGAATAGTAATCACAGTAATACACTTTAGAATTATATTTAAACCTTTCACTTAATGAAACCTTTTTTTATTGTAAGAATACTTATCAGCGGGAATTGTACTACATGATTTCTTGTACTTGATTAATTGACGCGTAAAATAAATCTCATTTTCATATAATTTGATAAGTTGGTTCCAAAAATCAACATATCGCATAAAAAAGTATCATAAAAAGTAAAATTGTATGAAAAACTAAAATTTGCTCCTCAAATCGCGCATTTTTTTCTTAATAACCACTAATTTCTTTATTTAATATAAAAGTACAATGAGAAACGCATACAAATGTATATAAGTATATGCATAATCGTATTCAGTTTTAGCCTTTAGTAGAGTATGGACGTACATGTACGTCGGCGCCATTTTTCTGTAAATGAGTATGAAAGTACTTTACGTTGTCCACTGTCAATACACATGGTGGATAGTGATAGTGGTCCAAAAATAAAAAAAATATTTGTACTAATTTCACTTTTATTTTAGATTATCAGGACCGGTTTCGTTCATTAAGAGCACTATCAACTGACATGAGGATACAATATTACAATGTTATTTATAAAAAACTAACTACACCTTCATAATTTTATTTTGTTCATTTTGTTATTTTTTTATTTTTCGAAGAAAAAAATTGCGTAACAATTAGTAAGTAAATCACGTAAATAAAAGGACTAGGTGTATATATCGTATATTAAAATTATTACAATAATGATTCTTGCTTGTTACTTATCAGACGGCAAATTAGCCCAACCGTTAGTGCTCCTCTAGCAATCTAAAGAATGTTCGAGATCTGGCAATATCAGTTTGGTAGTATTGTCTTAATGGATGATAATTAGGGTATCCAATCCCGGAGCCTTTTTCCATTTCCGGGATTTCGGGATTGATAAATTTTCGATCTCGGGATTGGGATTAGTTCACCGAGGAATTTGAAATCCTCAATTCCCTATACTTTTTCCTCAGATTATCTGCAAACCTTGTTTTTTTTTTAGCTCATCGAGGAATCTGAAGTCCCCGATTTGGTATGCTTTTTCCCAGGATTGTCACAAAACCTCGTTATTTTATTTTTTTTTGATCCGAATCCGATCGCGACCATCATCGGAGGGATGCCTATGATATCACAACATAATGTTTGTACGCGATAATAATTTAAATTTAGCGTTAAAAACTGACGTATTGACAGTTAAATTTGGCTAACGTCTCAAATATTCATTATATATGCTATTTATTTTGATACCGGTGGCTTACGTTAAATATTACATATATGCAGTGGTGTAGTGGGGCCAGGTCGGCGACCTGGCACCTGAAAATGAGCCACCTTTTCGACTTGTACTCGACGGATTTTACAAAAAAAAAAAAAATGTACATATGTAACGTGAAGAATTATCACCCCTCTTTCTAGGATCATTCTTATTTTAATTGCGTTTTTTTTTATTGATTTACTGATTGTTTGACTTTTCAAACTTGTGGTTTTTTAACTTCGGACAGATAAAAAAAAATAGGGAAGAATGCAATGACCGACCTGGTACCTATTTATTTGCCACTACACCACTGCATATATGGTCATAATATTTCTTCTGTACTTGTATTTTAAGAAGAAACAATATTCCTGTAGATTTCAGACAATAATGTATTGAATAATCGTCTATTGATGTACTTGATATGACTAATAAAAGCAAAATAATTATGGTATTATTAAATAACATTCCCTAAAATTTAGGATACATCAGCAGATTTTTTGAGAAGTACCTAATGAAGATGTTTTACAAAATAATAACATAAAATCTATTTGGAGAATCAAATATGACACAGCATTGCTTTGTAAATATTTTATCATGCATATTAATATCGTTACATTGAAATACTTTAAGAAATTCATAATCAGAATTGAATTGATAACGTAAGTGATTTGCTGACTTGTGTTGCTATTTATAATGCGGCTCGCGTGAATTATGGTCATTTCATAGTCGTGCACATTAGTAATTATACTTTATCAATTAGTATAATTGTAATTATATAGTAACATCGGAGCCCCTCACAGACACCCACCTTCTTCGCCACTGTTGCAAATCGAGGCAGGTGTAAAAAATCTTATTTTTAAGGTATATTATATGATACATTATTTAATATTATATACATCAGTATCACAATAAACGTTTTCCATAAATTAAAGCTGTGAACGTCGAGCACATGTAGGCTGTGGTGTTTCCCGACCTTTGGCAACAAACCCAAGTAAATTGACCTAATAATATCAATACAGTCCATTCACAAGCAATGGACCAAATGAGGATTATAAAAAACATAGAGGAATGTCTAAAGAAGTTATTGTTACGTAACGTAAGCCAAATGTAATTGATTTCATGGAAATGATTTTAATTTTGAAGAAAGAAGGGCCTGTAGATAGATGTAGATGTACTTTCATAATGGTTTTTTTTAAACAACTTATTAAATTTATATTACATTGAGTTAATATAACACCAGTTTATAATTTTTTGTGCACTGCAAGCCTGTTTTTTTTATACGCATAAAATCGTTTAAAAAATTCGGTCCCTGCTGTTTAATTTGTTCTCTGCGGGTTGATTCCTTTTACCCGAAACACAGTCGATGCATTTAAATTGTGTTTGGGTTTTTAAGTTAGCATGCCCCATACATAAATCTTTGATTTTGCATCCACAAAAACAATTTATTAATGTCGGAGAAATTCAACGTTATTCTTTACAAAATTAGTAAAATTATTGATTTAAGTATCGCTTATAAATTCCAATTTTCTGTAAGAATCGCGTCTTATTATCGTCGAATATTATCGCGTACTGTTTTCTAATTTGATAACATCATTTCTTGTTCATCTTAGACTTTCAACTCAGTGAAATCTTGTGTGTATATAAAAAATATAAAATATGTGTTTTCTGTTTTATATGATTCTAACACCGACATTGATTTTTCAATAACAACTTATCGAAATATTCAATTGACAGATGGCAAAGTGATTTCAGATTCTAAAATATTCTAAATCACTTATATGTCACTGTGTCACACTTGCTTATATCAAAAATCGGTAAAAAGTAATGTCTGCAGCAAACTCGAGGGATTTGAAATCTTTTGATGTGCATACAAATTATGCTCTACATACCCAGGTCACATAAGAACCTTTCTTCACATACGTATATATAATATATATGTATGTCTTCAAAACGCATCACGAAATACAAGATATTATCAATTCATCTGGCATAGTATTACCTCATACGTTTTCGAAACATTTGATTACATTTTCATTTAATATCACAGATTGCGTCAACCTTGATTGCAATTTTCTGCAGTTTTAAGGATATTACGTCACGAGTTGCGCCGATAATGTGTGTACGTCGGGTCACGATTAGTGCTTTTTTCTCTAATATTTTTAGTCACATACATATATATAATACATATATATAATATATATGTATGTCTTCAAAACGCATCACGAAATACAAGATATTATCAATTCATCTGGCATAGTATTACCTCATACGTTTTCGAAACATTTGATTACATTTTCATTTAATATCACAGATTGCGTCAACCTTGATTGCAATTTTCTGCAGTTTTAAGGATATTACGTCACGAGTTGCGCCGATAATGTGTGTACGTCGGGTCACGATTAGTGCTTTTTTCTCTAATATTTTTAGTCCGCTTAACCCAGATTCGCACCCTTCCCAGAGATCTTATCTCCGCTTGGCAATATGTTGTATCCACATCTGCCCGTGTTTAATTTATTTACCTTGCTATTACCGACGGTTATTACTTTAATAGGAGTTGTGTAATGAACCAAAGTTACTTTCTGATACAGGCACGACTCATTTTTAACATCGACTTCGTGTGTATCAAATTATAGAGTTTATGGCTTTAGTTTTCGAAGGAATCGAACATGTTTTTTTCATTTTTATTAATTCAATACGCGGATAACACAATTATATTTGTTCTTATTATATTATACATACATACTTAGGCGCATTTTTACATTTGTTTCATAGGTATTTCAATGTTGCGCCACCTGTCTCAATATTTAGCATAGTCGTACCGAAGGAATATCCTTACCAGGGCTTCGAACCGCTATTTTTTGGTTCCGGTTTTCGTTCCGGAAAAAATAACGGTTTTTTAACGGTTTTCGATTCAGCTCGAATCCAAAAGCTCAGGAATTCTTTTTTTTTTAAGCTCACCGAGGAATTTGAAAATCTCAACCCTATAGCGATTTACCGATTAGCCCAAAATATATCCGTGACTCGTTTTTTTTTAAACTCACCGAGGAATTTGAAAATCTTAAAACCCTAGCCCAAAATACTAGCGTGAACCGAAAAAACCGATATTTTTTTCGGTTCGGTTCCGGTTTTCGTTCCGGGAAAAATAACGGTTTTAACGGTTTACGGTTCCGTTCCGGTTCGAAGCCCTGATCCTTACATCCAGTAAAGGTTCTGATTAGTAATTGAAACTCTGGTAGGTCGTCATAGAATATCAGAGAACTTAGTAAAAGTAATAATATAGAAAGTAATTCGACATTAAAAATAAATCATGTTTAAAAAAAGTAAAGGAAACTAACTCATCATCCTAGATACATTTCTCTTGCGATTTCTCCTCATGTGATTATGAAATAGTAGTAGGTAGTGAAACACAAAAATAACGCCAATTCCCTTGAAAACATTTATTTTATTATTTCAAAGTCAATGACTAAGCGATCTAAAAAAGAAAGGCCAAATTATGTGATAAAAATAAACCGAGTCCCGTGACTGGAGATACAAATATGTCTTTCCACCCTCGGCGTAAATACCTGAGTAATCGTTGACCGACGTCCATCCTATTAATAATAACCTGTGTCGTGAATAGTAATAGTTACTCACCGCCGAATCCCGCTCATTTCACTTCGCTTTCTGTTCCCGGATTCCAGGAAACACGATCGCCAGACATTCCTCTTCCCTCGCACCAGACGGACCATTCACATGAATCATACAATACCCCAAGTGTCGTGGTTAAACGCATGGCGGTACGCGAGTCTTTGTTTTCGATAAACTTAATTATTATTCATCGAAGGCTTCTTCGCATATGTGTAGAATCGCAAGTGTTTGTTATTGAGATTAAATGTTCTATATGATAAAAATAGTATTGCTTTATTGATGAATATTTTTTTTACAACGCAAGTGTTAGTTGTGTGTCGCATCGCCGCATATTAGTCCTTCTTTATTCTGGGTAAATATGTTTTACAACATGCAACTGTCTTTCTACCTGAACAATGGAGTTATGTATGAAATTTAATTACGAATAGGAAAATACATCGGAATCAGGGAAACCGATAATTTACGCGAAATGCTAATATACTATCAGTATAAAAAAGACACAACAACGTCAATTAGTACTTAGAACAAACCTTATAGAAAATGGCTAAAAGTATTTCGCGCTTTGCCTAAATTATCGGTTTCTTTAATTCCAACGTTAGGTTTTTTTGATGTCATGTCCGAATTGCATTGTTTTAGCAGGATTTGGTGAATTTCGACAATAATATGTATAAAGTGTTTTCTGTTCTTTTTTGTATTTTTAATGAAAAAAATACCGTTGTCTTGAGATCGAAATTCGGTAGAAAAATCGTTGTCCATTGTTCACCTAAAATTTTCAGCTATTATAATATTTGTACTTATAAAACCGCATACGTAATATTATGCCCGATGGTTTATATTATAGTAAAGTTTATTTACCTCTTTCAGTCATGCCGTATACAAACTCTAATAAAACCGTTACCAGTGAAAGTGGTGTCTATAAAACCCCAAGAATGTAGAGACAGACGTATTGACGTTTTAAATTGAAAGATAAAAAAAAATAATTGCATGACATCATCCATAGTGAAACTATTTTTATTGGTCGACATAAAGAATGCAAATTTATGCTAGCAGTGAAAAAATGATTCAATTTTTAATATTCAATATTAAGTAGTCTCGTTTAATATTGTATGTAAATTTATGGGCATTTCACTTAAGGAAGGTCGGTCGTTGTCAAATCATCAATGTTGCCAAATTTTATATCATACAAGGACACAAAAATTAAAATTGTAGTCATAGTAAAATCCATCTTAATTCAAACAAAACTCCCATTTTTTATGAAATTATAATCGCTGTTAAATTTACTTTTCTTTTGTATAAATGTGTTGTATTTGTGTCAAATAAAACAAGACTTCATATTTTATTTGATTTCAAATTAAATAAATTAGGTATTCCGAGGGTCAGGCACTGACACCTCGGAAATAATTAAAAAATATTAAGTTCAATCTTTCTTAGGAAATTTTAATAATATGTAATATATTTTGACGTCATGTCATATACACCCAACATTAAAGATTGGGTAAATTTGCAAGGGAAGACAATTTTATTGATATATCAACTGAAAAATTTGTATATATATATTTTTTTTAATAAATGGTGTTATAAAAATGTTTCGTCTATAGATGTCAACATTTATCCCGTTGCCACTATGCTATTAGGAGTACAACACAACTAAACCAAACAAACAACGTATTTGCATCAATATGTCGTCATTAACGAAGAAAATATTTCGTTTCGCGCATCATCGACACTTCGCGATATCATTAAATTTGAGGTTGCGCCACTGTCAAGTCTAAGGAGACAAATTATCCCTGTTAATATTGTTACTTCAATTAAATGTACCGAGCGGGATAGGCCGGGATTTATATTTGGGTGTTGCCATAACATCGGTCACCGTCGCGTATTATATCAATCAAATTGTGCAATTTCACCTGCGTGAAATAATTGGCACTCGATCTATTTTGCGGCATAGAATGCGGCCCGCATACCGCACAGGTGTGGGGCAGGGCGCCACAGGTAAAGCTATTAGCTTTCAATAAACTTTACTCTGTATGTTACCGACGTATCTACCTGTTAAGACTACATTAAATGCATGCAAACAAGTGAAAACGTTTGTATGAATAATATACATTGTATTGCTTTCGTTTTTTATTTTTTTCATGTCTAAAGAAAAAGTATTCATGTTTCAAAAAGGATTAATATATAAATATCTTGCATGATGTGAAATCGAATCATATATTATAGAAGAATACGATGTAAAATTTCTCCCTTTCTAATATGGGCTTTTAGATATTTTTGATATTTGACGAAAACAATATTACATAATTTAAATAAGTATCACCAACTTAATACGGCTACCAACCATTTTAGTTTAAAAAAAACCTTTTAAGCGAAACTGGAACTTATATACTACATATGTATTATATATAATATACTACTTAAGTACGATCAACCTAAACATAGGACACAGCTTATTACTACTGCCCTTTGATACTGTATTACAGCTAGATATACATATATTTATAAGACTATTTCATCACGATATATGTCGTGTATCATATATAATTAAAGCATAATATGCTCATAATATTATGCTTATATATACGCTTAATATGCTTATATTATAAGCATAATATGTTTATAATATGCTTATAAGTTGTTCACTTTTGCATTTTACATATTAAATGTTTGATATATGATTATTCATAGCCGAGCTACTTATCCTACGTATCTGAAAGGTATAAAATAAATACATTCATTTATCTCGATAAAAGGTTGAACGCGAAATCACATATTTCAATTAAATGAACAAATATTTAATCTTAGCAAAGGCAAGAGAGTCTTATTTGAGTTAGTTATTGAAATGTCGTTGCCGACACTGCCATCGACGTTGTTTGATGCAATTAGCGGCGTACGAATAGCAGTGGTGTGCATGTTGGACCAATTTTTGGCCATTTCCATTTACTGGATAATCCGAATCAAAATACTTATCCCTTCTCTATTATGATCTTTGCATGTAATCATAATTATTATGTATAGGTACGTATTCATACCACGGGACGTTATAATAATTTGTTGGATTTGCCAGTTCCACTTAAATATTATAATAGGTATATATATTTTTATCGACAACTTTGTGAAAAACAAAAAAAATTGTAAGTCAGTAATTCCCAATACTTTATTAAAATTAGAAATAAGTCTCTCACTTCTTCGTTTTGTTTACGTTTTATATCCACATATGTTTTTAAATATGTACCAATGCAAATTCCCTTTGCTCCTCATATATTTTTAGTTTTATTCTATGATACTTTATATTTATTATTTTTTGAGATACAATTGAGATGGTCCAGACCGAGGATGCTATTTTGAAAAAAAAACTAGTGCAACGCATCTCTCGCCCTATCCGAAAGTTACTAACGAGTATATCCAATCAAATTATGAACCGTCATTTTATTCCCAATTTGGAATTGATATTAATGGCCAGTGAAGTCAGATTCAATCATGTCGACGTGCCAAATGCATTCATTAATCATGTATCTATTTAAATCCATTCGGATATTGTCATGTGACCACTAGATACCTTGACCCTAACATGGTAACCGCGCTACTGGGTGCAGTTTCGAAACCGCAAGTGTGCAAGCGAGTACTACTTTGAAATTAGCGTGCGCCCCGGCGGGGACTCGATCCGAGGCCCGTCGTGATTCAGCTCGAACCGCTCGACGCAAAACAAAAGCAAAAGTGGTCGGGCAGGGAGACCGGCGCCAGAGAATTCGCGTTCACTCAAACGGCGCGATGCACCTCGTATTTTTAGTCGGTGCATAAATAAACTCGCTGCCCGGATTAAATTTAAATGTCAGTTACATACGGACCGAAAGCGGTGGGCAGCGGCCACCATTCGCATTCCGAGACTATTTCCTCCTGGAACCATTCCTCGTTTGGATCGATCGCTTTCTCTCCAATAGTGGCTGCCATCTTTTTGCGTTTTTCGCTTCCCAAACAGTAACACTAGCGTAATTGTATGTGTTCGACAGAAAAGATATAATATTATCAACTGATTAAAATATGTCAATAAAGGGCTATTTATATAAAATTGGGTTAGACGTATAACTCGTAAAAAACACGGTAAAATAAATAATAAAAGTATCTCAAATAATTATAAATTCATAATACTAAATTATCTCTAATTAAAATTTATATTGAATTAAAAATCAATATCGCAAGAAATTTATAAATTCAAAAGTTATCTTTAAATATTCATTAACAAAGTTAGCGAGTGTGGATTTTTTACATTATAATTAATGGACATTAAATAATTTTGTATATAATATCAGCTGTAACACTGCCTCGATAAGCAAAACTTGCTTTGAAAACATTCTTACAATGCTTTCAATGTGTACAGTATGGACGGTTGCTAAGTGAACTTTAGTTTAAGATTTCTCTATCATTTGAACATATTAATTATTCACTTTTAAGGTGTTCACTGTCAATACTTGGTGGAATGGTAGTATAATAAAAATAAAAAAAGATTTTTAGTACTTTTTCCCCCACGTAAATTTATTTGATCAGGACCGGTTTCGCTCATCGCGATCAGTTGATAATGCTCGCGATGAGCGAAACCGGTCCTGATAAAATAAATTTATGTGGAAAGGGTACTAAAAATCTTTTATTATATTAATTATTGTCTTATGGATGTATTCATAGATAGGGCATAAGCATAGACTACTAACTGACTGAAATTATTTAATACGAATTCCTTAGCGGGTTAATAGCAGACGTGTATTGACACTATTTTCACAGATGGGTTCGTTAAAATACAAACATGAGTAGGTACGAAACAGCATGGAAATTAATGCATTTAACTATTGAAATAATATCACTATTTGAATTGAATGTAGAGGAAGCAGTGAAAATGCATCATGTCAAAAACTAAGTTTTCACTTACAAACAACGTTACCACAGAATCACTTGCAAAAAACCTTTTTATGTATTAACCACACAGACGCAACTCGAGTAAACGCTTCATCCGTTCAATAAAACTCTGGTCTAACAAACATAGTATAATTATATCAAGAACTTAATCTATAACATACATCTGAATCAAATATTTTGCCATTAGCGTAACTAGTTTTTCATTCAATATACCTTCCGTTATAAATATAGATCACGATTTATTCCATTCCATGAAGATCATATATCCTGATGCATTCATTATCTTATCTTATGTATATATAAAAATGAATGTTTTTTTGTTTGTAGACTTTTTTTTTACTCTATAGACGGCCAAACCGCTGATTGCAATAAAACTTCGTCAAACTTTTAGCTTGCACTTCCGGGAAGGTTATATGTAGGTCTTATATATAAAAAATCAATGTTTGTATGTCTGCCATACAGTTAATTTTGACAACATATGCTTGTACTTGCGCAAAGGTTGTAGTAAAATTAAATTACAGTAAGTGTCGCGTGTGTTGTACCATATAAAATCGGCAGCAAACGTCAAACAGACAAAAAGAAAGCATGCACTTCAATAAACACAATTAAAACACAAACATTTTCTTTCTTTGAGTGGCATTGCAACGCTTGCCGGGTACCGGCTAGTATAATATAATTATTAACGATGTGTAAGTGATCTCATTATTATACATTTCGCACTTAAATTACGCCACGAATATTTAATATCCAGGAAGACGTTGCAGTTATACTATTGCTGCAGTTAACGTTTCCTGGGTGTACAGATTATTTAAATTACGTCTTTCGAAGCAACGTTTTAGGTAATTTATGATATGTCGCCTATCCTTGTTATGAATTTATGGTGCTCTATCAGTTACAAAATCTGATCGCGGAAGTGACCAGAAGTATTTTACTCGATTTAGCACTATTACTAAATAACTGTCATGCGTGTTGGGGAGATGAAGATAACGCCGAGTCTGAGTTATATGCATATTCCTACTATAAAATATTTCTTACTCGTTAAATAAAAAGTTTTTTTTATTTATTTTCTTTGACAATGATTAGACAGCGACAGTATTTTATAGTGAATAATCTTAACTAACTCTATTTTTCTTTTACTTGCAGGTAAGATGTCATACCCGACAACAAATGAAATCTTTCAGCCAATTTTCAGTTTCGAGAACTCTTCGAAGGTCAGATGTTTTATAATAGTTTCTAGCGATTTTTTTTTATCCATATATCATTTTTATGCTTTCTTCAAACGTAACTCCTTCAATTAACAATGTTACATCAGCGACTTGCAAAATAACAGAAGACTTTATTTATTATCTTGTATAACTGTTTATATAACTCATTCCACTGTAAAAATATAATTATATACTATCCGTTCCTTTAAAAATCTTCAATTTTCTGGAACGAATCGGCGATCCAATCTTCTAACGGATTATTTCTTCTGTAATAAAACCATTAAAAATGTAATTATAGTCCTTTGTCGTGTACAGGTGCATATGCTTTATATTATAATAGATCTCGCCTTACTCCTCGTTGCGCAACTAATCGATCAATCGCTTTGACTCGCAGATTAAATTAAATATGTTTTATTCTCGATCTTCAATCTGGTATATTAACCCTGTTTAATACAAATCAAACGTGATTGATTCTAATTTAATTACCTGACTTTTTAATAGATTTTGTATTATTTATATGTTTATAATACGACGGAATTATCAAGAGATTTCATTGAAAGCTCTTTGCTTAGTAAATCTGGCTGATAGTTGGAACGGGACGCACGGTTTCACTTATACTCCTGCCCGTTCGTTTAACTGATTAACTTGATAACTGACAACTTTTTTTCAATTAACGAAGTTGTGTGTTATTCTTGGTTCATAATTACTTATTAATTCCGACAATATGGATTACAAAATGTATATAAATTGAGCTTCCATTGTCGCTGTCGTGAATCGATTATTATTTTTGATGAAATTTGTGGGAAATATCATATATTATAAAAAGCAGAAAATATTTAGTAATAAATAAAATTATTTGACTGCTCTCAATAGAATGAACTTTTTTCTATAAAGTATGCTTCACGTATGTAATTCTCAACATAGATAGAAATAAAATTTAAAAAAATACTTTTCGCCTACAATCAATAACAATACACACTAATGGGGCATTTGAATTCCTTAGATCTCAAAATTATCAATTCGAAAGTATCAAAATTTGCACAGCAGTACATAAATTTCCTTCGTCTCTCCTTCTAGTTATTGTGCTATTTCGTACATTTTCTCGCATATTGGTGGTTAGTTTTCGATGAATAGTGCTTTGATCAACCTCGTACGCTCGTAAACCGGACTATACAATCTTTCTAAAATATTTACAGTCAACAACTCGATGCTTATAAGATTTAGTTTCTTATTTTTATGTTATAATATTGTGTTCCATCGTGTATGGCGTCTATAACCGTCATTGTATGGCTCGCTAATAACACTGGTAGATCATTACGTCGATTGACTGTAAAATCTACAAAGAATGTAAAACATGATGTGTTGATGATCGTACGAAGAAGATAATAAATAATAACAATAAAGCCTCTCTTAATACTTACTTATTCATCAGCGGGTGAATAAAACGCTTTCAAAGTTATTTTCTCGCTTCGATTCATCCCCGCTTTTTAGATTCTATGGGCTCTAATTGAAATATGAAACGCTTTGAATTTAATATTGTAACGCGTTTTCTAATTATAGTAACACGAAAGTTTTCTATTGTACCTTATGTTTTATAAATATTGTTTATTTTAAGAGAAATGGAATGTGTGTATAAATTACCCACTACGGTTAATTAATTATTATTATAAACTCTCGAAATTGATTGGATTGCAAGTTAATTGGTTTGAATTCCATTAAATTCCATTCCAGTTCCACAAAAATATTACGTATGGTTCAGAGCTATATCGGCATCAAGCCATCGTCACTATTAAGCGGACTTTATCTCCTCCCGTTACTATATGCCAGATAATATTTTTCGTTTCAATGTTTTATTGATTTTTTTTTACTAATTATTGTCGGATCCGTGGTCTAGCGGTCAAAGTCGTTAAGGTTCGAATCCCAGTACGAGCAGATCTTTCAATCGATTTATGGATTTCTGTTCGAAGGCGTGGGTGTCAGTGATGTCTGAAATTCCCTTGGATGGATGGATATTGGATTTCCTACTTTTTATAGAAAAAGCAAACTGAAAAAATAAATCTCATATCGGGTCTAGTAACATCGTAATTTCATTATGGCACTCTCGGTATTAAATTTATTAGCTAATATTTCATGAGATGAATAGTCTTACCCATTTATGATAGATAAATCTCATATCGCTGTTAATATTAAACGAATATGGAAGTCGTTAAGTCACGGCGGACTGCCAACCCCTTGATCATTTTTCATGACATAACTTAAGATGAATAGCTTCATACAGGTCTTGAGGTCTTCGAAAGAAGCAACTATCGTCTCGCTATTCATATAAACTTTCCTCCGATATATGTTTTTAAATATTGTCATTAATATCAGCTTGTATTGAAACGTGCGCAACATTTTCGTATTTGATACTCGTATGTTATATTAGATAAATCATAGTTGCCTCTTAGTCTTAGCCTTGCTTATCAATCAGAAAAATCTGGTTTAAAGTCCAGGCAAGGTAATTTTTTTTAAAATAAAAACGTTTATATACAAGATAAAATCTCATCAATTTTAATGCATTTCGACTTAGTCTTAGATTCTCGGATTGATACCATTCTACCTTTTTTTAAATATTGAAAGTTATCATTCTAAAAAATATTATTGATTTCAAATCTTTATGATAAATACTCCAAGCTCTACAATTGTGTGACATTTGCCATATTCTTTCAGTGTAAAAAAAAATCTCGAAGTATGTGAATCGAATCGATCGTACTCGGTGGAATACTGAGCCGAGAGATGTTTGATCGATCGGGAAACGCTGAGATAAGAAGCGAAGCGGCCAGAGGGGGGCATCGGCCTGCGCGACCTTGCCGCGGCCTCAGCGTCCTTCGCCCTCCCGGTCCCTCCTCAGCCTCCTCATTGCACCGACAACGTTCCCTTCCTTATACCACTTCCTTCAACCCCCTCCCGATTCGTGAGTGCGTGATATGCGGTGACCACTCGTTGCGCACCCAGAAAAACGCTTTTAATGTAATTGGTAATTTCTTTTCAATGCCAATTGTTGTTTATAACTGTTCATTTTTGTATAAATAGCACTGTTAAATTATATTTCTTATCAGTTGACGATGCTCGTAATGAGCGAAACCGGTCCTGACATATTAAATAAAGTGGAATGAAGTACAAAGGATTATTGTGTTTTTACTAATATAATGCCTTTCCACCAAGTATTGACAGTGAACACCCTAAAAGTGATTAAAGTAACTTTTAACCGATGTCTCTTATAGCCGATAGCATTTTAAAACGGAGATATGCTTTTTTAAATATATAAAAAACTTTAAAAAATAATGAGTCTTAAATTAGGCTCAATATTTATTTTTATCAATGCAAATATCTTGCGTATATTTATTTACTTTTATAAGGATTAACATTACACCTTACTATGAAGTGTTTATTCAATGTATTATATGAGAAAGCTTTGAATAATTACTAAGAATGAAATCTACCGAAAGCAATCAATATCATTTGTTAAATAAACAAATATTTTATTGTTGATGTTGATGTTGGAATAAAAAATATCTGAAACAATATCGTTTAACAATATTGAAGCTATTCCGTGTGACCTTATCATTAGCTGGCTGAACTATAACTATATGGTATAAGAATGCTTTATTGTCCACAGTTATTCACCAGGATCACCAAGTGTGTATATTTATCAGGGCTGTGGAGTCGTGTAAAAAAAGACGACTCCGACTCCAGCTTTAAAATAATTAACGGCTCAGACTCGGAGGATTTTTTTCAATAATTTCATTTTAACCTTTATATATATGTATGCCATCAGATCATCTTTAGTCAGCCAAGCATGAAATGTCAACACTTTGGACTATTTTGTTTGAATACCCATCATCAAATATATTTTTTTTTTAAAAATTGAGCAGCTCATTTTTCACGACTCCTGTCAAAACACTGCGACTCCGACTCCACGGCTCTGATATTTATACTACATACCCAATATTATAAAGATGACTATACATATATCAAATATCACTTTTAGGGTGTTCCCTGTCAATACTCGGTGGAAAGGCAATCTATAAAAAAAACACAATATTCCTTTGTACTTTATAAATAAAGTGGAAATAAAATACGAATGGATATTGTGTTTTTCTTAATCTATCAAATACTATACAAAAATAATCAAATTGCATGTATTTGAAATATTCGTGTCACCTTATAATATGGATACAGGAAATAAAAAAGGCATGAAGTACAACAAGAAAAAGTGAATATGCAGAAATGTTCTATGTGATAATGTGATACATAGAACAGTTTAGATTAGTTTATTTGTTTCCTATTTGTCAAATCGCATCAATATGTAGATTACGCTGGGTGCGTATCAAATGTCTTCCCAACATATTCCGGCGTACCTCAAAAATCAAATCTTGGCCCAATTTTATTTCTGATTTTTTGTCAATGATATTGTAGAAAGCATTAGTGGAATAAAGTATCTGCTTTTTGCTGACGATTTAAAACTGTTTTTACGTATCAATAATAAGCCTGACTGTACTATTCTGCAACAGAATATAAATGCTATTTTGAATTGGTCTGTAAAAAACAAGCTCGACTTCAACTTTTCGAAACGTTTTTGTATTTCCTTTCTCGCTCAAGATTTCCCATCATATAAAACTATGTGATATCTAATGATGCTTTAAAGCGTTTGTCTGAAGTTGTTGATCTTGGTTTAAGATTTGACTCCTATTTCACCTTTCATTCGCATATCACTTATATTGCACTGCGTGCAAGCAAACTTCTTGGGTTTATTGTTAGACAAAGCAAACCATTTGAAAACCCAACTGTGTTTCGCACGCTTTATGTTTCTTTGGTCTTAAGTACGCTTGAATATGGATCCTTCATTTGGAGCCCATATGAAAGTTCATACAAGCTACAATTAGAGTGTCCATAAGAAATTTCTAAGATATTATTATTTCAATTTTTTTTAATTCTTCCCCTTTGATAATTCCTTAAAGGAATACTACCCCACCAAATTTCTTTTAGGAATGATATCGTTTCACTCTCTAGAAGCTCGAAGATCGTTTTCAAATTTATAGAATTTTTTTCTTCTTCTTCGGGGCCGAGCTAATAATCCTGTAATTCTTATGACTATTAACTTACATGCTCTTAATTCACTCTTACGTGGGCAAAACTATGACCAAAAACTTTTGTTTCTAAAAATTTGTTCCTCGCGTTGGACGTATGAGTCTCCAGTTCCAAGGGCCGTTCAACTGATCAACTAACTCATTACCTAGAGAACTGGACATTTTTAGTGACAGTATTTATGAACTGTTTTTTAAGTTTTACTTTTTTATTTCATGATTTTGTATGTTGATTTTAATGTATTGTGTACATAGTATGATGTATTATGTTAATTTATTTTTTCTCATTATATTAGTGCATGGCGAATTGGCGTCAGCTGTAATGTCATGTACTGTACTTTTAATTTTTAAACAATACATAAATAAATAAACAAACATTTCTGCATATTGACTTTTTCATATTTTTTTGTACGTTTTTAATTTTCTATATTCATATTTTCTTAAAACTCAAATAACCAGTTGGCGGTTGATGATTTCGTAGTGCGTGCTCACTTAGTTACATACGTATTTTTTAACGTCGATTGCTCTAATCATCAGCTATTGAAAAATATTTGACGTCAGTAAACACAGTATTTTTGTTGATTGTGCATGTGGTCATGACATACATATTATGTAAGGATGGTCATAATCTAAAATCGAAATGAACATATTTTTGTTTTTACTAATATTCACAGGTGAGCAATTACTTTGTCCTGAACGGTTTTAATCTTGTTATTTATTACGTGTCATTATCAAATTTATCTACTGGCGCATGTTTGCGATAAGATAAACGTTTGCCTTGTATATTTTCATTAATTTTGACGTGATGAATTTCGTACAAGTGATTTTTATGTAATCTTCTCGCAAGATTATTCAAACATGACTTTAAACTATTTCGTATCTTTTAGTAACGCCATGTGTTCAATTTTCCAGTCGGCTAGTCACCCCGAGTTTTCAGGACAATGCTCCTTTCCCCGGATGGTGTGCCAGGTCGAAGTTGGCTCGCAAAAATGTACTCGACCGGCGGCTCTCGCTGTCACGATACTCCTTGCAATATTTATTTATGTTATCACTGCGGCGGCGAATCGTTGTTTTTTTCGTCCGCCCTTGCAAGGCCCTCTCGAATTGAAAACTCGCCCGCCAATTCGAATCGCCGAGTACTTCATATGCACATAATGCATTATCTCTGGTTTATTTTCGTCTCAATTTATTCTGGCATTGTCATTTTTTTGCGCCTTCGCCGTGTTTGGTGAAATTCTTTTCGGCTGCAGCAGTAATTTCGACGAATGCATTTTACAAAAGGAAAAAGAATCTTGTTATTTAAGCTCAAGTTGAAAACAACCTATATCTGCATTACGGTATTGGTTATATTATTTCGAGTATTTGGCCCAGACCATTGTAATATACTAAAAAGCATGGACTTGGAAACCATTGGAAAAAGTCACACAATTGCCATGTTAAGAAAAGTCAGTGAAGTAAAGTAAAAGGTTAAGTAGACATTTCTCAAACTTATAGGTATGCTGTGTTTTCTGAACCGACCATTATATGTAGTGCTTCCACCGCTAATCATCAATTCAACTTACTTACCTCTGCCACCGTGTCCGTTAAACTATTTATCAACTTGCTTTAGCCTCACCACGTAAGCGTAGCTTTGTTCCCCACAGAACACAATGATCGCTGAACTCTCGTATCCTTGCATAATACTTCAATACGTAACCCGTTCCTCTTGGAGTGGAGGAATGCTGTTTAGTTGTTATATTTACCTACGGGTTCCCGCAAATCTTGTGCGAGGTTATAATCGACACCATTATGTCGTGAGTCGTGACACCTTCCGCGAATAGGGGAGTGTTTTCCCTGTCCGTGCATACTTATTATAACTATGTGTTGCGAGCCAATGCTTAGGCAAGCTTCGTGGTACAAAGGTTTGCGGGAACTAGCGTGTACCCTGTATTTCATGCAAAAAAAGTGTGTAAATATCTATATGTGCAAGGTTGAACTGAATCTAAAGTTGAAAAATAAGACACCTTTTGTATTAATTCCACTTTTTTTTATTTAACAAGAATTATCATATGCGTCTTTCGGCTGATAAATAATAATGCATACCTTAGAAGTGATTAATGTGGTGTTTGTCATAGGTTGCGACTGACATTGATTCTATCTAAGATGGCCGAGCATATTTTTTTCTTCGGTGACTCTCTTTGAAAATAGTAATATCGAAATACAGTAAACAAAATTCATAGTTTAGGATTTCGACTGAAGGTGCAACATTGTCAATTTCATTATGCATCCCTTTTGAAACACATCTTCATCGTTCCTCCTCTGGTTCACAGACCCCAGACAAACAGCCGAATCAGACTTAATTCTCGCTATGAAGTATTATGGTATACTTCGTAATAGTGTTTTTTAACAACCGTCATTAGCTACGTAGTTTAAATGAAATTATCTACGTCAGATCGTTTTAAATAATTTTGTAAAATAAACATGTTGATATAAATATTCTATTCAATTTTTATCGCATACAACTATGATAATGTAATAGGGGCCCGTAAGAGAATTTACACACATAAGTCCAGACTCCAGATCGGCTTGGCATTGTCAGCGTGCCAGGCTTGTCTCTCACACTCACAGGGCATTTGTCATTATAATATGAAGCTATATTTTTTTGTTTGTTTTTCTATTCACTATTGTGATCCAAGAATTCAATGATTAGTTTTGAGAAGACTTGTAATTATTTATTTATCATCGGATGGTCTATATGCTTGAAGCATTGTTGCAATATATTATATAAACACTACTCGATTTAAAAAATATCATTTATAATTTACAAAAACTTTTTATGCTAGTTAAGTTTCTTTTTAATGGTTGCGATTTAACATCAGTTCAAATAGTGAAAAAATACCACAACAATTTTGTCTTTTTTCGGTGTTTTATTATAAACCTACTTAAACATTACAATTAAATGATGTATTATATTGTAGATATATGAAATTTCTATTAATATTTTGCATCTTTGCTGCCACGAGTTCAGAAGGTCACTCGTCTATTTCCAAATTCGTAGATCGCAACGTGCTACGCTTGCTTTAGTAAAACTTCAAGGACGATAATACCTGAATATTCTTTAAGACAGGTGTTATTATAAATAAAACTATGTTTAGTTTACTAATGAATCAATAGTTAATTATCTGTTTCGTGGAATGCATTCCCTCGTTAACATTGCTGTGTCAGTATTGGCAGTTTCCATCCAGCAAAGTCAACTCGCGTCTCGCAAACATCTGCCCCTGTGGAATGCCGCCGGATCAAACTATTTCATTTTTTGCCTCTCATTTTCTTCGTCTCTTCTGACTGCCTTCGCTTCGCGCCCAGCACGTCGGAGTTCATTCCCATTCGCGAGTCGTAAGTCACTCGGCCTCTTGCTCTTGGCTGATTGCATTAAGTAGCTGCAACTTAAGGTATTTGAGTTGAATGATCACCAGGTTATGATAGCAATTTTCTATTTTGCAGCCACGATGAAAAATAAAAATTTACAGCATTATCTGCTAAAATTGCTTTGATATCTCGTGTTATACAAAATTCTTACTTAACATATTAAGATGGATTGATTTAATATTTCTTCAAATCCTTTGTAATAAATTGCAAGTTCATAAAATGACAATGACACTCACTTAATAATATTCAATGACGACTTACTACTCGACCGTGTAGACATGACATTTAGCGAAATAGGTACAAAAACATATTTTGTATTAATTCAAAAAGAACACAATAAAAACCGGGAAATTATTTCTATTAGCCACATTCATTCAACAAATACAGATTGGAATGAATAACATTTTTTTTTGTAATTATATGTGCCTTACAATCATCACTTAAATAAGACAAAACAATTCAAACCATGTGCTGCTATCAAACCACTAGCTGTAGCCGCCATCGTGATTTAATGCATGTCTCCAGATTTACATCATCAGCTGACGAGAGTCTTCTTACTATTTCAATGTAATATGAATGATCAAAAAATCATGAAACTCAGTGTGTCTATATTACAAAATTTGATATTCTTAATGTTTATTTAATTAAATGAAACGTGCTCGTTAATTCGGCCTCATACAGCAACAATCATATATCCACAATTGTATGCATAAGTTTGCAAGCTTGTTTCATCTATTTACTCGATGTTTATTCAAATTTTTGCAGCCTAGGCAGGAAACTATTCCGTGATGTCATTGCATAAAATTCGTTGTTCCTAATTCCTATTATAATCTAAGTGTTCGTATCTGACTTGCAACACTCGAATAAATCTCTATTTCTTTTTATTAAATAGAACAAATGATTGCAAGACCCGACTGCCTGGCGTCTGATTTATGTGAGTCAATCTTAGTTGGATTTGCAACGTCCTCTATTTCGACATTCGCTCTAAACTTTGACGACTCTTTCAATACTTTGTTGCGATATGCAGCCATTCGCAAAGAGCTACGATCGATATTCTGTTCTGATGCGCCAATTTTATTTAACACTGCCAATCACCGGATCCCGTTGTATATTATGTTATTATTACCAATCTCGCAAGTAACAAAGTAAGAGATTAATATACCACGCAAAGAAAAACAGCTGCTATAATGGGTTGACGTAAAATGTTGTTAATTGTATTTGAATAACTCAATAAATACATGAAGAATTTTAAATGAGCGAATCTTATAATGTTATGTTTGAATATTATTTCATGAAATATAACCGCCCCAGCATATACAAGGGGTGCATTGATCCAATGCCACATTGACCGGCCGCCACTGCGATCATGTATGGATTCGCTTAGCCACTAAGCACTTGACCGCCTTCATTAAATCGAAACACTTATTGTGAGAGGAAAAATACTCCTCCCCCATCTTGCACTCAAAAACTTTCCGGTGGCAGGTCGTCTCTGACTACAACATATCCTATTGCTTTGGATTTGTTTGGAAGCCGATGGACAACCTTATGCTTCGCTGTTCAAGATCATTGAGTACGCATTTAAATTGTCTCATACTTTTTTCTTTTCATTTAAATGCTGAAATAAACTTGAACTTGATTGTGGAAAGAAGTCCTGTAATTCATATAAATTACAGTCACTGAAAACTTTCATTTTCGCAGATGTTTAACGCGTCTAAAATTCTTGACTCTATTTGTGTCATTATTAATGGTCATTAAATATAATTTACAAAACCGAGGACGTTTACTGCAACTACCGCACATTACTTCTTTATATAAGAATGTCACTTAACTAGCTTTTAGAGTTGAATGAATTGTATGAAGATTTTAATCGCGCGTTCAAAAGGTTAAACAAGACATAAACAATGCGATTTAAAAACATGATAAGTTTATGTTCCACCACGGAAGGAATTTCAGTTTATTTCAACGGATTTCAGCAAAATACTGTGACTATCGTATTCCGGGTTTCCAAATACGTAATTAACAGGGATAACATTTGGAATACAAATAATACTCATGATAAATAATTTATTTTATACGTGACGATATATCAGGTTGAACAAAATCAATTGAATCATTATTTATAAATATTTAATTGCTAGCGAACATTCGCATCTAGTGCAGCAAATTATTCATTCATTTTTAGCTTCTGTTACCTAACAATATTAGTAACAATAGAAATTTGTCTGCGAACTTTTTTTTTCAGACCTTAGTCTATCGAATCTCAAATTTTGATAAATTCGTTTTCAAATTTGTATTGTAGGTTCAGCTAGTTTAATTTGTTCTGGTGCATTTTCTTTTTGAATGTATCTCCAAGGTAATGAAATATGTGCTAAAAATTGTGTCTGTTTTTTTTAGTATAATGTATTTCCATCAAGAATTGACAATTGACGGTTTGCAACTGAGTAATATAGTTAACTTTTATTCTATTAATAAAAACAATATTCCTTTATACTTCATTCCACTTTATTAATTACGTCAGGACCGGTTTCGCTCATCGCGAGCATTATCAACTGATCAGTTGATAATGCTCGCAATGAGCGAAATCGGTCCTGACGTAATTAATAAAGTGGGATGAAGTACAAAGGAATATTGTTTTTATGAATATAATGCCTTTCCACCTAGTATTGACAGTGAACACCCTAAAAGTGAACTTTTATTCTATTAAATGTGATTTTTTGTTATATTACTTTAGTAAAAAACTGTTTGAAATGGTTGTGTTAATTCTAACTTCTAACACAATCATTGTGTACGTTTAAAATTGTATTTATTTTCATGCTTTATTTTGCTGACGCAATGTTGGTATTTAAGGCCAGATATTGAGGTGAAACGATTAGTTGCGGACATTGTGAAGAGTTTTGCGCTAAAATCAACAGACACACATTTCACCTGCGACTAATATAATAATTATTGCAAAATCAAATGCATCATTGCCATGACAGCTGAAAAGATTAACAGTTGCATCGGATAAAGTAATTACACTTATTATGAACGGTCATTGGAGAATTTTTTAATTGCGTATTTCAGCAGTTCATAAAATCGTCAATCCAACGGCAATAATTGTCTTTTTTTAATATCCATAGTTTGCTGATTTTTTGTTCGTTTGTTCATATTTATTTTATTTTGTTTCATACCCATATCACTTATTGAACATATTATTAATTAGAGGTGCAGAATATTACCGCGGGAATCGATATGGTTAGACATCACCGCTCACATTAATATGAGGAAGGGTGAATCGCAATAAGAATACATTTATGATACCCTGTCCACTCGTATTAAAAATATTGTGTTCTAAGAATTTACTGTTATTATTAAGGTATTCCACTGTCAAGTTTCGGTTGAGAGGCATTCAATTAGAATATTTTAAAATGGCATTATATGTCAGGACCGGTTTCGCCAATCGCTAGGAAAATCAACTGATAAAATACAAAGAGATACAGGGCTATTTATAAAATAATAAAAACGACTAAATTAAGTAATATAATGCGTAACAAACAGTCGGTAAAAGGAATATGAAAATAATTAAAGAATTACATTTGAATTTATTTTAGGTACGTTTCTCACTTCATATATGTTTAATTGTAAATTAGTAGTATTTATTTGTAAGAGGTTTATAACATATTAGTTGTACATTATTAATTTATTATTTTGTTCGTATTTCTTTCACCAATTATTTGTTACACCTTATTATTAGTATTATTTTTTTATATATAAAAACCCTTAATCGTTTTATATTTCATCCATCATATTGCTCGCGATGATTGAAACCGGTCCAGATGATAATAAATAATGAGGGATTAGTAAAAAATGTTCTATTTTAAATCTAATTAAATGTTAAATATTCTGTTACAATTGAACCTAATAATATTCCCAAAGGATGGTTTGTCGCGCGTGGTCTTAATTGTCAACAATATCATTATATATTGTAAGTTAACCCTGCGTCTTCTTCGTGAGCCATGCGTAGTTCAGAGACTTTTGTTACAGTAAGCGATACGATTGCGTTAACATTCCTTGAGTAGTATGCGACATAAGAATGCATCTCTCGTGTACTTTCTAAATATGAAAATATTCCTCTGATCGTCGTTTCGTAATCGGAAGTGGTCACCTCAGCGCCGCCGTCTTCGAAAAAAGCTTGCATCACAGTTCGCCGGGCATTAAATTATGTTTGTTCGCTCGGTCACTTTCCGATGTCACCCGGGAAGCAATAATACTGCGAGTTGTGAATTAGTGGTTCGGGTTGCGTTGCAGGCCAGCCTCGATTCAAGCGCCGGCGCCGGCTCGTCGGCGACGGCAATGTTCAGGTTATTTCACTCCTCTTCGCCACACCTGATTGTTATCTGGATAAAACAACGCGGGTCGCTAAATTAATCCAAGATTGAATTTCTTTCGTGTGCAAATATTTTTCTTCACCAGGGGTTCATAAATTGTGTCCCGCGTAGGCTTACCAGAGGCTAAAATAGGAACACCCGCTGCGGGTGGTTGAAAGTCGCGAAGTCCAGTCTTTAGTCAAACCTAATAATTTTAGTAGCTTTATTTGAGTGAAGTCGACACTATTCATTAATAATATTATATAGCAAGACAAAAATTCGGTCTTGAATGAAATCCGAGCGAAGTCCGGTCTAAGCTCTTAAAATCCGGTCGGGTGTCAACCCTAGTCTTGGGTGACTCTTCGATGTGACCCGCGATATATATTTTAAATCTAGATATTTTTTTCTTTATACGGAATATTAAAAATTACCTCTAGCAAAAATGGTCCGAAATTTTGATATTTTTAAACATGCAGCATTTTTTCTTTAAACCACCATGAATACCGTAATCCCGGAATTGCAATCCCTATTCGTACCTACACGTAAGAGAGACAAAACGAACGTGCTGTAATCTATACTTTATTAACAAATGGGCTCTAAAGTTTTAATTTATTATTTCATTCTCATAGCAGAAGTCGATCCATGTGTCAAGCTAAATATTATCTTGTTCCTAGACCATATTCCCGAACTTTAAAACACCGGAATAGAATGTTATGCTTTTCTTTATTATTTCTGCATCTCGGCCGGTTTCACATGGCGACGCACACTCTCCAGCTGATGCTTGTTTATTTATTTACCTTTGGTAGGTTCGCGAGGAGGGTCACCGCTCGCTCTGCACGACGGACGGATCCTCCGCCCTCCCCTTCGCGGAGCGCTTTCCCCCCCCTCCCACACCCCCCACCATTGCCAGAGAAAGTTCGCAGCCTCAAAATATTGCGGCAGTTGCTCATCCCTTTCACTGTTTACACTGACCAGATTGATTACCTACTCCCGGATTCGTTTCATTAATTGAGCAATGAGTTATTTATGTGGATACTTTCAGTGAGAGGGGAGGGCATGGAATATCATGTTTCAATGTTGCATTCAATTTATATAATGTAGATTTTGCTGTATACTAATAAATATTAAGTTACTCGCGATATTTCTACTACGCAATTTCGAAATGAATTTAAATAATTCAGGATTTAACAAACTTGCAACTAAATTTCTATTATTTCGACGTTACGTCAAATCTTTCAAAAATACTGGACGATTTTAAAATAATCGTTTTTTCTTTTCTGCACGTTTGTGATGAATTTATTCCGACGATGTTCCGTAAGGAAGCGAGAAAGATATCACCATAATCGTAAAGCAATATCATAAACGGTACGCGGTATATAAAAAACATAATAGTTAAATCTTATATATTTTACAAAATCTATCAACTATCACTTTTTCATCGTAGACTCGACTTTATTAGACTAAAGTTTATAAACAGTCAAATGAATCAGTCACGTAATTACTTCAGATGACATTAAAATACTAAAAATAACTTATGACGATAATAAAAACCTCATTAAAAAATTGCATCGATCGACCACAAAAATGATTTAAAAAATATATCTGCCACTCTTTTTCCTCTGCTTTGCAGCATGTCCAATTATAAATGTCTCAATAATTTTATTTATTGCCAGTCACGTAATACTTTCAAAATAATGTTTTGCAAAAATATTTTCCGGTAAATTTATCGCCATAGTTAATATCTGTCCCCTTATTAGATTCAAAATATTATTATTCAGGAAAACGTGATCGGTACTTTTTATCGCTTTTTTGTTTATGACTTTTTTAAATACTTATTCTTGGCGCTCTTTTTGGCCGTTTAATCTTGACTTTTCAATACTCTACTAAGTCCGAATTGTGCACATTATGTAAATGTCGAGAAAAAATGGCATGGGCTTTTTCATCGATTGGCATCTAGAACATTCTCCGGACTAGCCAGAACTTTGGGAGTTTCTCAAGATTATAAGATTGCCGTTGTTATGCTTTGACATACGACTTAAATTTTATTGTTAACCTGTTTTTTTTTTTAAATGTTATTTTGTATTGAATTATAAATTAAAAGAGCAACCGCATTCCATAATCCATTATTTATGCGGGTAGTTGTCATCGGTGGTTTATTCAAATTGATTTTTTACGTAATTGAAATTTATATACGTATTATATATATTATAATGACAGATAAAGCCCCAATAGTAATACTGCAATGTGGTCCTAAAATTACAATGCAAATTAAGGTTGAAAAAACATTGAGAGTACTATGTCGGCGTCGATGAGAGAGAGGTTGGAGAAAAGAGTTTATTCCACGTCTGATTGAAAAACTCAATACAATCTTGTAGCTTCGCTTTGTTCAACTCGTTCCCGTCAACAAATCATTGTCTTATACTTATTTCCAAGAAGTTTTCCAATGCTTTATTACCTCCAATGAAAATGATTGCACTTTCATCATCATTGATTTATTGATTAGCTGTCATTTCTCCGTCCAACGCTGGCTGTCGGCAATTCTTTTATATCGTTGCGAAATTGTTTTGGCAAGTCATCATGATATTGTGGGATCTCGGTGAGACTGCCATCATCATCGGTGGCAGTATTTGAATTCGTGTCTTCCGCTGAATCGTGAGGGTCGTGATGGTGAAGCTTTTCATAGTTTTATTCCCCAATTGTGTCCGTGTCAGATCGCATCAATATTTACGCGGAAGAATAATTAAAACACGAAACGCTTTTGTTTAACTTGTCGGATATTCTCGTTAAACACTGCAGATTTTAATTTCTTTCTAGCTTTATTAAAGGAACATAATATTCTTTCATTAATTTATGTATATTCATCATTGTCATTAAAATCTAGATATTATATATTCACTCTTATTTCGTATTCAAATAATTTTAGTCGTCTTTAATATACGATTTTTGAGTCCATTCTAAAGATAGGTTTCTACATGCGTATCTTACAGTCAACTCTTTTATAACACCGAGAAGGTTTCGTGTATTAGAAGTATAGATCCCGATACAAAACTTGCGGCTATGTTTTTTTTGTGTGTTTAATATATTATACAAGATCAAGAAACTAAACATTGTGGTTCTGATCGGAGAAAAGTAATATTAGCATTAACTTTTCAATGAAATATCGATCTATGTACGTTTTGATAAGCGATCATTTTTTTTTTTGATTGGTTTTCTCTACATGTACATATCACATATCAATTAGTTTCTTATATATTGAAACAACATCTCAAGACCGACTAGGTACTTCATAATAATCAATTATGGGTACGTTATTGTCAAGCCAACACCAAAAAAATCTGAAACGATCACATCGCGTGTCCATAGAAACTTCTTTTCGATCGTTGATATTTTTTCGGCTATCGCATTTACTATCACTCCATCAATGGATCTCATCACTGGCTCATCAAAACGATCTCTTGATCAAAAGATTTCAACTGACCTCATTTATACTGTCCAAAGTACTTCCGTCTTGAATGTGTATACATTTTTTTAATAATCGCTTGATTTTTCTTCACCCAGGGCTATATTTTATGCCAACTGTGTCTGTGTACATTCTGATCAATGGATGTGTATTCGTGGGGCGGTTTATCTATTACTGACAATGAAAGTTTCCCGATCGCTGAGTGTCGCGTGGATTTTGTTATCGCTTCAATTATAACGATAAATTTCTCCGCCACCTTATTTGGACGCTGCGTTTTTCAGTTATTTTGCCGTTGCGACATTTTTTGTTGCCATTGTCTTCGGTTGAATGGGATGTGTTTTTTTTATGTTGTTGCGTCTGTCTGACGAAAGTGTCGAAAGGCATTTTCGGCGATAACTATTCAGCTGAATATCCGATCATTATCGCCTATTGGGTCGTTACTCCAGCTTTTTTTATTTATTTTTAAATTTTCTAACTCAAATAAATGTTGTTTATTGCTAATCATGTTTTTTTCTAATTTCTGTGTATAAAACGATAAAAAAATATTTTTGGGCTGGTCAATTGCCATATTTTGCTCAATCAATGAGTAGGGAATAGAGCCCGTAAAACATAATAGATGAAAGCTTTTTATTGCAAAGTGATCAATCGAAAAACAAATGTATTCAATTAGCAATGACAGGCTTTTGTCATCGGGTACGGTAGCCCGTCAACTACCATAAAAACCGAAACCAATCTGGTTTTAACTGTTTTTAATATCTTACATCACACCAGTACAGTAATTATATAACACCTAAAAAGTGTACTTAATTAACGATCAAGCCTTTAAAATGTAAATGTACATATCGACGTTGGAAAGGAAAAAGGACGTAACCCACAGTTTTTTCAAACAGGTTTTTTTCGATAATCAGAATGTATCAAACTTGATACACATTCTATCAAAAGTATGCAAGCTGCAAATCCCGAATTAGTATCTAAATTTAGCTTTTAAGTTTGAAAAAGATGACCTTGTAAAAAATTAAAACCAAGAAAAAAGACTGAAATAAAGGTTTTTCCTAGATAATGTCTTTAATTAATATTAGATTATGTCAATTTAACACCAGCTTAGAAGTCTCCGTGCACTTCAAGGTTGTGTATAAATCATAATTTGCATATAGCCCAAAATCATCAAAACACGTGGTTTGCGCCTCCTGTAAAATTTGATACGTGTGGGTTACGTTCTTTTTCCTTTCCAGTCGATATGTATGTATTGGAAAATTTAGACTCTCGAATGTGCTAAGGTTAAGTAAGCACCTGATTGGAGGATTGTTCTTCCTCTGTGACTCCATTTACGCTCTCCTTGTGCGGCTGAATGTGGGACTGCGCAATAGTGATTACCGCCGGTCCGCCCCTGACCTTTCGCCACCTGCTATGTGCCGCGCCATCGTCAGCGCCACTATCTTTATGGCCCGTCGACTTGTTGCAACATTGGAGGGTTTTTCACTCTGCCATTCTGCCGTGGCATATGGCATGCGGATTATGCCGTACCTCCAGTCAGTGCCGTGGTACGAAAATATTATATTTTAAGATTTACAATACGCGATTAGAGGCTTTAATATCTTCATATATAATATTTTCTCAGTTTTATTATTACAGTTGAATTGCAGTAGGTAGGTAGCTCACAGTTTGGGATGTTAGTTTTTTTCAATGATGAGAAATGGGCGTCAAACATTGCGACTGGCAAAAAGAAAGTTTTCGTTTTTTCACTTTGGACATAATTTTGCTAGTGACGGACAGATTTTTCTATCGATTTTTAGACTTCTCTGATGTTTAAAATTCCCTTCCATCGTTTCCGATCCTAAAAATGCGGTGCATCAAAGGCGATTTTCTTACCACTAGTCCTGTCCTAGCCCTATCCTCCTATCACTATTCTCTTCGGAAAAAAAACAGTCGAACATATGTCGAGATAAACTTTATTAAAAGTCTATATGCTCTAAATTGGATGCAGGCATGGTTTTAAAAAAGCATTGAAATAAAAATGCTCATTAAATCAACGAATTCATTATACATACTCTGTGGGTCTTGATGGAAAATCTATTTAAAACATATAATGAATCCTCGGCTATTATTGGATGTACGCACACAAGGTATTGCATTCCTTCTAAAACTCTATCAAAATAATCTTCCGCGGCTATAAATATCTGCAATACGGATGCATTCTATGTCTGACACGGCTTTGCAGTTTTTGCTATTGCTGTTGTTGTTGTTGTTGTTCTTGTTGTTGTGCCTATGTTGTTGGAAACTACTTTAAGTACTATCAATATATTGATAACCCTTACGATGATTTTTATTTATAAAAGCTTTTTTATACCTACTCCATTCAAATCTGTGGGCATTCCCATGGGCTAATAATCCTTTTAGACAGCAATGGGCTTAAACTCAATGATACATTTATTTCTTATATAAACACGAAACATTCATTTACTAGGCGTCAGTTCAAGTTCATCCGTGCACTTGAACGCCTGAAGATGCCGAAAGGAGAAACCCGGGTCGTTAGTGACAAAATTTGTGTGAATGTACATAATTTGATTGATTCTAATTCACTCATTTTTATTTTCACATCATATTTACCCTCAATCTGGTCTCACAATTGGCCCTTATTTCTTTTTTTTATATTATCAATAGACAGGATAAAGTTTTTATTGAATCCATTTTTTTTAATTGTTAGCAAACCCTGTCTTTTAGTCTGTTTTACAATATTTGTAATTTTTACTATGAGCCTGAATCTAATCACTATAATACACTGATGATTGTAAGCCTGTCCCATTTCCCTACAAGATCTTTGGTTATATGCCATAGGGTGTCTCTTTTAACAAATTTGTTTTGTTTTTGTCCCTCCAGTATAATGACATATTTGTATTTTTTTTAATTTTCAGTCAAACAGTAATATTGTGGTATTTAAAATCTTTTTCTACCTAGCAATTGATACTTTCCTTTGTGTACACAATACACATTCATATAATGAAATAAAAAAAATCTCAATTTCTATATTTAATAATTTTTGTTTTTCTGTTATTTTCAGAGGAAAATTCGCATCAGTACGTAAGATCCGGCACCTAGAGAGCGGGATTGAGTATGCAGCCAAATTCATTAGGAAGCGTCGCCGGACGATTGACACGACTAAGGAGATCCACCACGAAGTTGCTGTTTTGGCTATGTGCGCTGACTCCGATAGATTGGTTCGTCTGCACGAAGTCTATGACACCAAATCTGAAGTCGTCTTAGTGCTCGAACTGTAAGTACATTGTTTATTTATTAATTATTTTATGTTGAATCGATTAAAGTGGTTATTGTTTTGGACGACATGATTTTATTAGTAAAAATTGGCGATGAGCTTAGAGGTAGCTGTCTTATATTGGATAATTGATATGTTAGGGCAATACAAAAAATTATACTAGATTATAATGCTGTTAATGAATTCATTTTTCTGTGAATCAGTATTGGTCTGAACCCTTTCTTCGAAATTAATTTTGCTCGAATTTGTAGGCAAAGCTATTAACTTAAAGCTTTTCTTTTGCCATTCCATTTTCTAAAATTTTTTTTAATGGTAAAGAATTTTTTTCAAATACAGTAGAACCTCGATTATCCGGACTAATTGGGGATTCAGGTAGTCTGGAAGAGAAAAAATCCGGATAATCGAAAAAAAAAGTCATAATTGACAGGGAAACACATGCACATTTAATATGTTTTTTTTTGTCTAGGTTTACATATAGCTTCAGTATTAAATTTTATTTTATTAAGAAATTATTTTATTAAGAAATTCACTTATTGATGTTTGCTTAAAGCAGCTAGCTGTTATTTTTAAAAATACCAAATCGCGAATACTTATAAGACATATAGCTGTCCTGAGTTACACTCTCCTTGGCACTCAAACCACTTCATGGCGACATCTAAACACTGAAAAGCTTCAGAATGTGTAGGACCTCTTCCCTCGCAAATCTCTTCTCGTCTTCTTGATTTTGTTCGTTTGATGCAGATGTTTTTATAATTATGTTCTCATCAACAAAAAATTTGGAATTTAGGATCGTTTGAATCACAATTTACCCACTCGGTTACATCATCTTCGTCACATTCAGCACATATTGAAATTTGTACTTTTTATTTCCGCAATGTCTCCTATACCACTTTCTACTGTGTTCCTGGAACTTACTAATGGTCTTCATAATTTTGTTCCATGAATTTCTCAAAGTTGACACATCTAAAGAGTTCTAACTCTCTGCTGCCATGTAGTAACAATCTTATAAATTTATTCTCATGTAGGAGCCATAATCGTCGTAGCATCTTTTTTCTATATAAGCGTTTAAATGTTTCTAGTACACCTTGATTCATCGACAGTATTACCGAAGTCGCATTTGATGGAAGAAATTTTACCGTAAACATTTCATCGATCTGTTAAATCGTTTCACCGATGGGTGTATTGTCTAGTAAAAATATTTTTTTTATGTTATGTAGTTTTGATATTTTTTCAATTCTGGAATTAACTGCTTTTCATGAGATCGTTTAAAAATTTCATCATTTATCCAGGCTTTTTTTTAATGATCATATTCAGCTGGAAGACTTCTGATGTTTTTAAAGCACCTAGGCATCGGAACAAATGCACAAAACAGCGTACAAAATGTTACGCATTCCATCACATACATAAACAACAGTGGACACAATACGCCTCGTGCTAATTCGTAAATTTTTTAAACAATCCGGATAATCGAGGTTCTACTATATATCAAAATTAACTGAGAATTAATTATCGACAATTAAAAATGATTGTTTGATTTTAAAATATTATATCTTTTTATACCTTCGGCTGACAACTTTTGGACCTCACTGTCGTACAATATGGCATTTTTTATTAATTGATTATTGATTTTATTTCAGTGCCGCTGGCGGTGAGTTACAACACATCTTGGACGATGAAGAACGCGTCAATGAGCCAAATGCCCGCCGCGCCATGAGACACATCCTAGAGGGACTGACACATCTTCACGCACGCGGTCTCGCCCACCTTGACATCAAACCGCAAAACCTTTTGCTCACCAAGGACTTAAACGAAGGCGGGGAAGTCAAACTTTGCGATTTTGGCATATCTAGGATCATCGAGCCAGGAGTAGAAGTCAGGGAGATACTCGGCACTCCTGATTATGTCGGTGAGTAATGATTTAGTTTTTTATTAACCACGTAATTTTCAATTGTTTCCATCCTCAGAAGATTTATTTTACTGTAAAATTCTATTACTTTGAATAACGTGTGCTAATTTCTTCAATACTAAATTGTTAACCAAGTGCTCGTTGATTTAATGCCCTGTATAGAATTTGTTATACAAGTAGGTGAGTAAAATGTGTAGGACTTTAAATTAATAACCTTGATATTTTTATTCATTTCCAGCTCCAGAAATCCTTTCATATGAACCGATCTCTCTGTCAACGGACATTTGGTCAGTGGGTGTTCTCGCTTACGTGTTGTTAAGTGGCTACAGCCCTTTTGCTGGTGCCAACAAACAAGAGACCTTCCTTAACATCTCGCAGTGCGCCCTCTCCTTCCCGCCAGACCTGTTCACGCAAGTCTCGGATGAAGCATTCGATTTCATGAGAGCAGCCCTCATTATTGACCCTAAGTAAGTTTCTCGAGAATTCATGTGTTCCTAATAATTTTTTAACATTATGAAAATGACTTAATGTTTCGGTAGCAAAATAAAATATTAACCCTTCGAAATCGGTTGACATGGACAACAAACACACCATACTCTTTTTTGATGTCCATTTATCATAACAAAAGTTCACAGATTTGATTCAAATAACTTTATTGCTTATAAAGTTTCAGATATTTATACTTTTTACACACACTTTTTACACTCCAAAGCAGTGCTTCCCAAAAATTTTCATTCCACAGCCCCCTAAATCCAAAAAAAAACCCAGTTTGGGAAGTACTTCTCTAAAGACATTAAGAATTTTTATGGAGCATATACCCAAGTGATATTTAAATTCTCCAAGTGTTTTTCCAAGTGATATTGTGAAAAAAATTATTCAGTACTATGGTCGGAGTTTTTATAGTATTTCAATATAGCGCCAGTAAATCGGCGGTCTGTGAATAATAACTAAAATAATCTGCCCAGACAGTCACCAGAAATACTTTCGATGGATTCGGCCGTAACTTTGTGGAAGTTCATTTTAATATAAAATAAAAATAACTTAGATTATTCCACGTATTGTGTTACAAAATGTGACACGTGAAACACTGTCACACTTTGTGACACTATACATGGAATAATCTAAGTTATTTTTATTTTATATTGTCAACAGAAATGTTTTTCAAAATGAAAAAATCATTTTTTTTTCATTTATTTATTTGTTCAACTGCGGCTTCATTTTGCTTTTCATTGGATACGAATGAGCCACAATTTGAAATCTATTTAAGGCAGCCGTGTCTGAAAGGTTAATAGAATATACCGATTGCGTTGAATAAAGTTATGCTAATTTTGTTTTATTTTCTCTATTTTCCAGGGGTCGTATGACAGTTCAACAATGCTTAGATCATCCGTGGCTGAATGAAGACTCAAAACTATCTTACACAAATCAGGACCTTGAAAATTTGTTGACTCCGTCACTTGAAAATTATGAATGCCAATTGTGCGTTGTCATCCCAGAAAACGGCACCAAATCTAACGGAGAACAGAAAGAAGACAACGAGACAAATAATTCGATTCTCACACATCTGAAACATCCACACCACAGAGAAACATCTCCGTCTTTTCCGGACGCTCCGTCGACCCCGAAGGTCAGCCGCAAGTCACATCCCACCTCGCCCACATCCGTACTCAACCTGTGCAAGAAATTCCAAGCGGAGGCTCCCAAGTTCGTCTCTGAAAAAAAACTCAGCTCTTCAGTGCTGGACAAGTGCGACACGAACGGCGTCTACGCCAACGGTAAAATTGTTCTCGGTCCTTGCAAAACTTTCGAGATCGTCAATGGCAAATCGCACACCAAAGAAAACAACCCAACAGTGACTCCGAACGGCAGTAGCAACGGCAGCAATTGCAATTCGTGCGTCAATTACGACAGCGATGTTAGGAAATCTTCAGAGTCTTCGTACGACTGTCCGAAGTGCGAAGTTCAATGCTGCAATCTAGTTTCCACCCACAAACACAACGGAGGCCCTATCAACCACGTTGACCGAGCGATCCTCTGTTGATGTTTGGAGTTCATATGCATCTACTATCATAAAGCGGTGCGTAAGCTGTGCGTCGATAGGTTCGAGTGAGGCTGGGTTCCTTTCACTTTTGGACTTCCCCTAGATGCAGAGTGACGTTTTACTAATACTGTAATAATTGAATATTGATAACCGTTAGGATTGTGCCATCGCATACATGCATTATACATATATTTCATAAATAATAAATAAACTCGCAAATCATTAACAGTACGCAAAATTTTCTTTAAAAACTATTTGCATCATTTCATACGCCGTAACCCATAACTTTATATAATAAAATTATATATTGATTGTATTATTGTACGATTTTTATGGTGAAGGCTTGAAAGCTTAAATAGTCTCGAAGATGGATAAAATTCATATCAATGTTTAGATTTATGATTACATATATAAAGGTATATATTGGCGGTGACCGTTTCTTGACAGATACATGACAATACGACCTGAGCAGTTCATCGAGTCTAGGCGGGAAGGCCGATAAAATAATTAGTTAAATGGTGCTTAACTTATAAATGTACAAATACCAGTGATTACTTCAATGTTAGACGATTAAATTCTCCCCAGGAGAAGAAAAACTGCCTTAATACAGTGCCAACCTAAAAGAATGTTAACATTTAGATGAAAATAGTAATTGCGGAAGAAGATTGAACTTTTTTCATTGCGTGAGTTTTACGAGTCATATTTAGTGTTTTATAATAAGCAATAAAGAAATACTACTTAATGCGAGAAAGATTTACGCTTCTCGCTCATACTTCACTCTACGACTCGAATAATTCATTCAATTGTTGAAGAGGACCTTGTATTCGAAAATCCGCAGCCTTACATTAATCGAGTACAATTATTGTCTATTATTAAACCACAATGTAAATAATCTAAAGTGTTCCCTCATTCTCAGTGTTAATATTTCTCCGGGTTCTATGAAATTCTCTTGTAATTTAGCCAGTATTTGCGTTTGGAACCATTCCCTACTAGAGTTTAAGGGTGTATTATGTGTATAAAATAGTTATGTACGTTGTCCAGGGTAACTCTTTAACTGCCTTATTGTTCAAATTTAATATAATGACGTATCAAATTGAGCACACTGTTGTGTCCATTCGAGGGCTTGTTCATTAAGATGCTACAGAACAGATTCGCATGTCAAATTCGTATTCTCAAATGTGTGTTATAATTAATTTGATAAATTACATTATATATGTAACCAACGAATGTTAAATTTATTCTTTTCTACTATAATGTAATCGGGAAGAATATTTTTTAACCGGACCTGTGCTGTAGTACTTTAAGTTTGATAGAGTTACAGCCTTATTCATTAAAAAAATGTTAATATTTTAATTTCACCGAATAGAATAGACTGCTGATGATAGAGTTTGATGGTTGATTCAAAGTCGTGTTTATATGTACATTTTTCATATTATCTAATAATTTGTAACTTAACATGCTTTATAATGTGAATTCATTGAGCTCAAAGCTTTCTCAAAACACATTCTCACTACTGCTGTTGATAAATGTGGACACGAGACGGAGAATGTGTTTTTTATTTATAAGTTTTAATTTTATTATCATTTCTTCATTTAAATTGCATTGTGTATAAAAGTGTAAACTACACGAAGAACATTGCTATCCTTTGACAACACTTTGCTAACATGTATAATGTCTAAAATAAATTACATCTCAGCTTTTTTATATCTCTTCTCAGGATAGAAGTTCGTCTCACGGTTTATTGTTAGTTAGCTGTTTTTTCCACGAAAATGGATCATTTGTATCTATTAGTGGATTTCATAATCCTATCTGTAGTCGATACCGGTTACTCTTAAATAAATCTTTTCATTTCATGTGTGTGCAAAATTTATAAATTATTTTCAATGTTAAAAATCTTCATTACCGATACCACATATAAAATTATTCATAATTTTGTCTTTAATTTTGAAATACTACATATTGAATTAATTATGATTTTAACTCTTCTCTTGACAACTTCTTTTAATTTTTGTTCTTCTTAATTTGTCGAGAAAGACACTTCTGTTTTCTTCTTATGATTTTATATTAAAATGGTAGATATAATTTGTAATTATTATTTTAATCTTAAACTATTTCATATTTATTAAATTACACTTTTTATCTTACTTAATTGTATGCATTAAACTATAGGCTATAGATAAATATATTTTATGACATTGTTTCATAATATATAATACTAATAAAATTAAAACTGGTTTTACCTCCGAAGGGAAGAAAGAGAGAGAAATGCAATGTATGAAAAATCATATTATTGTAACTTGTTATTATTGTATAGTTGTAGGTCTTTTTTAGTTTCTCTTTTGTAATTTTGATTTCCTTCATGATGTTTACAGTTGTTTTCGTAACACACTTGTATAAAATAAATTATTGTGATACACTAAGAAATTATATCTTTTATTTGCCCTTTCCTACATTTCTATCTTGTTAAATTATGCACACTCCCTACCTATGTACACCCCCGCCTTTGCGAGGTCATGTTTGAAGATGCCATATGTGTTGACTGATATCAAACATCGTTAAATCTACAGAACGTCATATTAAGAAAAATGAGGATTTATTATATCTTCGAATATAAATCAATGCAAATGTGAGATATTGTAAAATGATTGAATCTGATACCCACTCCACGATGGCTGTAAAAAAGTAGTGAAGGTATTTTTGTTTGTTGGAAAAGGTTTTATGATTATATTTACTTACATACCATTATCAGTTCCATTAAACAGGCAAAGAATATCGTCTACATAACAGAACCAATAGACCGGGGGTTACCAGCCCGGTGCCCATGGCGCCCGCTGACCGATTCCGGTGCGCCTGCCAACTTATTTGGACAATCGTTAAATTCCTGGGATTTTGGATTTCAAAATTCCTGGAAGAACTAAAAAAAAAAAAAACAAATCACTGATAATTTGGGCAAATCGGCGAATTCCTGGGTTATAAATAACCTTGAAAAATGTGGTGCTCACCACCCTACCAATATTTTAGATTGCGCTCTAGGGTCCAAAAAGGTTGGTAACCCGTGCAATAGACTATAGAATTGGCTTCTATTTTGTCTCTAAAAATTCTATCTTCTAAATAGTTCATATAAAACTCAACTGACAACAGTTTTCCATCGCAAGGGCGTCTGTTTGTTTCTAGATTTTAATGTCAAATTGATATATCGGAAAAACCGAAAGAACATTAAATACTAGAATGTCAGAGTACATGGCTGCCTTTACATTGAAGAAAGACAAATCTACTTTTGCTAATCATTTAATCTCAGAAACCCACGTGTTCAACTACGAACAATTCTTCTTTTAAATGAGCAGGTAAATCTGCCAAATTCCCCACTTTTATACCTTATATGTGTTAGTAAATATTATCATAAAACCTATTCCAACAAACAAAAATAAATATAATTCTTAAGATTTCTCACCATTCAAATCAGTAGGCATTCCCATGGGTTAGTCTTTTTCGTCAGCAATGGCTTTAAGCTTAATTATACATTTATTTATTATATAATCATGATACATTCATTTACTAAGCGTCAGTTTAGGTTTTTCCGTGCACTTGAACGCCTGAAGATGCCCAAAGCCGAAAACCGGGTAGTTAGTGACAAAACTTTTGTGAATGTACATAATTTTAAAAATTCAAATTTAATATATTTTTTAAATTTAAAATCTATCAAAATTAATGGATATTAAAAAAAATTGATATAGGTTTTGTGACAACTGTTACCACACTGTAACTCGCTGCTGTTTGTTGGCCATTAAAATGAAAGCCTATAGAGCTGTAGGAGAATAAGAAACTTTATTACTTGAAGAGTGAGACTCCAGGTAGTTTGGTATGAGCTAGTTTTTTCATTTGCCTAAAGCTAAAACATTTGTCAATAGCACTTGAAAAATTTTCCAAAATGATTTTTTTTCGAAGTTACATATTTTTGCTGACTAATTAGTCACGAGGCTTGAAAAATATTTTTTATATAGTAGTTATCATTTTGTTATACTGGATTATAATAGCCAATAAAAGTGGAGTTACAATTTACTTAAGCATAAATGTATGTTTATAAATCCATAACTATCTGCAAGACTGCGTTCTTTATTTTTAATTTTTAAATTGAGAGATATGTTTGGCGTATTTTTTGATTTTGAATTTTATTTTTAAACTATTGTTATAGATAGCAATACACAAAGTGAAGACAAATAACGTTTTTATAAAACCGAAAAGCTTAATTATTTTTTGTACAACAGAAGTGTGTACTGAAACTTTTGAATCATGAAATTCTAATAAAATTAAAATAATTTAATTACTTATGGCGATTGGTATTACAAAAACAAAGCAAAATAATTATTATGGCTGATGATGCTATGGAAAAATTAATTACGGAAGATAATAAAGAATATTTGTTTTCATTTCAAAGAATTAAAAAAAACATAAATAACAATTCAAAACTCAGAAATTCAATTTTGTGTTATTGTATCCCCAATATTGATGTAAGATTCTATTTACATACATGGCTAAGCAAATTCATTCCACAACAGCTGCTTTACCGCTCCAAACAAAGCGTCAAAATGACAGCAAGATCGCGTTCGGTCTTTTGTTAACTTCATTTAATAAATTAAAACTATCTTAAAGATACATATAATTCTTATGAGCAACTAGGAAAGGTAGCCCTCGTTTTAAAATGAAATTATTAAAGCCCAATTGGGTGTCCCACGATGGTAAGTTTACTTGATAATTCGATAAATTGCTCGCATTTCAAAAAAATATTATTTTTAAATCACATAGACACCCAAGATCAATCATCAAATAATTAATTGCGACAACTAAAATAAAATATCTAATATTGTACATTTTTGTACGTTTACTTATAAAATCGATTGAAATAAACTTTATAAATATAAATATAAATACATTGCATAAGTATAGTTTTGGCGCATAACTTATTCATTCTATCTATAATCCCACTTACGATATTGCTGTAATTTATTATGTACAGATATGATTTAATAAAATAACTGCCTAGTTAAAACTCGCAATTGTCGTGTACTTTAAACTTACTTGTGCCCTATGTGTAATCGATTAAAAATCTTAATTTTCAGAAAAGCCAATTTTTTCGATTGATATACACCCGGCCGGAGTGCGCTTTGCGACAGGGGGGCAAGGCGGAGACTCTGGCCGAGTCGTGGTCTGGAATCTCAATGCTGTTCTTCAGGAGTCGATAGAGCTGGATCCATCTGTACCCAAAATGCTCTGTCAAATGGATAATCATTTAGGTGAATTTGAAAATATTTAATTTTATGAATTCAACGTGTAGGTAAAATTTATTATTCGGTAAATATGCTTTACAATATACTTCTCTTTTTCTCCCCAAAAATTTACTAAACCCCCTAAAAAGCAATTTAATTCTCTAAGATAACATATATGGGGGTAAGAAATATCAAGAAACCAAATGTTGGAATTGACACATTATAAACGAGCTTTGCTAATAACTTATTGGTACGTGCTGCAGGTGAAAAAAAAACAATTTTTTACAATAATCACTCTATCTTCCAAACCAGTGGCTATTTTTTAATGAAATTTTGAATTCATACTTACCACATGTAGCTGCTTACTTCTGCATTTTTCAACGAATAATTTAAGGCTTAATCTTCACCGGAATATTCAGATAAATTTATTGGCGAATATTTCGTCATCACTTTCGTAATTTTCTGAAGCCACTTTAAGGTTTAAAAAATATGTAAATAAAACGTACTGGAACACACCCGAATTATGAAGTTGTACACTTTTAGGGTGTTCACTGTCAATACTTGGTGGAAAGGCATTATATTAATAAAAACACAATAATCCTTTGTACTTCATTCCACTTTATTTAATATGTCAGGACCGGTTTCGCTCATTACGAGCATCGTCAACTGATAAGAAATATAATTTAACAGTGCTATTTATACAAAAATGAACAGTTATAAACAACAATTGGCATTGAAAAGAAAATACCAATTACATTAAAAGTGATTCTAAAATAGCACAAAATTAAAATGTTTAACACATCTAACATATAATTAAAAAGTCATCTCAGATTAATAAATTTAGAATGGGAATTGAAAGTAATTACAAACATAATTAAAATTTGGGAATTCTTTGACAAAGTGATACAATAAAAATAATGACATTAATAATGACAATAATATAGTGAATAGGCTTAATGATAGTTAAGAAAATTTCCCCTCTTCCAAGTAGTTGGTAAGTGTACATACTTAAACAAAATCGACAGCCAGGAAGATTCTGAAAAAGAAATTTTTCAAAGACCATATCAATTCTAACAAAGATATATATATATATACATATACATACATATACTATACATATACATACATATATATATACATATACACACACACATACATATACATACCCATATATATTTTAAATTATATAAAAGAATAGTTAACAAGGGCTAATGCAATGGATAAAGTAACGGGGAACTAGCAAATATTAATTGATCGTTCAAAAGATCTGAATCAGGTAAAAATTTGAATCTATTGATTTCTAGGATTTCCTGTTTGTCTAGTTTGACAGACTTGTTATTTAAATGTAGAACTTTAAAATTTCTACTAATATCGAAAGTGTGATTATTTTGAAACAGATGGTTTCCAAATGAAGACTGTTCATCCCCTTTCTTAGCACAACTCAAATGCTCTTTGATTCTAATATTAAACGATCTACCTGTTTGACCAATATATTTGGCTTTACAGGAATCGCAGTTGAGTAAATATATACCGCTTTGGTTCAAAAAGTTTAACTTATCTTTAGAATTAACTAAAACACGACTCAAGTTGAGTGTGTTATAAAAGGTTACATTAAATTTATTTCTATCAATTTTCCTAGCGATTTTTTCTGTAACTCTACCCAAGTAATTTAATTTAACCCACTGTTTTATAACAACAGGTTTATCCAACACCAGGCCAGAGCTAACATTTAAAAGAGCAAGTTTTTTAGTTTTATTAAATAAAAGACGATCTACTATATCCGTAGCATAACCATTGTTTATATTTACTCAACTGCGATTCCTGTAAAGCCAAATATATTGGTCAAACAGGTAGATCGTTTAATATTAGAATCAAAGAGCATTTGAGTTGTGCTAAGAAAGGGGATGAACAGTCTTCATTTGGAAACCATCTGTTTCAAAATAATCACACTTTCGATATTAGTAGAAATTTTAAAGTTCTACATTTAAATAACAAGTCTGTCAAACTAGACAAACAGGAAATCCTAGAAATCAATAGATTCAAATTTTTACCTGATTCAGATCTTTTGAACGATCAATTAATATTTGCTAGTTCCCCGTTACTTTATCCATTGCATTAGCCCTTGTTAACTATTCTTTTATATAATTTAAAATATATATGGGTATGTATATGTATGTGTGTGTGTATATGTATATATATATATGTATATATATATATATATATATATATATATATATATATATATATATATATATATATGTGTGTATATATGTATGTATATGTATATATATATATATGTATATATGTATATATATATATATATATATATATATATATGTGTATATGTATGTATATGTATGTATATGTATATATATATATATCTTTGTTAGAATTGATATGGTCTTTGAAAAATTTCTTTTTCAGAATCTTCCTGGCTGTCGATTTTGTTTAAGTATGTACACTTACCAACTACTTGGAAGAGGGGAAATTTTCTTAACTATCATTAAGCCTATTCACTATATTATTGTCATTATTAATGTCATTATTTTTATTGTATCACTTTGTCAAAGAATTCCCAAATTTTAATTATGTTTGTAATTACTTTCAATTCCCATTCTAAATTTATTAATCTGAGATGACTTTTTAATTATATGTTAGATGTGTTAAACATTTTAATTTTGTGCTATTTTAGAATCACTTTTAATGTAATTGGTATTTTCTTTTCAATGCCAATTGTTGTTTATAACTGTTCATTTTTGTATAAATAGCACTGTTAAATTATATTTCTTATCAGTTGACGATGCTCGTAATGAGCGAAACCGGTCCTGACATATTAAATAAAGTGGAATGAAGTACAAAGGATTATTGTGTTTTTATTAATATGAAGTTGTACTTCAAAACTAAAATTACAATACCGATTTTCAATTTAAATTGGGGTGGTTTCAAATTCGATTCACACATGTGTTAATTCAATCATGGTTTTTCTATACGCACACGTGCAACGGGCTATACATAATACAAGTGCATGCGCTTCAAATGCGTTTTGATGGCTTACCAAGTCTCGTTTTTTCATTCACTCAACAGAAGGGTAACCTAGTGTTAGAAGAAAGCAAGTATATTTTTGGTATCGTCATAAGAATTAATATTTACATTCCTTAAACAAACGACCAAATAAGTTTTAAGGTCTTCATTACAATAGCTGAGATGTCGTCTTTTCTGCTCACACACCAAAATAAATTTAAAAGACAGACATACCTATGTACACTCACAGTCCCTCTACCATGACTAATTATCAAAACCAATAACACTACACACAAAATCTCATAAAAAATGTGCAAGAGTGTATGTAAGTGATTCATATAATTGAAGTGTTATTGCGTAAAGGAAAAAAAGTATTACTATTTTTTTGTAGATGTATGTGTAGCTGTGAATGTCCTCAAGAGATTGGTATATAATATTCCATAGAATAGTCAAGTAGAACTACCTTTCCCGCTGTTAAGCAGCAGTCGAGTGAGCGGGTAGAACTACCTTTCCCGCTCAAAGTGTTAATAAAACTGATAATTCATGCGAATTATGAAATATTTTTACGAAAACTCGTTGCCATTTTTCAAAATTGATTGATTTCACATATGATTTGTGACTTAAATTCGTATTTCACAAAAATCATCAATTTGTCATTTTCCTATTCTTAAGTAAATTTCATACAGAATTGCATTGTCATAAGCAGCATTTAGTTGAGTTTAGTATGTACTGCCTAAATCCATAATTTTCATGAATTAATTTTGATAATCCAATCATCTTATAAGATAAATCTAGATTAATCCAAGAAAAACAGATATAACCTGAGTTGGACTGGATAGTTATGAAAAAAATGTCATGGCTCATGCACATTGGTAAGTGATTTTTATTTTCCATTGTCTTATATTGTAATGCGTTCTATTCTTTGCAGCCTGCGTAAATTGTGTGAGATGGAGTTGCGGCGGACAGTATTTGGCATCAGGTGGAGACGATAAATTAATAATGGTGTGGAAAATGAGCGGCGCAGGAAGCTCAGCTGTTTTTGGCGGAAATGGAAAAATGAATGTTGAAACGTGGCGCTGTGTGGCAACACTGAGAGGACATGCCGGTAATTTAATTGTATGCATATAGCGTTTTTGATGTAAAATAAAAAGTGGACACTGCTTGCCAACTTGAGCCATTTATACACAATATATCGTCACATTTCTGGCAGAAGTTGGTAAATAACAAAACTGACAAAAATGAGGTAAGTATACAAAGAGATTCTTTGTCTGGAATAACTCAGTTGATGCATTAATTGTACAAGTTTGCCAAAAAAAAAAACATATTTCTATAGGCAATTATTGTTAATGCTTATTTAATGGCAGGTAATTGTCCCTGACTGTTATCTTTAAACTCTTGTTTGTGTCATATTGGCATTAATGCATGTATATTTTGATACTATTATTATCTATGTAACATCAAATATCGATGCTAGAGGCTTTATCCTAACAACTGAAATTTTTCACTTACTGTTTACTCAGAACTATCAAACTTTTACCTGCCAACTTCTGCCGGATCAGTGACAGTATAAGTTATTTACTTTTTGTTGTCATTGATTGCGTTGGCCCTGTAGTTGAGTATTCAATGCTGTTGTGTCCTGCCTTACCCAGTTGCATTGCAGAATGGACAATTTCACATCAATTTACAAATTTCCCAAAGGCACAGATCTGTCTGATGTTTTCATTCTCTCCCACTTTAGTTGAGATGAGAGTCCATAAGTTGCCCATTAGGTAAATCTGCTGCAGAGTGAATTATTTCTCAATAAAAAAAAATGTACACGTTTATTTGGACAACTTTAAGGTATCAACGAAAAATTTGAATATTTGTGATTGTTTTATCTTTGCAGGTGACATTTTAGACTTGGCATGGTCTCCCCTAGATAAATGGCTTGCAAGTTGCAGTGTAGATAATTCAGTAATCGTTTGGAATGCTGAAAAGTTTCCTGAGATGATATGCGTGCTCAATGGTCATTCTGGGCTGGTCAAGGGCGTTACATGGGATCCAGTAAGACCTTTTATGTATATGTTTATCGCCCTATTTAATGTTTATATATATTTTTTAAATACAGTAATACCATGACTGTAACTAGGGTTATGGAGTTGAAATTTTATCAATATCGCACTTGCCACTGATGTATAGGAATAATAAAAATTGATATTCTACTAATCACCATTATAGCGCGATGTTAACACTATTTTCATTCATTTTTGTTTGCTGAAATATAGTGTACTGTTAGTTTACTAAATACATTTTACTTGAATGCTTTATTTTTATTACTTTTCTGTCCATTAGTTAACAGGAGAGGGTGAATTTGTCTTATTAGTATAATAAAGGGCATTAATAAATTCGTGAAGCATTGAGATCGGGACGCAATGTTGCTAAATTCTTTTGTGTCTTTCTAGGTTGGTAAATATTTAGCATCACAATCTGACGATAAGTCATTGCGAATTTGGAAGACTGCCGATTGGACCCAGGAAGCTGTCGTCACTGAGCCGTTTGATGAGTGCGGAGGTAAATAGTATTTGTTCACATCTTAGAATAGTAGTGTATAATTTTAAAGCACTGTCTGCATTTTCCATAGTCCCTAGAGGCCTCAACATTATACCCGTCGTTACTCACTATGACTTCATATCGTTATAAGGGGTATTTCAAGTGTTAAGCTTGTTTTAAATTGTTGCCAAGACCGTCCAAGGAACATTTATTGCATGTTCTATAGCAGTGTTTCTCAACAGGGGGCCACGGGCAATCCATATCTATCTCGCTATAAGTCTCGCCTCGTGTGGCAATGTATGAAAATATAAAATCGTTTATGATGAAAATCGATATATTCATTGATGATGATGATTTAAATTCGAAAAGAATGAAATGTTTTCCATGCTTAAAGAAGTGTTTTGAAACTTCAGTTGGCTTAGAAAGTAAAATTGAAACCAATGATATAGCAATGAAACAGTATTTATCGTGCTTAAAAGAAATAAAGACAGCTTTTTCAGAAAGGTTTAATCAATTTAAACAACTGGAAACAACTTTTAGATATCCCCACACATAATTGAATTTAAGTCTTTAGAGTTGAACAATCAATAGAGTTAAACGATAATATCGTTTAATGGGAAATGTGTTGTTGTTTACATCAGGGTTTCTCAACGATGGACCATGTGGTTGTCTCCCAGGGGGCCACAGCGTGTTCTAAGGAGGCCACAGATATTTATTTTTGTTTTGGGGAGCCACGGGTATTGATAAAACGATACAGAGAAGAGCATAATGGCGGACGTCGCTCAGCTTTTTTTTGTAAATCCGTAAATAAAATAAATTACTGGCATTCTAGATTCGAAAATCTCGGAAGAGCTATAAAAAAAGGTGGGTTTTTGAAATTATAATTTTCATGGGAAGACAAAACAATGGTATGGGAGCCACAGAAAAATAAAGACACTCAAAAGGGGCCACGCTCCCAAAAAGGTTGAGATCACTGGTTTACATTATTATTATTGTTTATTTTATATATATTATATTCATTTATTTTTTTATTTATAAAGAGTTCATTGAAATTTTGCTTGTAAATTATAAAGTTAATAAAACGCTTAAGCCTTTATTTATTATTGTTTTAATTACTCAATCTATGTGACCTGGACATGATTTTTTTTTTAAAATCCAATTTGACCCACTTGCGAAAAAGGTTCGCCATCCCAGTTCTATAGTGTACAAATAAAAAAAATGGCTAATAATGAAATGAAGAGCTTCTACGAAGCTAGATCTGCACTCGATAGGATAATGTAATTTTTTTCAGTCCCTGGAATTTTCCTTAAATTCAACTGACGGTCGTATTATCTTGAGCACTTCTTTATGTCCGTCGTAATCTATATTCATTCACCATGTTTTTTAAGGTACAACTCACGTTTTACGATTGTCTTGGTCACCCGACGGCTTGTACTTGGTGAGTGCCCACGCTATGAATGGAGGTGGGCCCACAGCTCAAATAGTAGAACGGGACGGCTGGAGATGCGAAAAAGACTTTGTAGGACATAGAAAAGCTGTCACTTGTGTGGTAAAATGAATTCTAAATTAATAATTATATATGTCATATTTCTTTGTTATTTTTGATACACAAAGTATGACTGTTCTGGAAGTTTACTTGTGGTAATTTACTATTCAGTTAATTGTGAAGCACACAACATATTTTTTCAGCGTTTCAACTCGAACATTCTTGGACGTTGGCTAGATGGTGGCGGTCGAGGTCCACAGTTTTATTGCTGTGCTGCTATTGGATCTCGAGACCGTTCATTGAGTGTTTGGTGTACTTCTCTTCAGAGACCTCTAGTTGTCATACATGAACTGTTCACAGACAGTGTTCTTGATTTGTCGTGGAGTAAAGATGGTCAGTGTACAACTAATATTCTTCCACCTATTTTCTTTCATACTGTGACAGTATGTTTGGCTTTTATAGTGGTTTATAATTGATTTTTATTATTCTAGGTTTAAGTTTGCTGGCTTGTAGTTGGGATGGCACAGTAGCCTGCATTCAATTTAATAAAAAAGAAATCGGTCTGCCTATGTCAATGCAGGAAAAGGTTATTAATGTTTCATACTATTAGGAATAAGATATAAAATATATAAGAAAGACAATAAAGAAAATAACATTATATCCCTGTGTCTATTCTCTTGTAATTTGGCATTTAAATGGTTATGTCAAATAAAAATTATTGATTCCTTGTAGTTCAGCAATTTATAAAATAAATTTTAGTGTTCATTTATTGAAATGTTTCATTTTCAGAATGCCCTTTACGAGAAAATGTACGGCAAGTCGCTGGCTTGTGCATCGGATCACGACTTCTCTGCCAATCTCCTTGTTGAGAGTCCAGAAATATTGCGTGTGCGTGAAGAGCTGGAGAAAAAAGATTCTTCAAAGACGCCTGTTCCAAATCCTACCACACCCACCGACACCAAATTAAAGTAAAGATTATCTTTTTCTTTTTTATTAAATGAATTTTTTAATCAATTATTTAATTTATTTTTAAAATCTATTTTTAATAAAATGCGAATGCTGGAAATATTTTGAAATTGAAAGATCATACGAGATAAACTCAATGCTTTTTTTTATGTCACTCGTAAACTGACATCACAAACACCCATGTCAAAGATCTAAAATTGAAATTGAAAAAATCTAAATTTAACATAGACCTTACCGGGGTAGAGAAAAGCTCTTACCGGCTAGACCGCAAAGAACTAATCATTAAAACACTTGATTTTTCGCAGGGTATTTGTGGGCAACAGCAATAATTCTGTTGATGAGAAGACTCCCGCAGTCGTCACTACTCCCGTGAATACAACAATCAACTCCCCTTCTCTTGCATCACCAGTACGTCCCATGAACAGACAAATAGAAACAAGAACTTCTGACGGCAAACGCAGAATAACTCCCATGTTTATTCCATTGAATCATCCTTCTGATCATAAGTGAGTAAATGAAACTTAAATCTAGTTGCAAATAATATGTCCCATCCTTTCCGCGCCTCAAAATTGTGATTTTTATAGATTCTGCATTGCGGCCAAAAGATTATCTTTACCCTTTCATGTTATGATACTAATTTGAATATTATAGAAGGGGTAACATGTCATTATAGATGAAAAATTCCAATGGAAAAGAAAACCTTTTTGTTCTATATAAATTAAAACTATGTTTTGTTGTAGCAGTACAAATATTTTCTGCATTTCTTTTACACTGTCGGAAATCGTGACAGTTTTGCTATATCCAAGTCATGTTATGTGCTTGGCCTAAAGCACAGACATTGATTTATGACTCAGCGTCCTCAACTGGATTGTATGCATTTAAACAATGTCTGAAATTTGAATGATCCTTATAATATTAAATAATTATGTAACATACAGCTATTTATTATTGTTATTCTTTCAGTGAGAGTTTCACGAACGCTACAAATACAGACGGGTGTTTCAGTAGTTCATCACAGGCGAAGAGTAAAATAATAGTAGAAAAACGAGATGACATAATTACAGTTCCAAATGTTAGCAATCATGCGAGTGTTGCCCCGCCAGCTTCACAAGGACCCAACACTTTTATCGGAGTCACCAAACCTCCTCCAGATAAGTATGTTCGATTACATTCTTTAACATCTGATTATTCAATCACTCGACAGCTATTAGAAGTACTGTATTATATTTGATATTGAAGATTAGTCATGTATCACAAATAGCTTCGACTAGAAATTAAAACCAGAAATTCATATCATGTTTTATCGACTTTTCGAAGCCTATCACATATATTTCTGAGAAATATAAGTTGTCTTAAATCCGATTCCCTCAAAGCAAATTTGTGACATATAATTTTTAAAACGCTTCAGAATGTGTTAACGAAATGTCATTACCTACTTGTTATCCTGGTCTCTATCATTTGAGAGAGATTAATTGAGGATCCGCTGTATACAGCATTTGACAGTTCTTTTCCCAGTTTATATTTTTCACAAAATCTCCACACTTTGTGATTTATTTGGCATTGCTATGTATGTATATGTGAAATTTTTTAGCTGCTCTCTTTTCAATGATATTTTACTGAAAAGTTTTGGATATTGTAATGTTTTGATGAAAAATTGAAGAAGTCAACAAAGTTTCTTGAAACATTTCAATGTTGATCGATTGAAATAAAATTGGGCTATAATTACAGTCAACTGGATAACCGTTTGAAAAGGCGCGGCGATGCCCTCCCTGGTCCAAAAGTCGATGACGTATCCAAAAAGCATAGATTGAGTCCCGTTAAACATAGACAAGAGAATAATACTGTGAAAACAGTCACTCTACAAGACACAGGTGGACGATTAGCTAAACCTACTCTCGGAACTGCTGGCCCCATAGTAAGGCATGCCGGTAAATTTAGAGTTCAAGTAAGACGTGTTTCACAATTAATTCAGCTATAAATATTTGTAAGTAAATTGTGTCTGGAATGTTCTATGCATACAAAATTATATTGATCCGATTTTTGGTTTCTATAGGTCTTGAATAATGCTTGCAATACGCCACATGGAAAACTATCAAAAATACAACTTCTGCCTGGGAATTCAGCTTCTAATGACCCCATTTGGGAAAGTTTTCTGGGTTAGTATATTTTTTAATAGTGGCTTCATACAGTAGCGTAGCAAGGGGGTGCGGCAGGGGCGGACCACCCCGGGTGGCACATATTTGGAGGCGGCATTTTCAAAAACACATACAATATTTTTCGATTTCAAATTATATTTATACATAAAAAAAATAAGTCACCCGCAGTAAAAACTCCTAGTTCATAGTTAAAAATAGTAGAAAGGATTTAAAAACAAAATTAGAAGACATATCGGGGGCAGCAAATTCAAGGATCGCCTCGGGCGGCCCTTCCTACACGACTGGCTCATAGACTTGTGATAAACGCTATTATTACTTCCCCTTTTTATGCACTTTTCCACTATTTAATCATATCAAAGAGTTGACTTTTATTGTAGCTTATTGGCCATATATAACCTTTTGCAGGTTCCCCTTGCAATAGTATTGCCTGCGATGCAAAATGGATTTGTGTAGGCTGCGAAGACTCCACCCTTCACACGTTGGATACTGAAACAGGTCGTCGAGAAGTCGGTACTCTTTGTCTTGGAGCGCCCGCCGCACGTCTGTCATTGGTTTCATTATCTGCCGAACTCGGGGGCACTCACCTTTGCGCTATTACCACTGCTGCAGCTCTTACCGTATGGAATATGGCTCAGCAAAGTTGTGTGTTGCCGCCTGTTTCACTCAGTTATTTGACTCCTGATGCAGGTTAATTTTTACTTTCATTACATAAAGTATACAACAGATTTAAAAAAAATCATAATTTGTTAATTTCTAATTATATTGTATCACGTTTGGGAAAAAGAATCGCTGAATCACCTGAAAAAAATACAAGAAACTTTTACTTAAACAAACTGCTATATTTAGAAATATATGTACATATATTTATATATATACAGTATAAACAGGGCTGTGGAGTCATTTTTTTTTCCAGTCGGGAGTAGGAAAAATCTTATGACTGTATTGATTGTTGAAATTATGACCATGCACTAGAATCATTGTAGTAATTAAAATGATCCGATGGTATTGCTTGCAAACACTGCTTATTCCAAAATGGTTAAAAAATGAAATTTGAATTTCATTTTGAAAAAAAGATGTACATTTTAAAAGTATTTTTAGTCTTACATTAGGTACTTTGTGAATGATATTTTGGATGTTGTCAAGCCATGTTTGAGAGTGACTTCTAAAAATACTTTCAAAACTTATTTTTGTCTACTAAATTACATTCATGTTTCATGTTTTAACAACTTTGGAATGAGCCGGGTTTGCAAGTAATACCCTCATAAAAAATCAAATTGGAATCTGAGTTGGTAAATAGTTTAAAGCTAGAGTCGTTTTTTCAGCCACCATGCTCCAGCTATCCCTAATCGGATCCCGAGCATCTTACATTGTTGCAGAGCACATTGGCTTTACTCACATTTTTTTAAAAACCAATTCAGTTTGAGATGCTCTGCAGCTTACCCATTGTCTTTTGAATACCCTCGACAGATTTGTCAAATATGACGTCATCGTCTGCATACTCTAGGTCCCATAGTTTCAGATTGGAAGTGACGGCCACACCTCGGTCGGATGGAATTGACATTCAGTTATTACAATAGCTATTTCGGCGTATGCCTTCATCATTAAATCCACTGAACTCGTAATGGAGTAATTCGACAATATAGATGTTTAGAGAAGACTACTTGGCTAATTAATTATAAAATATCTGAGAATATCCCATCCTCATTATATCAATTAGGTTATTTATGTTTTTTAAATGTTATCTTTCTTTTCAGTGTCTGTATCTAGCTGCACTCTCACTGATGACGGCAGTCCCATGATCTCATTAACCAATGGCAAAGGATACATTTACAGCAAAAAGATGTGCACATGGTCAGTTTTATACAATTTTCTATCTAAAATCGTTCGATCTTTCACATTTGGGTTTGATAACTTATGCAAAATGTTTTCAGGATACTAGGCTGCGATGGAAATGATCCGGTTTGGAGATGCGCACGCGGAGTTTTGGGAAGAAGCTTAGGAACTAATCCACCCCCAGGACCTGCTCCTCTTATCACTCTTCAACAAAATACTCTCCGAGGAAGATCAGCAACTTCGCAACACTCACATTATCAGCAAGGGTAATCAAACTTTCTATACAGAATTAATTCAATAAGATTTATTTTCAAGTATATATTACTAAAAAGTGGTACTGTGGATGTCGAGGTAGCCTGAATCCTGCTTATCTTTCCTTGCAACCGGATAAATTCTGCTGTCCCGGAAGGCAGTCGATTGCCAGTCTACTTGGCAGAGCTACAAGACGCTGAAATGACTGAAGGAATTTAAAGCGACTGGTAGACATAGTATCTTCAAGGCAGTGTAGTGGGGCCATATGCTCCAAATTGGGATCGGTAATGGCAAAATAAGATGTATAACGAAAGCACTGATTATATTGAAGTATTTTTTTGCAGCAATTATCACTCTGGAGCTGTACAGAGTTACTTAGAAGGACAATTAGCTAATAGTAAACTCATCAACTCGCCAACGGAATATAAACACTGGCTCATCACTCTCGCATCACATTTATTGCAACAAGGTACTTAAATACACCATTATTTTGTTGAAATTCATCAGGCTACCACTATAAGATATACAGTGCCTCTCTTCTGCTACCCAGTGTCACTCTGACAACCACTCATGTGGCAGAATGTTCTTAATCACTGAACAGCATCGTTTGGACTCAACGGAAGAGAAAGTTACGCAAATTTAATGTTGGACCACCTTCTATTAGCAATATAGCAACGAAACTATACAAGAATTTGTAGGAGAACAATATATTGTATTATGAATGAATGTTATAATAAATAATGTTAAGAACTTTTTTCAGGTCCAGAATCTAGACTTAGGAATATTTTAGACGACCTTATGGGTCCTAGTCATTGTACATCAAAATCTAAAAATTGGGACTCTACAGTTATGGTGAGCATTTGTTTTAAATATGTATATTTTATTGATAGTGTAATGGTCATTCATTAAATTGTATGCACTGCCATGTCAAAAAAAATATAGTAATGTGCATAGTTTGTTTTCTATTTTCTATTAGTATTCTATCTGATAGATAGTATAAAACCACATGTCACAGCTGTGGGGTGGTGGATAAAAAAAAAGTTATTGCACAGTATGTAGACATTCTGTAACTGAAGCACCCTGTAACGTCAAAGGCTCGGAGGGCCGTTGGCTGGGTCATGTAGTGCGGATACCTTTGAAGAGTCTCAACTTTCTTTTTCCTTCAACCATTAGAATTCTGGTATCATGGACAGCTGTCGAGTACTATCAGTAATAACAGTGAGCAAAGGTGGATCAATAAGAATAAAAACTGTGTTATTTATTCCTTATGGGCAAGTGCTCTGCTAAGCAACCAAAAGGTGCCAAGCTTAGGTCCTGTCAAGATCAATATCAAATGATTGTGATATAGGGTTGAGGGGTTAACTCTGCTTTGGCCAAATATTTTATAATAATATTTAAATTTATTACATTTTCTATCTTCATTGTGAAATAAATATTTTGTTATTAAAATTAATAACCCAATTATAGTGCTTTCACTAATGCCAATCTATTAAACCTTCAGTCACTTATACCTATATTTTGAATAGTGGCTCATTCATATCCGGTGAATAGCAGAATGAGCCACATGTGAACGAATAAATAAAAAATTGAAGCATTCTGGGCACATAATTTTGACACCAGTGGATGTCATTTTTATTTAAAGTTATTACTTTAAATAAAAATACTGGTCAGAATTTATCGGCCCCACATGGTAATGCTAAAAAGTTCCAAACATGGTATCGGAAGTATAGCCTAATAAAAATATGTAATTCTTTATGGGATGCGAATATGCCATATTCTAAAACAATACTATCGTTCCAAATTAAGTATTAAAAAATCTATCAATCTAACTCAAGTTACTAAAAATGGACGTCAAAACAGAGCATTTTTTTCCTTGCATGTTATTCGGTTTAAAAGGGTTAATAAGCTCTATGAATCTAAAATAAATTTCTGTTCCTTCTGTAATATTTGGTTTTTCTTAGCAGCTTTACACCATTAAAATAAAATTTCGCTTAAAAAAAATTCTCATATCGGCCATTTAACACATTCAATGGGAACTAAAATGGCGTATGCATTGTAGCATGCTAATTTTTATAATATCATTCTGGTTCGCAAATTTTGGGAATGCGTACCTGTCTCGACATTTTATGACACTTTGGAATGAGCATGCGCCCGCATAAAGTAACATTCACAATGCATATGTTCCCAAGATTTTAGTAAATAAATAAATTGCATGTTCACTTGGTGATTTATATTTATATAATAATTGTAAACATACATACATAGCAAACAATATATACAGTTATCAATATTAAAAAATGGCATACAATTACTTTTATTTAGCTTGAATAAAATTACATCTTTTGTGAACATATATTGAATACATAATATAACAGTAAAAAATAGTTTTAAAAATAACATACACTAAACAATATTATTCTACTAAGCAATACTAAACATTTGTTTGTAATATAACCGAAAACATAGATCCAGACACAAACCTGGCTCATTTAGGCATTCCGGACAAAAAAAGAGGCTTTTCTCTTTTTTTCATTCCTACAATATTTATACTGTTTTTTTTTTGGTTTTTCTATGTGGGTCTTTTTTGCAGAAAATAGGAAAATGGACTTTTTTTGTAGGGTGGCCTACTAATTTTTCAATAACTTGTAGTCTGTAATCATCTTATGATATTTTAATTGAATTTTGAAAATTGTACATATAATAAGAATTTAGTAGCATTGTTTGAAACAAATGGATCTATATTTTTTTATACCATCTTAATGTTTTTATTCTACATGGGTAGTATGCTAACATTTGATCATGGTAGTCAACTCCAGCCATGAATTTGTTGTATTGTATTACCATGTTCGGCTTGTCTAAAACATTTTCTCGACAATTAGTCGTTGCTGTTGATGTTCTATCGAATTCTGACGAAATCGTCAGAATGTCTCGGCGGTCTTTCCATTTAGTTACATATATTCCTTCGGAGTGTATTTCATTACGAACTCGCTTCTTTTCAATTTTACTTGTGACGTATTTTTTATTTGTAGCTTTTTATGTATAAAATACTGGACAGAACAGTTTAATATTCTTCAAAGAATCTTAAAGAATGTAAAAAGAAGAACAGTAAATAATTCAAATTTGAAACTTATGTAGTAAATTTATTCTAAGTGAAAGTGTAAGGCAATCTTTATGTGAAAAAAAGAGATGGCCAACTTCTGCAGGTCCGCATTACCGCATTGTTGCATAAATGTCATAATAACAGCCCGGTTGCGCCCATGCTAATATAAATACAACGACACGCTAGGCGTGTTCTTAGCACCCAACGAGTTAATATCTTTGAATATTGATCTCTGTGCCTTTGTTTAATTGTTTTTGAGTTTTAACATTTAGTTTATTGATAATTAGCTGAAATGTCCAATATTATTTACCAAATATAACATATTTTCCAGGGTCTTCAAAAACATATGTTGCTGGATGATATTCTAGCATTAGTAGGAAAACATTTAAGATGGCAAAGACTGTATACGGAGTACTCAGAGCAAGTCACTTCGATAAAAGAAATGAAATCTGAATAAATAAATATAATAAAATTTAATAAAAAATTAATAACTATCATGAACTCTTTCAATGTATGTGTAAATAATAATTAGAATGTTTTAATATTTTTCTGTAATAAAATCTTTTTGTATACAATATTTTTGTTTTATTTTCGAATATTTTTTCAAAATTTATGTACAAAATACTTTTCACATAATAACGTTGATGGTTATAATATTGTGAATATATAACACAATCACTATTCTATACTGGTAAATCAGATACTCTAAGCAATGAAACAAAACAAACTAAGCTGATTTGTAGCTGTTAAAATGGCTTTTTTTAAAAACATTGTATGATTGAATTAAAGATTTTCTCTTTATTGCTGATAGTATGCCTTTGGCAAGAAGCAATAATGGTGCATATGGCGGCAGTATAACAGCTACTAAAATGATTTGAATTCTCCAAATTTCTAGTGATATTGTTTATTACAAATTTTATTCTCGTCGAAACAGAATGTCGTCTAACCGAAGAATTTTCATAAAAATAATAAGAGAACATTTCAATGAGTAAAATCTAAAAAAAAAAGCTCAAAATCGATGTAACAACATGTCATAGACAATGAAAACTAAAGTTGAATCTGCAGCCCAATTTTTGTAATGAATATAGCAAAATCATTTGAAAAATGATAATTTGCTATTTTTATGAAATATCATGTGATGAAACGGTTTTTTTTCTTTTAATTTTACTATTCAGAGATAAATATATACACACTCATTTACATTACAGCCATATAAATAAATTAAAGTCACAACATTACTGAACAATTTCCTTCTGTCAAAAGCTACAAGCATTTATTGGCATTTACTAATGTACAATAAGCCGCAAGTATCGCACGTTGGCACACTTCGGTATAAGAATATTATTAAAATAGAAATACGTCAAGGATATTGTTTACTTAATTTAGTAGACCGTTCTTAGTGTAGTAAGTTTTGATTTATTATTTTATTATGTTACTTTCGACATTATTGCATTTTATTTCGTTTGAAATGTCGAGTTGTCATTTTCCTTTCATATTTTAGTTTGACCTTTATCACATAAATTCCTAAAAATGCGTGGATATTTGGTTACGAGGAACATGACGCATTGTTTTGTTTCTTTTTAGGCTAAAGCTTGTGGGATGCTTGGGCAGCTGGTTCCTGCCAGATTTCTAACTTTAACAGGTCACCTGTGTATTGCAATTACGTTGCTATGGGAGAGCCAGCAGAGCGCGAAGCGTTGTTTACCGGACGTATTCCACCCAACACATTTAAAATTGTACCAGAGACAGTAAGCAATAATCAATCAAAATTTAGGCCTAATTAATCCTATGCCGACCATAAAACAAAGTGCATTAGGTATTTTAGGCTACAACTTCCATTCATAAAATACTCCCATATACTAACTTTAGCAGCTCCATCGGTTACATATATTTTACACATTTTAACACATTGGCAACGCGGTGAATATGCCCAAAATACATGATCTCCTTTAAATCATCATAACTTTTACTAATTTTTCAAAATTTGTGAATATATTAAACTATCCTTCTTTATTATAGTATAAGGAAAATATTTTTTTTTTTTAATCAGTACTTAGAGATCTATGGCTGCATGTTTTACGATTTCGAAATTTTTGTTTAAAAAAATCACCAATGTGTGAAAACAACGTATTTACTTATCGGCAGACATTGCTGTTGAATCTTTTCGTTAAAACACAGGTGGTCCTGTGAATAAATTCATAAATATGGTCATATTTAAATAAATAAGAGAACATGGATGGATCTACCAAAACATTCGCTTTTTACTCCATCAATTGCTCTAACTGGTGATGGCATAGAAAACAAAATCAGCGGCTCTCATTTTTAAATGAAAATAAGTTAAATAACTCACTGAGTAATCACAGCCATATTACAGGATTGATTTTTAAAAATAATAAAATACAACTGACCGACTAACAATTATGCGAAAATAAGTTTGAATGTTTTCTTAACGGGTTTTTGTAATAAACTGATCAACTTTTTCATTAATATTATTAATAACACTGTGGCCACTAATCGAGTCTGGAATGCTTCAATGAATGTTCAACAGTTGTGCAATATTATTTTTTGACTTCGGTGGTTGTATTTTATTAATTTCAACCAAATTCTAAATGTGTAAGAGCTTTGGTTTATTTGCATGGCAGGAGTGCTTCATTTTTATCGATAACAACATACCATTCATGGTTGGAAAGTGTAATAAAATATCGCACGAGTTAAATGACTAGTTCATAATTGCCGATATTTCCAAGGATAAAGAAATTAACATTATATTGACGCATGATTTGTTAACAATAATTGTCAAGAAAATATTTTTTAATAAATATATTCAAAGAGCTACGAGCTGAACATCAACTATATGGAATGGCACATATTCCGCATCCCCCGGTGACAATGTGTTAACGGTAACCTTTATGGAAGCCTTGTATTATTTTTTCTTTTGGAAGGTAAAACCTATCACATTGCTGGTTAAATTAACACTTTATGACCCTTTTGGCGTAAGTTTTTCCTTAATCGTTATGAACTGTTGAGGCCTTTTCGCCAATGTCGTCATTTCTGAAAATTTCACGTCTCGATGCAAAATTTGTCAATAGATAGCCGCCCTGCGCGAATATTTCGCACAAAAATGCGCAGTAAATAAAGTGTTTATGATAAGAATGCTGGAATACTTTTGATAACCCATACCTAGCGGTAATACATATGAATAAATTATATTTGTTATTGAGATTCATACCTAGCCGCAATAATTTCTTACATGTAAGTCAGTGGATACACTAGATTTATAAATAATTGTCAATATTATGATACAGGTTGGTATGCTCGTATCTTAGTTTAACTGGGTTAATTTGGCATGTTAAGGAGGGAGAATATACCTTTAATATATTCGCCTTTTTGTTTAATCAATTGCAAGTTTAATAGCTCAGTATAGTGCAGTGCTGGTCAACCTTTTTGAGGAGTGGGTCAAATTTTGCTCATTTTCAAAATATCAGCCCGTGGGTCACTTAGTTAGTGGTGTCGCATAAGAAGTGGGAGGAGAGGAAGCCTTCACGGGTCATAGGTTCGTCATCACTGCTATAGTGCATGTAACTAAGTCTAGATCTTCTAATACCACCGTAAAGTAAACAGGTGGTTGCTCTTTGATATGGACTACTTATATGACTTCAGAGTACCGAACATGGATATCAGTCATAGTTAGCAGGCTATTTAATCATTGTTATTATTCTGCAAGTTCATTTTATATTTTTCCACAAAATGCGACATCGCACACTTTTTCTGTCATTCACGTATTGAGAGATTTTTCACTGGTCTACAGTAAATGCCGCTGACCACATTCAATCTGATTGATGCTGTGCGTGATCAATGAATCCTTACTATGAAAATTAACTTGTGTAGTTGCGTATTAAGTTATTTTTGAACATTGCACTGTACGTACGTTGTGTATTGCGAAAAATGGACAAATTTAATAAAGTCTTATCAAACGGTCAAAACAGTCATAAATTGACCCCTCGTGAGTTTAAAATACTCTTCAAACTCCATATTGCAACCATATAAATGTTTTTTGACAAATATATTTAAACAATCTTCAATCTCTCTAGTCACAAATAATGATCCGCCTGGCAGCTGCATCTAGGCGTCAGGTAATGCTGTACACTGTTGACGGCATTTATTATAGACAAATGATTTAAATATTGAATCGTAAATCATAGAATTAATTAATATAGTTTCATCACGTTAAGATAATTGCCTTCTCTATTTTTGAAATTACACTATTGACTCTTGATTCTTATTTCACAAAATTATACTAAAGTGTTTGCTTTAGCTACTATTATTTAAGGTTGTTAAAATGATTTATGGTGGGAAATAATTTGCTATCTTTTTTATTTGCTTTATGTGGCTTTTCACTATCAGAGTCTTAAAATAAAATCTGCTTTTTATCAAATACCGGTTTTAATGTCTACAACAGCGATGTCAAACATTCACGGAACTCCGATCTTCCCATCATCATATTTCAAATACCAGCCAATTTCAGTGAATTACTATTATTTAAGTTGTTAGAAAGTTGATTATCCAAAATGGTAGTTAAAAACTTAGTCTTGTTGATTTTACAGATAATTTAAGGCTATTGATTTATTTGCTATTTACTTGATAAAACGTCATTATAATATTAGTTCTACTTAGATTGTTTCTAATCTAATAGACCTGATGACTTCTATCAACAATATTTGAAAATCCGAGTATAATTAATTACATCTCTGTCTAATTCAACCTGGTTTAGAGTTTAATGATCTAAAATAATATTTTTAGCAGCGCGCACGCTACTAGAAATTGAGATTCAACAGCATGATAAAAACTGTTTAAGTGTCTATTTTAAATAACTTAGCAAGAATTATGATCAAGTACCAAATTTTTTTAAATACATATTTTAAAATTTATTTGCAACATTGAACAACTCTGTTCTGCTAAAAGTCAATTTTTTTTTTACTGCCCTGGCAATTGAGAGATCATTGTTTTTTCTAATAATAAAGATTGATAAAATTATGTTCGTAAAATTCACAATAATATTTGACGCCGCCAGTTGAACATTGCTGGTGTGGCACAGTCATATTAATGTCATCATACAATATTCTCTGTAATAATATATTTATTTTATTGTGGAAAAGTTATCATTTAAATATTTAATCCTGGGCTTATGTAAGGTTTCCATAGTGACAATTTAACAGCAGCTAGTTTTGACTGTCGCCATGTAGAATTTGAATTGGATGAAATTTTTAATGGAATATTTCTACATTGTTTTTTTCTTAATAAGAACTGATTGTAAACCTACGTTATTCGTAAAAGAAATTATAATCATTATCAATGTTCCCTCTATGGCAAGAGGTTAGCTGCGCGGAAATTTCAAAGGCTGCGCAGACCGATCAAATATTAATTGAACAACTGTATTGTAATGCGCGCCAACCCGGAATGAGTGCGCGGATGCTCCCCAACTGCTGCGCGGCCGCGCACGCACCCAGCTTAGAGGGAACGTTGATCATTATATATATATGCCCTATTTCATGTAGTGATAAAGGTATGACAGGTTGAAGGCGTCATTGCCATGTTTTCTTTATGAATACAAATTATATATTCAAAACCGTCTATATAAAATACTATCAGCAGACACTTCCTTCGTAAAGAAAATATCTTGAATTTCATATCTTTGTCATTTTTTCAAGTAAAAAAACAATATTTTGAATACGGTCAGGAGGTGAGTTCAAGAGGTTCACCTTAAAATGTACTATTGTTGAGTGGGTGCATTCTATCCCATGCTCTTATCTCATGATTATCTCTAATGCAGTATGGAAATCTCTAGAAAAGCATTCTTAAGGGCAGTCTCTGTGGTATAAGTTATATCTTTAAAAAACTTCTGAGATTAGTTTTTTAGAGACTATTTTTTTATTTTTTTAAATATAAATAATGCCTTTCCACCAAGAATTGACAGTTTCATATTGCATGTAATTTTGGTTCATGACATGCATCAGTAAATTGTTGAATAAATTAGTAAACGTATGCTAAATTATGTTTGTATGAATGCAAAAAAGTATATTTCAAAGTTCTTTTAATACAGTATGGTTATGATTTATCAATAAGAAATAGTATTTTTTATTATTTACCCATTTCTTTACCTAAACAATATTTTCTGCAAAGTACTAGGTCATTTAATAGTACTTTAATCTATGAGTTCCGACACATTCATCTACGAGTGAAATGGACATAATGACGAGTGAATATTCTATTTGTATTTAAATGGATCTCTATGATATTTTCAACACTTCCTACGCTACCCAATGAATGGTTAATTTAAAGTACTTTTAAGTCCCAAGGGTCGAGGAACAGTAGATTAAACTTTGTTAGATTTTATATACAATAGAATAACAACTAAAAATGTTCTCCGATCCCTGTTATAACTTTTCTAAGAAAAACCATGTATGGCTGCTTTTAATCAGTCCTCCACGCATATAATTTAAATGATTTTACCTTAAGACCTCTTGAACAGCATTCAAAGCAATGTGTTAAAACAAAAACTGATTTTGTCTACTTGGAGCTTTTGAGTGGTGTGATAAAGATTTTATAAACAATGGTTGAGGTGCCGTTTTCGTTGAACAACTGCCAACAACCCCCTAATATCCTCTGTTCAAATGCTACGTATTCTTACTTACTCCATAGGTTACCAGTTGAATAAATGTTATATTTTCAGGTTGATTTCTGGATTGAGTACGTCAATCGCTTTCATATGCTTTGAACTAATAACATTTTTGTCTGGCTACACCATATTTGTTCCTACCAACGCTCTCATTTGTATCCTTTTGCTTATTTGTCTCAATTATTACCATCATCTGTTTAATTTTTCTTTGACTTGCACTATCATTATTAACCTCTTTGGGCGTGAAATGCCTAATTTTGATGGTTTTGTTAACATCAAATACATGTGTTATGCAGCTAGAAATTATTTAACATATGATTCATAGGATTAAAAAATATTGGTTGCATAATAGTTGCACTCGAATATTAATTTAAAGACTACCCAACTCCAGTGACATTATGCATGTGTCTATGTCACAGTTAATGTATGAAATCTCATCAATGTATACATTACCTTACAGTTTTAGTTGAAGCTTACATTATTACAGTAAATATTTACTTTAACTAGTCAATATATAAATAAACTAGTGTATAAACTCACTGATGAACACTAGACAGAGTAGAAATGAAATGACGGCTTAGGTTAGGCTAGATATGTTGAATGGAAAGAGGGCAAAATGACAAGACATTGAAAGTTTTAAGGTTCTGTATCGGGTAAAGAATAAGAAGAGTAAATTCATTTCTTTTCTCGATTTTTATTGCGCTATGCAACGAAAACAACGGCTACATACACAACAGTTGGTGGTAGGCCAATCAACATCTTACTTGTAGTTAAAGTATTAATTTTTTCTCTCGTGTGTACTGTATCTGGCTAAAGTGGTCAATGTATACATTGACTAAGTGCATATATTAGCTGTAGCATCTATACTCTCAAAACGATTAATCATAAGTCAGTTTTCAGATTGATGTTCACTTACTAGAATACAACATTTACATTATTTGATATCTTATGACTGGGCTTAATATATGTTTTAAAAATACTTTTGCATTGTTGCCTCATCACTCATCGGCTTGAGTAATAAAGTAATCTTTCAATTGAGGGTATTATTTGCAAACACAGCTCAATCCAAAATGGTTAAAAAATGAAACTATTAGTATTTATAATTTTATTTTATAATTTTATATTACTATGGAATGATATTTTGTATGTTATCAAGCCATGTTTGAGACTGATTTCTAAAAATACTTTTTATAATAAAATTTATTTTAATTTACTAAATTACATTCATGGTTCATCTTTCAACAATAGCCTCAATTTTGATGTGTTCAGATGGTTCGGTGATTCTACCGAACATTACTTTTCCGAACACGAACACTCCGAACGGGAATAGTCCGAACACGAACACTCCGGCCAAGAATACACCGAACACCGATTCTTTCGGACTCGGAATCTTCCGCACACAGAACCTTCCGGATATAGAATACTTCGCACACCGAATACTCCGAACATTTAAATATTTTTATTAGAAAAATCATTGTTTTATTGTAACGTGGAATGTTTTATGGCAATTATGCCAAATATTTTTCATAATGAAAACAAGAAACGTATTTAATTTTCATGTATATAAGCAGTTTAAAATTTTATTCGTATTATAACTTATTAATTTTGAAAATTGCGTTTTATTATAATTGTGCTGATATTTTTGATTATATTGAAAGGAAATACCATGCATATAAACATTTAAAATTGCAAATTGATATTAACAGTACTTTAAACATAATTTTATTATCTTATTGATACACATAGTATACATATTTTACATTCACTTGACAAATGGAAAAATGTGTACAATTGGTCATTGGACATGTATATATCAAATTTTAAACATATTATGTGTTTGTAATTTTTTTATTGCAATGAAGAAATGAAAGTATAGTTGAAGTTATTGTTAGATCTGTTAATATTATATTCCCCCCTCCCACCCATCCTATCTTATGAACGGGGCGTATCGAGAGTGATTAGGTTACCACAAGTCCTGTCCTAGTCCTATCCTTCTATCCCTACTCTCTTTGGAAAAAGAGTTTGAGTAACAAGCAGTTCTCGTTGAAACATTTATGTTGAGATAAACTGATGGCCATAGACTAGTATACTTAGGAATGTGACTTTTTCTTTGAATTTGCAATACTTCTTTGTGAATCAATGTTATACAATGACAAATGTAGGCATTATAGCTTTAAGATAGATTTTTGTGTTAATTTTTTAAAACTTTATAAAGCATAAAAAAATAGTTTAATGTAGTTTGGTGGTTTGGTATTCAATATAAGTTTTTATTTCAGAATTAAAGTCAATTAATATTATTGTTGAGAGTTTTAATACATGTTTTAATGTTATGAAAACGTCGTAATCTAATGACAGTAGTGCTTTTAAAAAAATAGTTTATTCTTCAATAGAAACTCACGATATAAGAGATAATACATATTTATTATTGTTGAATATAAACATTTGTTTTGGATTAAATGCACGCAGTTGCTAAAAGGTCTTTGGTTTACAAAATAATAATGTTATTATTTTACAACCATTTCGTGCGAAAACATTGTAGATCTGTTGGCTACCGATCCTTCTTTTACTTCAGCGTCAGAGGATTAATACCTGAAGGGTATTATATTGTAATAAATATATATTTTGTAAACATGTATATTGTGTATGTATATTTTGTTTTTTATTATATGATAATAAATACATATTTTGTAAACTTTTCATATTTGGATTTTAGATCTACTATGAGTCGACCTTTTTAGACAGTTGACACAATGATCGCTTGCTAACATAACAAATAAATAATGTAGCTAAAAAAACTTATTTTTTTATATTTATGTTTTTATGTACCTATATGTAGTTACATATTAAGTTTAATGAAAAATCCTGTTAATTTTCTATAATGTTAATAAATAAAATGTCTTTTTTCCTTCTTATTTTAGTAATATATTATATTTTTTTGATAAAACTGTTTTCATGGTATCGTGATTTGTTTACTACATAAATGTGTTGATATGTACCCTTAAATAAACAGCATTACTCTGACTTCTATTGATTCATAAGTCTAAAAAATATTTATAATCATCCCAACACTAAATCTACATAGAAATGGAATTTTTCAATAAAGTAAATCCAATCTTATCAGAAGAACTAAAGTATCTTTAATAAAATTATTGAGCTTTTACACCAATAAATGGACGTTAAAATTTTGTTCATGAGATTACGACGTTTTTATAACATCAAAACATGTATTAAAACTCTCAACAATAACATAATTGACTTTAATTCTGAAATAAAAACTTATATTGAATACCAAACCACCAAACTACATTAAACTATTATTTTTATGCTTTTTAAAGTTAAAAAAAATTAACACAAAAAATCTATCTTAAAGCTATAATACCTACATTCGTTAGTAAACACACAATATTCCTTTGTAATTCATTCCACTTTATTTAATATGTCAGGACCGGTTTCGCTCATTACGAGCATCGTCAACTAATAAGAAATATAATTTAACAATGCTATTTATACAAAAATGAACAGTTATAAACAACAATTGGCATTGAAAAGAAATTACCAATTACATTAAAAGTGATTCTAAAATAACACAAAATTAAAATTTTTAACACATTTAACATATAATTAAAAAGTCATCTCAGATTAAATTTATCAATACATATATTTTTTATTTAATAATTTATTAATTTTTATATAATGCCTTTCCACCAAGTATTGACAGTGAACACCCTAAAAGTGACCTACATTTGTCATTGTATAACATTAATTCACAAAGAAGTATTGCAAATTAAAAGAAAAAGTCACAGTCCTAAGTATACTAGTCTATGGCCATCAGTTTATCTCAACATAAGTGTTTCAACGAGAACTGCTTGTTACTCAGTTGTCCAACCTCTCTTTTTCCAAAGAGAGTAGGGATAGAAGGATAGGACTAGGACAGGACTTGTGGTAACCTAATCACTCTCGATACGCCCCGTTCATAAGATAGGATGGGTAGGAGGTGGGAATATAATATTAACAGATCTAACAATAACTTCAACTATACTTTCATTTCTTCATTGCAATAAAAAAATTACAAACACATAATATGTTTAAAATTTGATATATACATGTCCAATGACCAATTGTACACATTTTTCCATTTGTCAAGTGAATGTAAAATATGTATACTATGTGTATCAATAAGATAATAAAATTATGTTTAAAGTACTGTTAATATCAATTTGCAATTTTAAATGTTTATATGCATGGTATTTTCTTTCAATATAATCAAAAATATCAGCACAATTATAATAAAACGCAATTTTCAAAATTAATAAGTTAAAATCAAATAAAATTTTAAACTGCTTATATACATGAAAATTTAATACGTTTCTTGTTTTCATTATGAAAAATATTTGGCATAATTGCCATAAAACATTCCACGTTACAATAAAACAATGATTTTTCCAATAAAAATATTTAAATGTTCGGAGTATTCGGTGTGCGAAGTATTCTATATCCGGAAGGTTCTGTGTGCGGAAGATTCCGAGTCCGAAAGAATCGGTGTTCGGTGTATTCTTGGCCGGAGTGTTCGTGTTCGGACTATTCCCGTTCGGAGTGTTCGTGTTCGGAAAAGTAATGTTCGGTAGAATCCGTTCACCGTTCAGATAAATGAATGTTTGAATGTGTTTTAAAAACTACTTACTGAGAGAAATACATTCAACTCTTTTTACACGATTTTAAAATAACACGGTCCACTAAGAAGAATAAATACCTTATTTTTACACAAATTATTTGTTCTAACATGATTGCCAAAAACAAAAAGCGGATAACAGATTTCTTAATTACAAGAATAGCTCTAAGTGAATTTAAAAAAAATTGTAGAACTAAAATATTACAATTGAGCTCTACCAAGTAAATGCCAATTCAATTAATCTGTACAAGAATTTCAACAACCCTAGACAGTAAAAACAAACAAAATGCTTCATTAGATCCGGTCTCTCTTAAAAGTCCCTTATATAATCAAGTAACAGTGAATAGTATTATTTTTTCTTTATTAAAATACCAATATTTTGTTTAATTTACTTTTCTTCATTATTACCTTTTTTACAATAACAACAACACTTTATAAGAGAGCGTTTTTTAGTGATTAGCGCAAAAATATATTACATTCTTAAAATCAACATAACTTCTAAACCAAACAATATTTTCGGCTGAAATTTTCAAAGAAATCATATGTGACATTTAATCATTGAAAATAAAATGAAAACACTTTGAATACATCATAATTTCACTACTTTTCTAAGCTGAATATAAAATCCTATTAATTTAGTAGATAGCACTCCACTTGTTATCAATATGAAATATTCAAAATATTCTGTATAAAAAATAACATTAATCCATACAATTATATATATAATTATAGTATAAAATCCTCATTCCTACAAATTTACAATCACTGGAAGTGTGTAATCTGATGCCCTAAATATTTGAGAAACATGTCTCGCCTTTTTCAAAAATTACTATGTGTGAACGAACATTCAGGGCATAATAAATTATGAGGTTTATTGCTTATTGTCAAAAAGGTCACTTGCCGCGGCAGTTATTTTGAAGAAACCATTGAATTATGAGTCAATGTACCAACAAAACCGATAAACGTATTTCTACGTTTCCCGCCTATAATGTGTTACCACGTTTTTTTTAATTTAGGGAACCGATCTTTAATTTTTCTATGAATTGTATAAAGTTTTTTTGTGGAATGTATTTACCATGTAAAAAAAGTGTTGTGTGTACTAAACTTGATGATAATAACTAAGGTGATATTTATTTTATTCTCATAAAACGTAGATTGTAATATATTTAACTGTCAGCTTTATTGGACATCCTCTCACCTGCAATAGTCGATTATAATGGTTTCTCTGTATGTAAATATTTGAAATCTATAAGGCATTAATTTTTAACATGTATGAAATTTAGATAATTGTACTAAGAATATCCCCTAAAACTATTTTTTTTAACGAATACTGATGCCATTTTTACTAAAATAGACACGATATGCTTCTGCATTTTTAAAACATTTATATTACTTATGATTTCCATTCATTTATGTAGAAATCACAGTTCAAATTTTATTGCTCCAAGTAATATGCATTGTTTGCCTATGGCTGTCGTTTTGTTTATGATGGCAGTATTCATAATGCAATGACAAAAACGTTTCATGTCGACAGTTTGTGATGTTGTCTGAATTTATAATTTTCCTATTGAAATATATTATCTGAGATTAATTTATGACACCACAAACTATTTCTCAAACTGTTCATATACAATATAAATGTTATTATCAGGCGGAAATAACATCCTTGCGATAGTTACTCATTTCATTAAATATTCTACTTATGAATAACATTATTGTGATTGTATATTATTCATCTGTGGTATACTTTGTGAGCGAGTAAAAATTTTAACTAAAATCTATCCTTATCTGGTTTTGTGAAATAATTGAAAATGAAACTCAAAGACAGAAGTATCAGTTCCATATCTTATCACCTACACAGTGAAACTCCGATTTATTGTTCTTGAATTCATTGTTTCTATTGTATTGTATTGTCCATTTTTATAGTATCGGCCAAATACTCGTAGAACGATACATTATAATAATCCGACATCAGTCTCCAAATATTGAATTGTTAGGTGTCGAATATATTATATGTAATTCAAACGCTATTCTGCTCTTTGAATGAACTGAAAAAAGTGAGACTAATTATTTTATTTAAAAAAAATCTTTGATTATGCAAAAAAACTTGTTTATCTATAAGTATTGCTGCTAAATCTAGCTTGCTGCATTTTTGCTGGATTAATACAAGTAAATCTGCTTGTTAGAGCATTTCAATTCTGCGTTTGATGTTTTTATGATATAAAAAAACTGCAATGCCAAAAGAGAAAATAGTTAAGCTTGCGTAAGTGTTCTAGATCTCTTCAAATATTTTTGCTTCGATAATGTTTGGAAATCGCTGTTGTGAGTGATATTATGTTGTATATATTTATTTTCCTTTCATTAAAATTTGATTTTGAACTTCATCTATTCAATAATAAAGGTCAGTCGCTTTGTGTTTATCATAGGGAGCTGTCATATCAGTTAAAATGGTTTGTACACTAATTATTCTTATATCTGATAATTAACTCTATGACCAATTCAAACTCCAAATAGTTCTTTATTTATTTTTGAGATTTTAGCTAAGTCTTAACATATTGAGCCCCGACACCAACAAATTGAAGAGTAACAAACGTTGTTTACCCTTTTTTAAATTATATTAATATCTGAATATGCATACTGTTATATATTTCAAAAGTGTAGAACGGATAACAATATAAAGTTTGTTACGTTGATTTTTTTGATAGTTAGAAAAGGTGTATTTAACTATAAGACGTGTAAGATTATTTCGTTTCCTTGTGTGCTTTTGCCGTAATAGTGGGCTTTATCATTGATTTTTTTTCTATAACTCATTTTCAAACATTTTAATTTAAATATATGATATAGTGCTCATCCAATATCAACTGTGGGAAGACAAACCGCTGAACAAAAGTTAATCAAACATAAAATACTAGCGGAAGAGTGCAATATTACTGACCTAAAGTGTAAATTATCAAATTAGAAAAATCACTTACTCATTTTGCTATAGAGCTAAAGGGAACATAGTCGATTGAAAGATAATGGCTTAGAAAGGAAAGCCTTAGATTGCCGCTTCTAACCGTGAAAACTTTATTATTTTATCATCTCATAAATATATTTTTAATAACAACTAAAATTGCTGGCATATGATAAATAAATGTGTGTTACTTACATTACTTTTGTTGCATTAGTTCAATGACACAACTCACATTTGAAAAGGTTTATCTATTTAAAAACATCTGATTTGTTTTTTATGATTTCTTAACATACAAGTCCAATGGTCGGCAACCTTTTGAGAGACTGGGTAAAAAAAAAATTTAAAAAAAAATTTGGTTAGTGGGTAAAATGTAAACATATTTTTTTACCATTTATTCTTTTGAAAAATCATTTTTAGAAAATAATATGTATATTTATATACAATAAATAATATTTTTGCATGATACATATGTGTATATACAAAAACACGCATATAATATGTTGTTGGTGGCTTCCTTGGTCTTATTAAATAAGTAATTTGATAATAAAATATTATCATAATTTCTTGGTGGGTTAATCAAAATGTCTAAGTGGATAATTCAATTACCCGCGAGTAGTAGGTTGCCGACCACTGTACTAGTCAGTTCCTGTTTAGTAAACATTTAGTTAGTCCTCAGTTCAAGTTCATCCGTGCACTTGAACGCCTGAAGATGCCGAAAGGCGAAGCCCTGGTCGTTGGTGACAAAATGTGAATGTACATAATTTGAATGATTCAAATTTTCCAAATCTTTGGAAATGCAAATTTTTTTTGTTCAAATTTTTTTCATTCATGGCAATCAAATTAACTTGATTGTAATGCTAAGTTATGATAATATTTATGTATTTAACCTACTGTCACTAAGTGTCCAATCAACAGGTGTACAGACTGAATCACAGCGGATGAAAGATTAGTGTTCAAATTATTTTGTGAAATATTCAAAATTATCAACCGTTTGCATGCCTCAATCAACGTATCTTTTAAATTTATCAACAATCTTTTTTCATACTAAAGATTTTTACAGGATACTTCCTTTTCGTCAAAAAATGTTAAAATGAACTCTGTTTAGTCAAAGCGAAGGAAATTTACTGGCAATACTGAAAAATTACGGACATGTGAGGGTTCTGGACTATTTCAATATATTATTGTGACTAGTCATTAAAATTTTGCATGAATATCCTTGTAGAATATTATCAGTTTCCTCTGTAGCCAAACCAGTTTTGTATTAATTTTGTTTATATCATATGTACCTGTATTAACAATATCATTTATGTCCATCAGAAAATACACTTTCCTTAACAAACTACTAACAGCTACGGGATGTCACGGTATGGCTTGCATTGCTCTCTCTCACTTCATTCTGGACTCCTGGCAGTGTGATTGGTTTTGGACCGTATTTGTGTTCTGTTCGATTATTCCATTCGTGTTTGATTTTGCAACTGTTATGGCTATTTTTGTGAGAATGAAATAAATACATTTATAATGACGATGCTTTTTTTATTATTTGGCTAAGAAATTTTTTATGCCTGCCATGTATTATGCAGATCGCTTCATATTATCCAATATGGCCAATCAATCAGTGCACATTCATACTTCATTCAAATGCCAACCGATTTAGTAAATCTTGGCATTGTATATTATTTCTGGGAGATAGACTTGATGATTGATTTGGGTTATTTGATTATAAAAACAAAGTTGTCATTATTCACAACACAAAACATAGCTTTTGGTATTTTGCACAGTTTACAACATTTTCCATATTATATAATAGATGAAAAAGCTGTGTTCATTGATTAAGCCTCCTTTTACCAAATGATTCTCCTGATATCTATGCGGATGTCAATTCATATTCAAAATGTATTAATTCAAAATTTTACATTCATATTATATTGCCTTCGATTAGCTGGCATTACAAGTTTGAATAATTATTCATTAATATTGAAGTGCTGAAAACATTACATTTGCCAATTCATCTAAAGGTAGATAAGTAAATAATGAAGTACTTGCAAAAGTACATCTTAAGAAGGAAAAGCCAATTTCCTTTTGATTGCTGTTTTTAACAAAATATAACTTTTCTATGTATCTATATTTGTTATTAAAAAATCAACATGACTATATAATATTATATGTATCATAATATAGACTTAATCGTAATTTTTACAAATATTATTCGAGGAAATGTCAACTGTGCTATCACCGTGTGGATAGTCAAACCAATTTGCAGTCAACATTCTTTCATTTCTTTTTAAAAGATTCTCTGTAAGCGTAAACATAAAAATCACCTATTTACTCTCCTGCAGTACATCAGTGAAGTATGTAAACTGAGAATGGGCTTTATTTTATTTTAGACTTATCGCAGTTCAATAACAGAAAGTCAAAGTGCCCCACGAGGAGAATGGACGAGTGTCTTAATATTTGCAGGAATCGTTACTACTTTCGGTTCAGCGCTTCCTGTTGGATACAACATAGGTGTAGTAAATACACCAGCTGATGTAAGTATATAATTTTATCTGATTTTTACAAATCAACCCTGATAGTAACTGAATAAAAAGAATATACAAGTTTTTAATATTCTAGATAAGCCAAAAATTTAACAAAGAAATATGACATTCCTATTGACATGGCTACACAACTTTACCTTTTAACATTGATCCCTGTTTTAGGGTATAGTTTTAAGTAGTATTTTTCACTTCCGTTCATCCTCTGATAAGGAGGGCCAGTTGCACTGTGTTTTGATAAATTATATTCAGGAGCTGTATTTCATTTTAGCAATATAAAAATTAATGTTTTGAATAAATATTAAAATTTCTGGAGAATATTTTTTGACATATCGTCATTGCTCATTCGAAATCGGCTGTCTTTTTTAAAACATTACAGGAGAGGTGTGATTTACAAAGTCTCCCCTAAAACATTGAGATAATTTTTAAAGCAATTCTAGAATACGTTTTAGCATAATTGTTATATTTTTTCGGTACAGAAGGCTTAAATGATATTTAATTTTTAACCATTTTGTGTGCCCCACACACATAGCCGCTTATTTTAAAATGCATCTCCTGACAAATTAAATTGACATACCCATATCCGCTTTTGAGGAACGGGGCAGTAAATTATTATAAATTTTTCGGTGCAAAAACCGATTTTGTAAAAAAATATGCACATAGCCGAATTCGAAGGCGCAAAAATGATATTTGAAATGAAGTAGCAACTAATTGTTCACTATGAAATAATTTGGAACAATTTTCATTGATTAATTAGGTCAAGACGCTTTTATAAATTATGAATTCCATTCCATAGACATTGTACATGACATGTGTTTATAATATCATTTTATTGATAAGTAATGTTAATTGTTTGCTATTTCACCTACTCCAAATGAAGGTCATCATGATTCAGTGTATCATATATTTGAATTAACTGTTGACAGTGAAAAATTGCACAACTTTCAAATAGTTAAACATTGGGAAGAAATAATAATTTACTTTATAGCCACTTCATTCACATTGCCATGTCACTGTTGATAGCATGTTATTTAAAATATATATATTTGTGCTGTCTTTGACAAATCATTTTTAATATAAAAAATAAAATTGATAACTTCTTCACTGTATTTGTTGTGTCATACTTATACAAGTGGAATATCAAAAAAAAAAAAAAACTATGCTTCTTAATATTCACCTGTAGAAGCCAGAGATGATTTCAAAGACTTCTGATTAATACATATCGTCGATAACGATATGCTTTCTTTGTATTGATGCCCCCAATGAATAAAACTATAATGCAGGAGAGAAAAAAAATATTTATTAATAATCAACTTCAATTGAGACTTTTATTATTTCAATGAATTCTTAGCTGTTTGATATCAATACATTAATTTTTAATTGATGATTTTTAAAGTTTGTATTTTGCTATTCTGCTAAAGTCACAATTTGTTGTACAACCTGTGGAATTTTATATATTAATAAATTTTAATTTAATATAAAAAATGAACTTCCACAAAGTTACCTCCAAAATCATTGAAAGTATTAGTATTTTCTAAAATTTGAAATGTCCTTTACGAATTTAATAATAATATTGACTTGAAATTTTTGATCCTAAAGTTTGAACGGTATTAAATCAAATTTGATAACTTTGTTATTCCACTAATTGTACTGAAAATTGTGACACATTTTTTTGCCTCTTATAGAATCATCTTCAGACTGGGTGGAGGAGGGTCAAAAATAGCTAAATTCATGTGACTTGGATGACCCTGATATATTTTTTTTTATTGAAATTTATGAATATGAAAGATTTGATTCATGAAGGGAAACTACAAATAGCTGCCGTTTCAAGATAATCAAAATGTCAACAATGTTTTTGATATTCTCGAATACTAATAATTTATCATTGATATCGTTTTGATGTTAACCCTTTTAATCCCAGACCATTTTGGAAAGTGCTATCGAAAAGTCCCAAGGCATATTTTTGTAAAAACGGTAGCCTTGATTATATTATTCATCTCAGCTAAAAGTAACTTTGCAGTGTTAATTTATTTTATAATGTTATCTTTATGATATATATTATGAGAAGTTATTGTTTTATATAGATTATAAAATAATATAAATGAAAATAAAACCAAATGAATAAAAAAAACAATTATTAAAATAATATTTTGTTGACTGCATAAATTTAAATAGTTGACTTCAAACATTTTAACTATCGGAACTTATATTTCTTGTTAGTAAAAACAATTCTATTTAGATTTAAAAAAAATGTAAATTCAATAATTAAAAAATAATGCAAAAAATAACTCTAATCCGATTATAATATTACATACAAAGTGGGCACATTTGGCTTACACATTTTCTTTAGAAATACATACAATTATCTGTGGCAGAGATAAAAAGGTAGAAATATCTAACGCTGGGATTGATTTACAAGCAGCGCAACGAATTGCTGCCATATGCTTTCTCGGACATTCAATAGAATACTCTAGCGCAGCGATTTCCAACCTGGGAGGCGTGGACTATTTCAAAGGGATTCACGAACTGTCCAAAATATTTATTTCCCCTTTAAAACGCGTCTTTATTACTCCATGAAATAAAGGATGGGAGGCCCGAAGATATTTTTTTTCAAAGGGATGCGCAGTAACATAAAGGTTGGAAACCACTGCTCGAGCATTCTCAGAAAAAATATCTGGTTATATCCAGATGTGACAAATATATAGCTCCAATTGTTGACAAATTTGCTCAACAGTAACTAAGATAATATGATTCTTTGCATATGTCCCGATGTATCGGCCCTGTGGGATTAAAAGGGTTAAACACCGATTTGTAATAATATAATTTAAGATTTCGACTGAAGGTGCTTGGTGGAATTTCAATATTAAATTTGAATCGTTCAAATTATGTACACTCCCACAGATTTTGTCACTAACGACCCGGGTTTCACCTTTCGGCATCTTCAGGCGTTCAAGTGCACGGATGAACTTGAACTTACTTGAACGCCTGAAGATGCCGAAAGGCGAAACCCGGGTCGTTAGTGACAAAATCTGTGGGAGTGTACATAATTTGAACGATTCAACATTGTAATATAATTATATAGCCCATTATTATTCATAATTTCACAAGTGATGTTTTGTAGTTTTCTCCCTTAAGATTCTTACCCCATGAGTGATTAATTGAGTAAAATACTATTAATAATTTGTCAGTTTGCTTAAGCAATGTTGAAATTCTTCATAAATGTGTGTGTTTCTAGATAATCAAACAGTTTTGTAACGAGAGCTTTACAACTCGTTACAATGTAGAACTTAGTCCAGCTTCGCTCAGTATATTGTGGTCTTCCATTGTCTCAATATTTATAGTCGGTGGAGTTACGGGTTCGTGTCTCGGTGCCTCCGTAGCTGATAATATCGGAAGGCTAGTATATGTATATGTTGATTTTTTATTTACTTCTATATCAAAACTCACTCAACGAGACAGAGTAAATAAATTGTTATGGTGGTGGCTATTAGGTTAGAAAAAAAGCTGAGCTGATCAAGATGGGACGGGTACTTTTACTTAGGTATACTGCCCCGATAAGCACAATCATGGTATTTACATGAATTTGAATGCAGATAGGAACATAATGAAATTGATATCTATCATTTTCCATAGAAAATGAATAGTCCACCATTCAATGTGTAACAATATAACCATGACCTCAAATGTAACTTTTATTTGTCAATGACAGCTGAATTAACTATAATATACATTTTTAAAAACATGTCGCAGTTCTAATAAAATACAGTCATTGGTCTGGATTTGTTATTTTGCAGCTGAGATTTGCGGTTTTTAAAAATTTGCTTTGAATTCAAAATTTTTCTCAATGCATTAAATGTGGGAAAACATCGATTCTTTAACACGATCTAAATATTTTAAAAAAAATACTAAAAAAATACTGATAAACTAAGCTTTTTTCCTCTGACACTATTTGAGTTCAATATACATGAACATATTTTATTTATAAAATTGAAACAAAAAATCATTAATCCAACACCCGATTTCACTGAGGAAGCGATAAACATTATTAAAATACAAAATAGTCGAGGGGGAGTGTCATAAAAGCATAATTTTTTCGACATCTCACTTTTGACAAAATCATTTTAACTAACAACGAAATTAGACATCATTATTTATGTATAATGGTAAAACGAAATTGTGAATGTAGTGTTATAGCTCAACTTAACTATCCAGTATGTGCTCTGTTAATTCTCACTCAATATATGTTAGACAGATATTATATTGAATGAACTTCTACTGCGATTGTTTCAAGCAGAGAAATCTCACCATTACTCCATCCTCGCAGTTGGCCAACATCTCATAGTTTTTTTTCATTCTCTATTTTATTGATTTCAAGAAAAAGTTTTGTCAGTCTTCATAATATGGTAGTGGAACTCTGTCTGTCTTGTTATATTATTTTATTGCTTCATTTTTGTTTATTTCGATCTATTTTGATGACCAATGACTGCACTGAAAGCGGTTATTATAAAAGGAAAACATGTTCTCATTTATTGATTTACATGCAGAAATGGAACATTTTGGTATCATAACTTCGAACACCATACTAGCAATTTTCATGGGAGTATTATGTATTTGTACATTGCTTAATAATTAATGATAATATTTTCTCGAAAGTAATTCTGAATATAAGATTTCTTTTATATTCATCACATCCTGTCATCAAAAAATCTATAGTTATATTTATATACTATTTTGAGTACAATTTTTCTTAGATTAATTCAGAGAATTCACTGCCATGATTGCTTGGTAACTACACTACGAAAAGATGATTTTAAATGCATTTTAAATGAAACAATTCTTTTGTCTTTTGTAACATTTTTTTAGAACTTATTCCTAATTTTAAATAAAAGCAGAATATACTATATTTATTACTATCATACAATATAGTCATAATAAATAACGCAGATTAGTCATAAAATCGATGAAATGATTTTGATGCTTAATACTCATTGTAAAAAACTTATACTTAATATTTTTAGATTGTGTCACATGTCCATAGCTTGTCAAAAATATTGTATTGCTTTGGTGAAGGATATATTTTTTACATCATCTTTTTAGTAAATTATGCTTTGTATTTTTTAGGAAGGGTGGTGCGGTGGTGGTTAACGCCCTTTCATTCGCTGCTGCCATACTTTTTATATGTTCAAAGCCAGCTAATTCTGTCGAAATGTTACTCCTTGGACGGCTACTAGTCGGCTTGTCAGGAGGTAAGTGATATCTTTAAATACACAATAGGTAGACGAGCTATTTTTGTTCATTATTGAATCGTAATAAGCAGTAATGTATTGATAAAAGATAAAAAATACTAAAAATAAAATACTGATTTCATTATTAGTATTATTGAAACAGTATTTTATTTTTCTGAACCCACTCAAGTCCACGTGGAATTTGTCCTTATCAAAAGCAATATATGTAGTTGAAGAATGTTAAAAAAGATACACCTTAGTATAAGAATCAATTTACTTTCAAGATTCCTCAGATGATCAAAAAGTTGTGTTTTATTTTTATAAGTATAATAACCTTTTCACCAAGAATTCCTAAAACATCTTATCAAAAACATCTTTGTATTTAATGTTTATATTGTTTGATTAAAGGCCTCACTACCAGTGTTTTACCAATGTACCTGACTGAAATGGCTCCTCTAAAGCTGAGAGGCGCGATGGGAGTTCTCGTTCCGCTTGGAGTTACTTTCGGTGTCCTCGTCGGTCAAGTTATGGGATTAGATGTTATATTAGGTAATATTTCAATACACCCTAAAGCCCGCATCAGAAACTCAACTATGAAATAATATGACCATGTAAAACTATTTTTTGTTTGTTTCAGGGCAACCCGAGGACTGGCATTATTTATTAGGCGTCTACGGTATTCTAGTTGTGTTCTTCACGCCATTTTTATTTATGCTCCCAGAAAGCCCAAAATATTTGTTTGTTGTAAAATCTGATCGTGAGAGAGCTATTCAAGGTGAGTTCATAAATAATCAATCAATATGAATCTGATTTATAAAATAAAAATTTGTGACTTTGTAAATATTAAAAACATAATTGGGTCACTACAATGTAAGGTATACTGGGCTAACATTCGGCTGGCTATTTGTATTTTTTTTATCTATAGCATAGGTGTCAACTTTTACAATCCTCCCCCTCAACACCTTCCATTCATTCCCTGTCTGATGAAGATTGAGGCACGCAGAATTACATTCAGTCTTTCATAGAAGTCTTATATTGCGGACATAACATTTATGCATTCCATCCATGCTAATAGCAGATATTTTTCAAAATAACATTATGGCATACATAGTGAATGATGAATAATGATTAAAATATTTTGAAATTTAAGTCACATATTATAGATAAGTCATATGAGATCAACTCTAGGAGAAAAGACATCAAATACACCCATATCTAAGATATCAAATTTGATATTGACATTTGCTGAAACTTGAACCCAGACCGATCAGATTGCTAAGTCAAAGCCCTTACCACGAGACCAGGGGTCGGCAGACTGATAACCTTGCTATCCTGTTTCCATGAGTTCTTGACTCTTCTCACCAGAAAATCCGTCGACCCTTGCACAGAGGACAACTACAGAAATAGTAAAAAAAGAAAATAAAAATCTTGTTGAATTATCCCAGAATTGAATGCCATTTCAGCTTTGTCTCGGATACGTAACAAGCCTCCACCACAACTAACAGCAGAAATTGCCGATTTAGACTACGAAGTCGGTGCCGCAATGGAAACGGGCATAGGAGAGCAGTGGGGTCTGTTGCAGGTTATCATGTCGCCGGCTCTCCGGCTGTCACTTCTATTAGTATGCCTAATGCAGGCCGGCCAACAGACTTCAGGAATAAATGCGGTAAACACTTTTTTAGCATTGGTAAAATATAAGTTAATTGGAGTGTAGGGAATTTTTTTTTTACTAAATAATTCCATGACCTTTAGCAAAATATTTGTAAAGCTGGTCTTGTGTTTGTCAGAATACAGGAACAGTTAACATATTATAAGTGGGCTTTGCTAATAACTCACTGGTACATGCAGTGGGCGAAAATCAGCGGCAGGTGAAAAAAAAACAAATTTTACAATGATCGCTCTATCTTTCAAACCAGTGGTTATTTTTTAATGAAATTTTGAATGCACATTTACCACATTGTAGCTGCTTACTTCTGCATTAGATTTCAACGAATAATTTAAGGCTTAATCTTCACCGGAATATTCAGATAAATTATCGGCGAATATTTCATCATTACTTTCGTAATTTTCTGAAGCCGCTTTTTAAGGTTTAAAAAATATGTAAATGAAACTTACTGGAATACACCGGAATTATGAAGTTGTATTTCAAAAATAAAATTCCAATACCGATTTTCAATTTAAATCGAGGTGGTTTCGAAAATTCGATTCACACATGTTATGTTTTTTTCTACACGCACATTTGCAACGGGCTATACATAATACAAGTCAAAATATTAACGTTTTTATTTAAATAATAAAAAATATATTTAAAACCGGTTACGAAGTTGAAAAAAAGTAGTTTTCGAATGTCGCAATTTAAACCAAAAACCGACAAGCCCTAATAAAAACCAATTCTATACACTGAATAATGTAAAAAACACAAGTAAGACATGTCTTGGCTATTTCAAGAGAACTGAAGCCTAGATTATAAAATCAAAATCAGAAGTGAGATGGCTATCAGCACTATGAAAGAAATTAAGCATCTATTCTGCAATCAAAATTAAGCTTGGGCACATAGTGGGAGAGTAATTAGGTGATGCATCATGGCCATATTTTTGTACCGCCTGGACACCATTTAACACAATATGCATCAGAAATATGTATTTTTTCAAGTCATAATGCTAAGAAAAAAGAGGGTATCACAGACGTAGTTAGAAAGCGATAATTTGCCAATGCAGCCTCCATAAGTAGCTCTATATCCAAGTCACTTGGATCTAACACGACTGGCCTCAGTTGACAGACTCTATTAAAAAGTGAAGAAAGTATCTTTTGTCAAAATTTGTGCTTAAATTTTTTTTTATATGTGAAAAATATAATAAAACAACTGTCGCAATTAAAATGGAAAAAATTATTGCAAAATATTAACATCGATAACATTTTTGATATTGCAGGTATTTTACTATTCTGCATCCATATTCAAGAAAGCTAAATTGTCAACATGGGAAGCGCAATTAGCTACGATTGGTGCGGGTTTGATAAATTGCGCGATGGCCATCGTTGCGATTCCTCTTATGTCTCGTTGCGGCCGACGACCCCTTGCACTTTTTTCCACTGCAACTGCAACAGTCTGTCTCCTGGTTCTCTGTGTCACCATACAAACCATTGTTAGTATGATATTTCTTATTCACTGGTGTAGCGAACACTGATATTGTAATAAGTAATGATGATAAAGATCTCAGTGCTCATATTATATGTTGTCATGGTAAAGTGCAAAAGCGTAAAGTGCAAAAGGCCCAGAGAAAGCGATAAGGTATAACTTATTATTCTTTCCTAACCTAATTCTTCTTCCTTCGCTTTATCCAAAGTGACAGGTTGAGCAACTGACGTAGAAGCAGTTCTTTTCAAAATGATTTTGTTGAGATTGTTTATTAGGAGTATACAATAATGCCTCTTTTACACTTGTCGAGTCAATGAAGTCAGCCAGTATAAAACAATCTGAACGTGATGTACAGTTCTTGATCTAGTGGTCGACAAGTGTCACAAACTCGGCATGTTTGAACAGTCACTTCACGAGCGTTGAATGGAGAGTTCATTGACAACAGTCAGTTCAATTGTGCAGTTTATTTGTTTCTTGAACATAAAAGTCTCACCATAATATCCATTTTCTTGTCCAAATTCGCTTCTGTCGGGTCTTCAACACTATCTTGCAATAGGTCTATCTTTGTAGAGATAATTCGATTGACATATTTCTTCGAAAAGGATTTTCATTTTACGATGACTATTCTTGTTGAAACACGCGTAAAAATGAACTGACTCGCTGAAAAAACATGCATTGTAGACCAGAGATGGGGAACCCGCGGCCTTTTGACCACTCCGGTACGGCCTTCTGGCCAATTCTGGAAAGACGAGGTTTGGAGATATCTGGGGGAAAAGTATAGCGAATTGAGGATTTTAAATTATTCGGTGAGCTAAAAAAAAAACGAGGTTTCGAGATATTTGAGGAAAAAGCAGGGTAAGGGATTGAATATTAATCAATCCCGTCCTATGTTTACTGCGGCCTTATGTCGAATCAGAAAAATGAATGCGGCCTTTAGAGAAGAAAAGGTTTCCCACCTCTGGTGTAGACCATTCAATATTGCTGCTGCTATGGCCTAAATGAGTCATATTAGGGGACATGTAGTCACCAATACTGCAAGAACACTTGGGTATATTGATTTGAATAAATTTGACAGGAGACAAAAAACGATATTACTGCAAAAATAAAAAATAAACTACATATTTACTTATGCTTGTAAGTTTCATAACTATAATATTATTTCTTGATGTGTTTGCAGGACAGTACCCCTTGGATGCCGATATTATGTATCACTGCAGTTTCATTGTACGTTTTCTTCTACGGAATAGGTCTGGGCCCTATTCCCTACTTTGTCGGTTCAGGTAAGTCATTGTTTATTAATAATTAGTAAAAAAATGACTATTTTACAATTATTTTCCCATTATATGATCAATATAATTTGATAAAACTGATTTATGGGAAAGAGGAGAATTTAAATATAGGACTTATAATATTATTATATTAAATATTTAGTATTTAATTTGTAATTTCGTTATTAACTTATACCGTGTCTACCTTGTTTTAGAACTGTTCGAAGTTGGTCCTCGACCTGCAGCAATGGCCTTGGGTTCTTTATCAAATTGGGCAGGAAATTTTCTGGTTGGTATGACGTTTCCACTGCTACAAGCGAGCATCGGTCCATACTCTTTCATTTTGTTTGCTGCCTCCACTGCTGCATTACATTTCTTTATCAGGTGAGGTGTTGGAAAGTAATAATGTTATGTAAGAATTATATTCGCAATAGGATGTTTGTGTTAATTATTAAATGGTAGATGAACTCACCATTGTAGAACAAAAACCAATTCATATATTTTTTTATAATTTTACATTTCATTTCAAAACATTATTTAAAAAATCACCAATTTTTTTAACAAAAATAAAAGATAGGATTTTAGCATTTAACATTGTATATATTGCGTAATATTTTACTCTAGTTTTGAACAAACAGTTGAACCTCAATATAACGAATTAATGTGGGTGAGGGGTTGTCCGTTATATAAAATTAAGTTTTCCGAATGATTGCGTTGAAAATTTTATTAATAAAATAAACAGCACAGTGAAGTTTCCATAAATTAATTGAAAATATGTCATTTTTAACAATGATGAGGTAGGCATAAACTAGTATACTTGAGGTAGGTATGAAAACTTAAATTTATAGAAGAGTTTTCTATCAAAGACAAATAATTGAGCATAAACAAACATTAATGGTTCATATTTACAATACAAATCTTTTGTTTTGGAATTTCTTTCTGATGTTCTTTTTTCAAATATGATTATTGTGTTTTTTTAGATTCTACCTGCCAGAAACAAAAGGGAAATCTCCGACAGAGGTGGCCTTATTATGCCGAAATGGATTTAGCCTGCGGCCTGTATAGACACAAGATAATTAGGGGAAATAAATATTTCTTGTACCAAAGGTGCTAACTGGGTTACATAAAACTTTAAATATTTATCTGATGTATTTATACGTTTTTTTTCTATATTTATAATAAACTGACTGCTTCATTCTCGGCGTAATATTAGTTTAGCTAAGATTGTCATGTAGGTAAGATTAAGGATTGGAATACAAGACAAATATATCAATACCGGTATTACATTTTTTTTTCAAATAAAGCAAAAAAGAATACGACCAATAAGCATCTCAGTACCAGGCGAGTAAATGAAAATCGGTATTTTGATATCTTATATCAAATACCATACGGTTTATTAAAATAATAAAACACTATTAAAAAAAACAAAAATTGAACCTGTAAATTGAATTGGAACCTGTTAATCCTTTGAGGAGTATGGCCAAATGTTGTTTTGTCTAATATTTATTGCCATTCTCATGCTTTTAATTGAATTGTCATTATTTCTTCACATATGGATATAAAACATATATCTGTGTTTTCTGGCATTTGCATTTTTTTTTTTTTTTTTTTCACATGAACAACAATTTTGTAAAAATAATTACATTTCGGCGTGATTCCCTTCCTGAAATCAACGTCAGTGGAGCGGGACATGTCCACAGATGAAAGCAGAAAAAGATCTCGGCCCAAATTGGAAGTAATATCTTCTTGAAAATTATTAAAAAGTAAAAATGAAATCGTATATTTACATTTTTAACTATGCGTTGTAAAATTATAAAAAAAATATTTACCACCTGAAATATTATTCTTTATTCTTCCCAGACTGACCAATAAACAAAAAAAATGTCTTCATATTTTTGTTTGTATCAATCGTAAAAATAATCAAAATATACTAAAGATTCTAATTTAGTAAAAATGAACTCACTACTCAAAGGGTTAAAATAATAAAACACCATTAAAAATGGTCATAAATTCTGGAACCTGTCAATATTGATACAACTCTTAGCAGATCTAAAATATTTCAATTCATCGAAAACAATTTTATTAAAATATGTAATGATTTCTTTACATTCAAAATTCGGTTTTGGAAATGCAAAAATACCAGTATTTCGGTGTTGAAAAAACATGAATACCTAAATCCCGGTTTTAGTAATTCTGGTGCTGCAATCCCTAGACAAGATCTAATGAAATATTTATACTGTAAGATTTTTTAACAATTTTTTATACATTCTTAATCAATGATTATAAATAACATAACATCAATAATAATTGCTGGCTTTATTTATCTTAGTATTTTTGTTTGTTCTATATTTTTTTACCTTGTCCCAATTCCCATGTCACATAGGACTCCTAATGAAGGCATCTGGATTGAAATGTTATACACTTATAACTCTCGCGGCTCGGAGACTAGAAAAATACTTCTCGGCCGATGGGGGTCTTTTAGGGACCCCAGTGGTTTCCTCATTATTGGCCTTATTCTTATGAATTTCAAAAAAAAAAATAGTCTAAGGGCTTTAAAATATCTCTCTGCATCATTCCTCATACATTTTTTTTATAAAAATCCGTGGTTTTTTAATAAATAATCATATTTTAAGTTGCGCGTAAAATATACGTGGTTTCAGTGCAAATGTCAATGCGCGACTGGCCTGCTTGCTTAGCGGCGTTCAGCCTATAATCTTACGAACGATCGCTGATAAGCGGGCGCTTATCTCTTATCTTATCGTATTTATATAAACTACAAAAGGTCCAAAAAACTATGATATAAGAATACCTTAATTATAAACATTGTATCACCCATATTAAAATAGATATTTAAGAAAATGTGGGTATTGGGGTCGCATTTCTTGAGCTTAGAACCGGAAAAGATAATGAATACATGTTATAAAGCCTGATCCCAATAATCCTTGTGATTGACTACTACCATATAAATATAATATTGAGAAAAAAAATATGTAAATACATATTTTATTTAATCGAATTTTCTTCAATGTTTTTTTTTATCTTTACCATAAAGTTTATCTTAACAGAAGTTTTCACACGAGAGAGTAGGAATAGAAAGATAGGGCTAGAAAAGGACTAGTGCTAAGATAATCACTATCCTTTTTTAGGATAGGATGTGTGAGAGGGGAATTCAAGATGTCACATACATCCATGCCTTCGAACAGAAATTCATAAATCAATTAATAAAACGGTCCATACTGGGATTCGAAACCATGACCTCCATAACGGAAACCAACAACGTTGACCGCTCGACCTCGCAGCCGGCAGTGTAAATATAATACTTAAATTTATATAAACCCTATAGCATAGAGATTGGGAACTATGCTATAGGAATACTACATTATAAGGGCAGTGGTGTAGGAAAGGGTCTGTCGCCTAGGGCATTTCTTGAATTTGCCGCAAAGGAAAGGAAAAGTGGCAAGTTATTGCTATTATTGTAAGTATTCATTTTACAAATAAGTAAACGAATTTAAAGTTGAAGTTAATTCATAACAAATGATACCAGATTTTATTTTGTAAACATAACATTTGGGAAAAAAATATATTTAAAATTTAATTTTCTGGCTTTTCACTTCACAAAATCGTTAGTAACATTATCAACATCTATTTTATCTGTTTTATTAAAAACATGGCTGTAGAGTTGGAGTCTTTACCGTAGTCGAAAAAAACGACCCTGACTTTTTTTTTAGTACAAATCGCTCCAAGTCGAAAGTCGCCACTGGTCGATCTGGTATGAATGTAAATTAAATAAGAAAGATTTTTTAAATAAATTGCAAAAGTATAAGAGTAAGTAAGGGTAATTCAATTTTCCTTCACATCTCTTTTTGCTTAGCAGGAAAAGCAACAAATTTTTTAATTCTTCTCAAGCAATGTCACCATCATCTTGTTTTTAGTGTTTTACAAAGCATAATCATGCGAGGAAAAAATGGTGAATTAATTATCGCTTGCATTGATTCTTTATATGAATTTTTTTTTGTTTATTACCTATGAAGTTTTTTTCTATTTCTTAAAAACGCGACCCCCAAAAAGTTGTGTTTAATCAGTAAGTCACAAAGCACAAATTAGACGAAAAAAAGCATAACATTGAAATAAGGCTCGCATTGATTCTATAGCCAAAACAAATTATACACAAATTTGTATTTGTTTTTTTACCATTGAAAATTTCAAAAATGCCGCCTCCATAAAACTATATATTGTCAGTGGGCGGAAGAAAATACACCTATCCCTCGAAGTCTCGATTTAAGAGATATCTCGTAAATCGAGACTTCGAGTTCATATAAAGTAGGGGGATAGGTTCCATAAAACCGCACAAAACGAGACATTGTATATACACATTATCTGCATAAAAAAAGAGAATTTTATTAAGAAATAGATTTAATAGCTCGACATAAATTTATAACATTTTCATAGTTTAAAGCATAATTATATAATTGATATTTTATTATTCCGCCTCCGCACTACAATATTCTAATTCAACCAATTTTCTCTTTTTGGTTGACTCGAAATCGCTAATATCATCGGATTCAAATGTAGAAGCAGGCTTTACTTCTCGTCTTATCAAAAAGTCTGTAACTAATTTTTGTGTTTTTTTTTTTAAATCTTTGTAAATTTCACTGTATTGCGCGCAAAGGCTTTTAAGGTCTCGCTGAAATTTAACAGCACGTTGAATAACAGGATCAGTGGCCAAAACCTTATTTTCTAAGTTACTGGCCAATTGTAAAATTTCAGAAATATCTTCAGACGTAAATTTTTTTGGTTTATTAGTAATGTCATTATCAGTGGCGGATTAAGCACTGGCGAGGCCCCAGGCGCAATAAATTTTAGAGGCCCTTTTTTCGGAGTGCAGAACACGTTGTAAAAAAAATCGTTGGTGTTTTTCAATACCAAGTATATTCGGCGTTTTCATAGCAAAATTGCAAACCTGCAAAAAAATAAATAAAAAAAAGATAAAATTATCCGCATCTGAGTGTAAAAGAATACTTTTATAATTTAAGATTTCGACTGGGGGGGCTTGGTGGAATATCAATATTAAATTTGAAACGTTCAAATTATGTACATTCACAAGTTTTGTTACTAACGACCCGGGTTTTGCCTTTCGGAATCTTCAGGCGTTCAAGTGCCCGTATGAACTTGAACGGACGTTCAGTAAATAAATGTATCACTGAAATTAAGGCTTTTGTTGGTAAAATGGATTAACTCATGAGAATGCCTACAGATTGATTTCTGTTCCTAGGCATGGATGTTTATGATGTCTAAAAATCCCTTCCACTTATGAAATCCCAAACAAAGCAGATAAATGAAATCCCAGAGAAGGCAATAACCTTATCACTTATACTCTCCTAACCTAATCTTTCTCTCTACTTTCCTAAAAAAATATGGATTGAGTAACCTTTAGCAGTAGTTTTCTTATAAAAACGTCTGCTGAGAAAAACGCCATAAAGATTCTACATAATTTACATTGGTAGAAGACATGGTTAAAAAAATCGTTAAAAATATCAAAATGAAAGAAATGTCTGTTTTGGTGAAGCAAAAAAAATACATATTGATGTAATAATTGTGAGAGCGCCTGCGTGGTCGAGTGGACAACGTCTTTGGCTTTGGTTATGAAGGCTAAGAGTTAAAATTCTAGTACGGACAGTTATATAAATTGGTTTGTTAATTCTTGCTCGAAGGTATGGATGTTTGTGACGTCTTGAATTTCCCCCTCCCACCCATCTTACCCTTTGATGTGTATCGCCGTACCCGTACGTCTAAGTGTCTTGCCTTCTATTATCTATTGCTATCCTCATATTTTGTATTGAATATTTGATATTTCTTCAGATATGGATACTAGATACATCCATCAGTGATTTTTGGTCGCCACATAAGTTTTATCATGCTTTATAAATGAAAAAAAGGTTTTTTAAAAAAAGTTTAAGGTTTGTAATTAATTTGGTAGTCATATAATATTGAGCGTAAAATACCATTTGGGATCGATTCCTTTCTTGAAATCGCCTGTAAAGTGTCACATGTACACAGACGAGAGAAAAAATACAGTAATAAACAAAATCGCAGTAATAGCTTCTAAAAAAATATTTATGGGTAATAACGAATCAGTTTACTCACTCCTCAAAGGGTTAACGTGAAAATGTAGCGATAAGCTGATCACTAGTCCTAGCCTAGCCCTATTCTTATATTCCTACTCACTTTAGAAGCAAAGAGAGAATGAGCAACGGAGATACAAGTAGTTCTCATAGAAACACTAATGTTGAGTCCATATGCTCCACATTTGGCGGGGACATGGTAAAAAATCTTAGAGCAGAAACAAATTACAGTGTTCATATCAGCGGAAAGGATAATAAGAAATAATAAATCTTTGATCAAGTATTTGTCTACTTTCTACAACTAAGCCATGAAGGATGTCTCCATGGGACATTCCTTCAAATTAAAAAATAAATAAATGGAACGCCATAGAATACACTCTGCAAGAGGATTGTGAAATCGTAGCCGGTGGTCGTGCGTACAAATTTGAGTACAACACGAAATAAAAAAAAGCTTACTGAGAATAAAAAAAAGGAGTCTTTCAAAATATTTTGAAAATCATTTCGTAGTTAAAGATGGAGGATAATTGCTAAAAAATAATTATATCTAATTTTCTGGATCTATTTATTTCGGTGAACTATTTTTCAAATAACATGATCGTTTTATTATCGACTATTTTTTTCTTGGGTGCTCCCTATATATTTGTTTACAGTATAATAAATAATACCGAATGCTTGTAATAATGCGAACTGTGATAATTTGAAAATCTTATTAAGCTTGATTCATAATAAAAATAAAAAAAAGCTTACTGAGAATAAAATAAAGGAGTCTTTCAAAATATTTTGAAAATCATTTCGTAGTTAAAGATGGAGGATAATTGCTAAAAAATAATTATATCTAATTTTCTGGATCTATTTATTTCGGTGAACTATTTTTCAAATAACATGATCGTTTTATTATCGACTATTTTTTTCTTGGGTGCTCCCTATATATTTGTTTACAGTATAATAAATAATACCGAATGCTTGTAATAATGCGAACTGTGATAATTTGAAAATCTTATTAAGCTTGATTCATAATAAAAATAAAAAAAAGCTTACTGAGAATAAAAAAAGGAGTCTTTAAAAATATTTTGAAAATCATTTCGTAGTTAAAGATGGAGGATAATTGCTAAAAAATAATTATATCTAATTTTCTGGATCTATTTATTTCGGTGAACTATTTTTCAAATAACATGATCGTTTTATTATCGACTATTTTTTTCTTGGGTGCTCCCTATATATTTGTTTACAGTATAATAAATAATACCGAATGCTTGTAATAATGCGAACTGTGATAATTTGAAAATCTTATTAAGCTTGATTCAGTGGCCTACCGCCCACGGCGTTTCTTGAATTTGCCTTGCCGCCCCCCCCCCCCAATAATTGCCCCACTTAAATAAAAATTCTCCACTTCTTTTGCTTTAGTTATGAGATTACACTACATGTGGCTTTTTTTTATAAATATAATTTCTCTACAAATATTGTATTTTGTTATTTTTTTTTCCTTTTTGATTTTTTTCAAAGCAATTTTCGTGAAATAAGGAACGTTGTTTTTCAATAGGAAAATGTAAATATTTTGTACAAAATTAAATATTTAGAATAAATAAGTTATGTGTAATACTTTTTTTTTCATTGAAAATATTTGGAAGATAAATTTTATTAAGAATGCAATGAATTGAATTTTCAGCAAAATTGGTTTGAGCTTTTCAGCGTATACTTTTATAAAATCTTTGGGATTCACGAGATTTTCATAGGACCGTTAACGTTAATAATGTGGCCACAGTAAAGTTTTACGTGAGAACCACTTTATTTTAAATTACGAGTAGAAACTCGTAATCTAGAAAATAAAATTTAGTTGTTCGGACGTCTTACGAGAGACGTTTTGTTTTAGGGCGCATATCAGATTCCAAGCTAGTTTCTAACACATAAAAACCCCATTGCCAATTATCATCTCGTATAGATTAAAGAAAATAGCTTGTCACTATAAAATGTATGTGTCACTTCAAAAAAAATGGTATTTGGTAAATATTTTTTAGTTGGATTGCGGTATTTCAAAAATGACTACCAAAATTAGAATCAAATATTAGGGCCTCACTCCTTGAAATAAATATTTTTTATTAAAAGTGTTACATGTTAAATAAATGAACATTCACATCTAAAAATATATGGAAACAAAGATATTTTTGAGGCCCCTAAAATTTGGAGGCCCCAAGCAAGCGCCTCTTGCGCTTATGGGATAATCCGCCACTGGTCATTATCCCTATCATCGCTACTTTCAACATTTGCTTTTTGTTGCTTGACACCGTATAAATCAATATTTCTTCATCTATTTCTTGGTCAACAAAAAAACTCATCGATGTCACTGAATTCTAAATTTTTAAACCCTTGTCCCAACGCTTTTGTTATATTTTTTTTACAATATTTCAATACAGAATATGAGGTTAGATAGTTCATTAAAAAAACCAACGTCATTATTGGGATTTTAATCAATTAATATATACTACATATAACCGCTATACAATTTGTTAGTAAAGGCTGGGATTTCACGGACCGCTCATAATTTACTGATTTTCTACAGCACTGCTTGGAACTTAAGACTGCTATGAACATACGCGTTTGTTTGTTTTTTCTGACCGCGTAAAAGTGAGTCCGCGTAAAATGGGTACCGCGTAAATCGAGGGATGAGTGTATAGTGAAAGTGATATTGTTTACATTGGTTCTGTCAATCAATCTTTATTTTCATATTACTTTCAAAATTTTCTGTTCATTTTCGAAAATATCACCCACAGAAATGTGGGTGGGTTAGGTTCTTTTAATTTGTTTTACAACAACTTGATGTTATAAAGGAACTATCGCATACGCTATAGAATACTTCTCTATAAGGGGGGGTTTACTGTATATATATATATATAGTCAGAAGTCGTGTAAACACAAAAATATCTAAAAAAAAAATGATCTCAGTATAGGATGGCAGCATTAATTGACTTCTTAGCTTATGGTTGTTATTTTCAAAGAACTTATCAAAATATAGAGTTCAGTTACTGTCTATGACAGCCAGACAGCTGTCAAACAAAGTGTCGCAACGGAGTATTTTGGTGTCATGGCACAGATTTTCTCTTGTTGATTTTTTAGATATATGTACATATATTTTCGCGATACGTAATCTAGAAAAGTTGTGTTGTTGTGTTGAAAATGGATGTTTTTAGTGTCATTACAATTGAAAGAATGTCTCATTACATGAGGTTAAACGATTTGTAAAGCGTTTTATTTTTCTGTCTTTTCGCCAAATATACCATCTAAGATGTTTGGGAAACCAGTCAACGAGAAAGAAAATTTCCTTGAGCGCACAAAGGCCGCTCGGGAAGAACGCGCCTTGGAAAAGAAACGTGAGATTTGTGCAATCAAAATCCAGGCGTCAGTCAGACGTTGGCTTTGTAGAATCCGATTCACTAGAACTATTCAGTAAGTAGTTATCGAAATACTAAACTATCTACAGCGCTGTAGTGGCGGGTATACGGCGTATACACTCTGCTCGCTTCGTAATAATATACCGGTTGGTTAAATCGAAATAGTCTACCGTCGGAGAAAATAAAATGCTTTTTCGATAATAATATTGTAAGCACATTATTTTTTTTATTTTAGCTCATTTTACTTTTTATAATCCAACGTACGGTAAATTACTATATTGGAAAGCTTTGTAGGGTTTGAATGAGATAATTGAAACAACTGTTGATAATATTTTTTTCTCATCAAGTTGATCTGGGGTGACATAAAATCCATTAAGTTTAAATCATGTAATTTAAGAAATTCTAAAATATATTCCGCATTGATAATTATTAGAAAATCAATATTATTATCATTGGTTGCAACTAGTAGTTTACAAGTATTGCTTCAATAAACAATTTAAATACATTTCATTCACACAAATTAAAATGTTAACCCTTCAGCAAAAAGGTGAAAAAATAAAAAAAGTGTTTTAGTTCTAAAAATATTGTTTTTTTATAAAATATTTTAATTTATAGCTATTTCAGCGTTTAAACTTACATTTACTCAGCTATATATACTGGCTAATAATGGCTTAGCCAGTACACTGGACTCCCCATTTACACGGTAGATACGTTCCACGCGATACCATGTAAAAAAAATATACTAAAATAAAAAAAATATGCTGGATAGGTTTCTTTGTATAAACATCAATTTATGATATCAAAAAATAAAATTTATTATTGCTTATTGCAGCTTAATTTTATTTTAAAAATACTTAAAAAAAAATTAAAGGTAACAAAAACTATTCACTATCACTGAGACAATAGACAAACCCGTTTACGCACATTTGGTACGACATCACTTTCATCACTTGCGATATCCATAGCCTGTGTAATTATGTCCAAATTACTGTTCTGCAGTGTTAAATGAATGTTTGATTTTTTTTTCTCTTTTTTTTGCATCGTGTTATTTAGAAATCGTGTAATAAGGGAGTTCAGTGTATATATAGTATCTGTTCCTGGGAGTGGTTTTTGATCCGCATGCACAGCACATCAACAGGGCTCGAAGGGTTCCTCTTCTTCTTTGACCATATTCGCTCTCTATGTAGAGCATATGGCCGCCACGCTGCACCTCCATGTTTTCCTGTCTCCCATGACAGCATTCCTCAGTTTCCCCAAGTACATCCTATGGATAGTACCAGACGGTCGTCCAGGACGCCGAAATCCCATCAGTTGGAAGAAGAGGCAGGCTGGATTAAGACTTTCCGGAGGCTTTCTGCCTTGGAGGGTTAATCATCATTAATGTATTAATTTTTTTCAGTGAAGGGTTTGATGCCCTATTCTCATCAGAAATCGACACAGACGAAGAATGTGCAATACTGACAACAGATCTAAGACCTGCTCTGGAGGTTTACCATACTGCTCGCAGATTGTTTCTTATTTTCCAATTCGAAAGAGACAAACTAAGAATAGAGAGACTATGCCGATACATTGTTGCCAGCTTACAATCAGAATCTCTAAAGCTGTCATATGTGGGAGTATTTTTCTTGAAGGAACACAGGTTCGAAAATCATTTATTCTTATTTGACCATCACTTAGTGAAAAAATTTAACTAAAGATTATTATGTTAGTTACTATTTCACAACTTTTATTTGAAAATTCAAACTAAAATGTAATGTATTTTTTTTACCTAATATTAACAGTATACAATGTCAAATTTATTATTTCAATTGAACAGGAATATAAGGCGGCGAGAATCCGCTGTTATTTCATTCCTTTGTAAAACAAATATGCAGTACGAACTAGAGACAATTTATAATTTGGTTGTCATACATCGAAGAGCCGGTACCAAATGAAGAAGAAAAGAAGTCCACTTATCTGAGAAATTATTTATAGGAGTTTATTGTGTTTTCTTTAGTGAGGAAGACACGAAATTTTGTCATTTATGTATATATGTTGATTCAAACGGGGCAGCGAAACATACTGATAAATTATAGAAATTATTGAAAAATAATAAGATATTCTTAGGGCTACCATTTCCTATGAGAGGCGTGTTCTACGCATGTAGTGGTCAGCACATTTTTTTTTACAATGTCTGCTCCTAATCTGGAGCATATAAACTCCTAATGCAATTTATTTCAACATAAGTGTTTCAACAAGAACTGCTTGTTATTCAGTTAAGGACAGAACTAGGATAGGACTAGTGGTTAGTTAATCCTTCTCGCTTAGCTGTTATATGCTAAGATATGATGGGTGTGTGCGAATTTAAGACATCACATATATCCATGTCCTTGAGCAGAAATCAATTTATATAAACTGTAGTGGTATTCAAACCCGTGACCACCGCAACTGAAGCCAATGATGTTGACCACGCGGCCAGTGGACCAAGCACGATCAGCAATGGTGTTCTTAAACCCAAGATGTGGAGAATATAATGGAGAATAATAGCTAAATTGGCGTCTTCTGTTTGGTGACAGTTCTTAGGTTGGACCGCTTTCATGTAATAAAAATCACAGTTGTGGCTCTACTAAATATTGTGTAACAACTTCTTAGCTGTTGCAGGCGGGTGAATTTATTACCAATCACTAAAACCCTATAAATCTCATGAAAACCATTGTAAATATTAAAATTGGTTTTATTTGTTTTCAGCATTTCTTGGTTGAGTCACATGAAAGAACTTCTCTACAAATGCTGTCAGTATTTAGAAGTACTTAAACCAGAATCTCCGACCGACATGCAGACAATTCTGTTGCATTTACACACATTGGTTGCATTCACTGCAACTAACACGTGGGCAATTACCAAATTGAAAAATCTTGAGAAGCTGCGATCTGGAATGACACAGTTATGTGCTAATATTATGGGAGCTCTCTTTCACAGAGGATATTACCTTGTATTGAAGGTATTTAATTTTTTTTTAGTTTTTTTTTATATCTTTTACAAAGTTGGGATATAATTGTATCTATTATATAATTATTTATGTTGAAATGTAGATATTTCTATCTATTGAAATCAAAAATAATTGTTAATGATTTGTAGACATTTTGAATGAAATCATGTTATTTTGTATACTGCTTTGTGCTGTCTATTTGTTTGCAACGGATTCAACTTTGATTTGCACTGCTAATATGGTAGGTTATGGTGAAAATTTTCATTTACAATATTATCTGAACTGTTGTATAATCTGTAAAACCTTTCAAAAATTAACGCTTTAAGCAATTTGGAAGTGAGTGGTTAATAGCTTTTCATGCATATGTACTCTTCACGTGCAGAGATGCACCTACAATATTACACATTCTAGAAACATGAAACCTCTGCGCTATTGCTTAGCTTACTGTATAATACTTCATATTTGATAGCCGTCAATTTGATTTCATCAGTAGTTTCAAATAAATACCTGAACATGCCAAAAAGTGATCTTGTAGTTAACAAAATATGCATCATCAAGTTCTTTTAGTTTGGTGTATTAATTATTGTTACGAAAAGTGTATGGGATGTTTGATAACTTGCTTGTTGATAATTTTTTTATACTCGGTAATAATTGATAATTCTGCCGTTATCAAAGTGCTGGTAGTAATGTCATTAATTTATATATTTTCTATTTTTTAGTCCTTGCTGCTGGGCGGTCTGTGCAGAGAAAGAGTCGCTTTGAAAAATGTTTCTTTGACAGCAATCATAACACTATCAATGCGCCCATTAATCTCCTCTCAGTTTTCCGAGAAGTTACTGACCATGTACATCATTCAGATATTGTCTGTACCTGGCCTGGTACACCACATGGAACAAATCGCCCCTGAGGTATAAGATTCCTATTAATTCGAAGGTCAAATTATTGATAAATTTCTAGCATAATGCTTTTTCTTATAATTACCATCTATTTCTATTTCAGTGCCTGGCTGTCTACAAATCGCATCTGATGTTTGAAAAGAGTATTGAATTTTTGAGTACCGATCAAAATTTGCGCATAGTTTTCAACACTCTGGAAGGAAACTATGCTCTGTGTCTTCTTGCGAATCTCGTGCAACTCGCTAGTATGGATGAGAAGACTTCGACGGAAATATACTTCCCGTCATTTGTGGTGAGTACTATATCATCAAAATACTATGACTAAATCTAATTTTATATTGATTGATTGGTATGTGGCTTTAGTACAAAAAAGTGTTTTATTTGTTGAAATTGATTGATATGCTTGGTATTTGTATATGAAAATGTGCAACAAATGATTCCCACCATGTTGGTCTCGCTACCAAGTGGTCAGTGATCTTTTTATGCCGTTGCATAACCATAGACTTGAATTCCCGACACACATGGACGCAGAGAGTTTTTTCGTAGGTGTAGTCTTCGATTTTTATCCTTACCGGTTTGAGTTTCAAAAGTGGTCCTAATCTTTTTCCAGATCGTGGTAACTCGCTTTTTAGAGTCATGCCAGCAGCTGGTGGTGGGAAAACAGAGCAATCTTAGCAGCTGGCATCCGGTCCTGGGCTGGGTGAGCGGTGGCGCCACTTCAAGTGGCGGAGCAAGCAAAGCGAGAGGTCAACTCTCCAAGCTGTGGGGCGGATCTCTTCTGAGAAGGCTGTTAGCGGAACCTCTCGCTAATGCTCTCAACTCTCCTCCCACCCCTTCGCCGCCCACACAACTCCCACCGCCTGCTTCTACTTCTGCCTCTTCGGCTGCTAATTTTATTCGACGGGCAATTGAGGCGCGCACCAACAGGTTAGTGTAATTAATGTACAAATTTTAAGAACACAATAATCATTTTATTATTTTAACATATACATTACACACAAGCATTGAACCAATAATTCCCTCCTACCTTTTGTGAAACCATTAAAAAACTGCTTGGTAAATTCATTTACATTAAAATTTGATTTTCATATTGACATTCTCGTTATGTTTGAATACAAATATATGCCGAAGACCTCTCAAGATTACTCTTCCTCTGCAGGAAGTGAAACAGTCATGCATTTCTTGCAAGAAATAAAAGACTGTTTCGTTCTTGCTATAAGTAAAAAAAGTTTGTTTGTGAAATTTTTAAATGGGAAAAAAACTATAGATTTCCGACATTGGCATTCTGTGATGACTCTCCCTCATTAAAACACAACACTTAGCATATCATTTTTACTGTCACTTATCAAGGTACTCTGCATGTTAATGAAATGAATCTTTAGCAAATATACTGAAAAGCTCATTATATTTTTGGTTTGATAACTTTTGTCGCCCACTGTGGTCTAGTTGGTTAGAGCTTGCTCTACCGATCAGGTGGGTCTGGGTTCGATTCCCGGTAAGGTCAGTATCAAATTGGATTTTTTCAATTTTAATTTGAGATCTAAGACATGGGTGTTTGTGAAGTTAATTCTCCTTGAGTTAATCTCATGTGACTTTCAAAAATTCTCATCGAGTATATCTCGTATGATCTTTCATCCTAAAAATATTTGACGCATTGGCGTAAGCTGTAATGTCAAATATTTTTTTTAAATTAAAAAAAAAAAAAAACTTTTGGTGTGTTACAGGGCAAACGCTGCTAAAAATTTCAGAAAACTGGGCTCGCCTGAATGTACCAATGTAGCTCTTATTTGTTCAATGTACCAAACCGCCCTCACAACAATGACACAGCTGAAATTAGACATACTCACAGGTCAGTTCCTATGAAACAATTACGATTATAATTTGGCACACTAATTCACGAATTGTATTGAAATAAAAATATTTTTTCAGGTCTGTGCAATCAGGACATGATTCTGTACTATCTTTGGATGTTCATCTGCTCATTGGGTCCCAATTGCGGCCTCAAATCTTTCCTAGATCTTCTCGCCATAAATACCAAAACAACTGCCCCGGAATTTCAAATTCTAATTCTGTTTGCCGATTGTATGACACATTATGTAACGTAAGTATCGTTTGTCACCAATTTTTGACTCTTGTATTGTGGTAAATGTTTTAAAATTAACATCAAACTGTTTCAGAATTCTTGATGATATGGAAATGTACGAGCAGCAATCGCCATTCAAATTGTCTGACTTTATCACTATGTCCAATTTCTTAAACCTATTTCTCTATAAAGGAGTTTTGGCTAATCTTTTTGGTGAGCTATTATTTGTCTATTTTAACCATAGATTATAATGGGGTAGGTGTAGAGGAGTCGTTGTTTTTCAAATATGTTAGAGTTAAAAAAAACTAAGCAGTCTTATACTTTTTTTTTTAATATCCTATTTTTTCAATTACTTGGAATCAATAAATATAATACATACATACATAAATAATAAATGTGTAGAGATCTTGTGTTGGTGGCGAAAATAAAATGATGTAGATCTGAGAAATAAAACATTTCTATCTCTGTCTTTTTTTCATGTTTTTTGAAATTCCACACAACATTGTTGCTAATTTTTATTTATGCCTATCATTACCTTTTTGATATCAATTGGTGTTTCCTTCCACCTTGAATTAATGGATTATGTAATGTTTTCTGTTAAATCAATAATTAGTGTGATTGCCTTTTTCCAGAAACAAAAAGCTTGTCAGGATCAGGACTATTTGGATCTATGCACGCTCTGCTTCAGGTATTGTATCGACGAGACTGTCGACGGTCATACACTCCGCCTGGCCATTGGCTCGCTAAAGACCTTCGTATCGGGCCATTTATGGCTGATCTCGATAAAGGAAAAAAAGCACCTCAGGTAACTGTGACATAAGTTGTAGATTTAGATTCACAATAGATGAATTTTCTTTTACCTGATACCTTTTCATTAAATTCCTATTTGTTATATGAACATGTTTTCCATATTACTTCAAGCTTGAGTCCGCATCAAAGCTTGAAAGACAAAGCAACGTAATACTAGAAGACGTGAGGAATTTGTCGTATTAGTGTACAGTAAAGATATTTCAATTTATTGTTATGTTGAAATACCCAATTCAGTCAAAACTAATTAAAACAATATAGAGAAGTTAAATGTTATCAAATCCTATATTTATTTATTTTCATATTCAAGTTACTGATGACGAAGATGCCTCATATAATTCCACACAGTGAGCGTGTCCAGCTGTTCAGGCGAAGTGTAGCCAACGAAAAGGCTGTCCTTGGCCTGACAGAACAGGCCTGTGCCCCGGCGCCTCGCCCAACACTCATTACTGTTCATCGGCGACGGGTTTTGGAAGATGGCTATCGTCAGTTAGCTGCACTGCCACCTCATGCGCTTAAAGCGGTTGTGAGAGTTCGATTTGTTAATGAGCAGGGCTTGGATGAGGCTGGAATTGACCAAGATGGTGTTTTTAAAGGTAAAAACTTCTTTTATTATTTTCTGAATTATATTGCCAGTTTGAGACTGTGAGACTGTGACAATTCGTAGCATCTTTGACAGGCGAGACAGGTGCAGACAAATAAAAAATATCAAATAACAAATCTGCCAAATTTTATAACTTAACTCACGAAGGACGAGCGTGACCTTATGGTATTGTTTCACAGCATTCCCTATTAATCCCGGTACTAACTGTATTTCTACTATTGTTGAATTTACTAAAAATCGGTAGACAAAGATGTCAGCTTTAGTAATTCGTCAGATGTAAAATAGATAGTAATTTTTTTCAGTCATTGAAAAAAACTGTAAGGTTATGTCTGGGAATGTGTTTTTTATATGTAGACAATCTATTTTAAGAACAAAACAATGAATAACTAAACAAAGGAGCAGGAGCTGAAATAATTACGTTTATATTTGAAAAAAATATTTATGATGGGTGTGCAACATCCTTAACCTTCAGGTAACATTTTTTATACCTTTATCGATGGGTTAATTGAAAACAACTAAATTAATTCCTAATAGTTAGTCCAAGGGGTTAAAGCACAGTAAATGCTCATATCAAATTTTACAGCCATTAAAACTTGAAACGAATGAATACATTTTAGGTTTTGAAATTTCTTTTGGAAAAGTAATGTAAAACTATACAAAAATTAGCAAATGCTAAACATACAAAATCATTTGAAATAATAATTCTATACATTCTGACAATACATCTACATAGTTAAAAGATTTTTCAATTATAAAGTATTTTTTGGTGAAACATGCAAACATGCTCTTTGATCTCTAGAATTTGAATTTACTAGGTTTTGAAATTGAACAGCCAAACTGTCATTGATGAAGAAATGTCGACCTTGAAGATTTTGATATTTGTAATGAAGACTTTTTCGTATATTTATGAAATTTGTGTTTCTATTCTTACTCTCTCCAAAAAAAGAAAGATAGAGCGACGAAGAAAAACTTTTGTTGAAATAAGCTCCACTAGGAGTCCATATATTCCAAACTGAGAGTGGATATGGTCACAAAAAATATTTTTGAAAATTTTGATTTACAGAATTCTTGGAAGAAACAATAAAGTTAGTCTTTGATCCAACTCTGGATTTATTCAGAGCTACTTCTGAGGCTCGCTTGTACCCTTCGCCGACTGCTGCTCTTCATGATTCACATCTTCAACTTTTTGAGTTTGTCGGCCGAATGCTAGGAAAAGCTGTCTATGAGGTTTGTCATACTTTTCATACTAGTGTAAAATTTCTAAATTGTCTAATATATTGTAATTTATTTATCATAATATTTTTTTTTTAGGGAATCGTTGTAGATGTTCCCTTTGCTTCATTCTTTTTGAGTCAGGTGCTGGGACAAACCCACCAAGCTCTCTACAGTTGGATTGACGAGCTGCCCTCGCTTGATAAAGAGCTTTACCGAAGTCTCACCTTTATTAAACATCATCAGGTAAACTACATAATATCCAGTACACACTGCATGCCACCTAAACGCTTGCAGTAAACTTAACATGATATTGCTACTTTACTAGATAGACACAAAAGATATTCATTCTTTATTTAGGAGGCACGTGTTTTAATATCAGATTCTTTGATGGATTGCAGGATTCTCAGCTTTCATATTTGTTCTAGAACATTAGCATTTTGGTCTCGCTCTAACAGAAATCTATAATATCTATAAAAGTAAAAATGAGTAAATCGCGTAAATGAAAATAATAATTTATTCTAAATATTGCTGATTAACCTATATTATACACCATTATCTGCTTTGTAAACTAATCTTATTTACTTTTAATTATTTGAAATTACATTGTCGCATAAATATTTTATTCCAGGAGGATATCTCTACTCTGGAGTTGACATTTTCAGTGGACGAAGACCGACTCGGAGATATAGTCACCCATGAACTTATTCCTGGGGGAAGAGCTATTCCGCTTACGAATGAGAACAAGTGAGTAGCAGCAACCTTTATATTTTTTAACAATAAAATTCAAAGAATAAAACACTCAATTGTACTAATTCCACTTTTATGTAATATAATCATGACCGGATTCGCTCATGACGAGCATTATCATCTGATGCTGATCATATTAAATAAAAATGGATTAAACAAATGAATGTTTTATTCTTTGAATTTAATGCCTTACCACCCAATATTGACAGTAAACACCTTAAAAGTGAACAACAATAATAATTAAAACAATAGTAACTTGCTTTTACAGCAAGTTTACTCTTGTGGCCAATCATCGGATAGAGTCGACCAGTGATTTGCAACACCTGGCGTTTTTTCTCAGCAATATGTTTGCAGAAGGTTACGATCGATTACAAGACCGATCATGACCTATGCGTGCCAAGTATGGGCACACGCGGGCATGAATCGTGTACGAACACTACAGACAATACAAAACAAAGCACTTCACATGGTCACGGGAGCACCCTGGTTCGTGCGAAGTTCCACGTTACACAAAGACATGAACCTAGACCCGATCCTCGATCACGTCATAAAACTGTCGAAGAAGTTCTATAGTGACATGGCCGACATGACAACACCCTAACCAATCTATCAAAAATTTACTTAACGACTACATTGATTACCCTCACACAAACATAGCGCGACCGCAGAGAGTCCTCCCACTGAAACCTCCTTAGCCCCCCCCCCAATCCCCCACATTCACATGTTTGGTTATCAACATCTGCTAAAACCCTGATCTCCAAAACCTGAACGACTGCCGCAGACACTGTAAGTTTGACCTTCTCTCGAGGATAAATAACAAAAAAAAAGAGAGCAAAAGATTAAAATAATAATTATAAAAAAAAAAAACGGATCAAAAAAAAATATATTAACTGATCAGATAAGCATAACCCCAATTAATTGCAGCTCGAGGTTACTGAATCAACCACTAGTGTCACATGTAATGCCTACGAATAAGAACTAATACCACCACAAAAACCAAAGACCACGCACCCGCCTATGCCCAGGTAAATCCAGGACGCTACGCGGGAAAAGCAACATCAAAATACATAAAATGGGAGTAGCGAGAGTGATTAGCTAACCACTAAAGGGAGGAACTGATGGTCTCAATTTACATAAATAAGTTTAAAGCTATTACTAAATATCTGAAAAAACAATTTCACTGCTACCAACAAAACATATTAATCTTATAGCTGTCTTCGTAATTTCTGTATGATTCTTTTTTGGTTTTCAGGATAAATTACATTCACTTGATGGCTCATTTCCGTATGCACACACAGATCAAAGAGCAGACAAATGCATTCATCAAGGGTTTTAGGTCTATTATTAATCCTGAGTGGTTGTCCCTTTTCTCCACACCTGAAGTAAGTACTGATTTTGAACATTCTCTCTAAAAATATGTTTCCAATCTTAATCAGTTTTGGAGTACAGTTCAACGCAGAACCAAAATAAATCTTGGGCAGAAAAATTAACCAAGGTGAACCCAAAAATATATTTATGTCTTCATTCAATGGTGTGTAGCTTTCTTCACTTGACAGCCAGAGAAATTCTTATTTTAACGGCCGTGAGAGTCCTTTCCTTGACACAGTAAGAGTTGTTTCCTTAATGGCTTCAATCACTTGAAGACGGGAAGAATTCATTGCTCGACAGCGATTCGGTTTATACCCCTATAAACACAAATATTGCAGAAGGTTCTATGAATATTAATCCCAAAGCACAATTTTTGAAAGACATCAGGAACTGTTTTTTTTTCAGATTTATTTGGGGCACGTCAATATGAATCCCTTCTTTACACTTTGAATCTTGCATCATTAAAAAATTTCAAATATAAAGCTATGTTGAAACTTATTACAGGTGCAGCGTTTGATAAGTGGTGATACGGCACCATTGGACCTTCGCGATCTACGTCGCCACACACAATACTACGGTGGTTTTCATGATTCCCATCGAGTTGTCGCTTGGCTGTGGGATGTCTTGCACAAAGACTTCACTGAAGAGGAACGAGCCATGTTTCTCAAGGTAAGAATACATATAATAGACCAATGGTGTCCAACCTTTTTTGCCCTGGGATCAATTTTTCAATATTAAGTTTTCTTGTGATCGACTTCTAGCATGATTCTTATAAGAAATTTTATTTAGGGTTTTTTACCTTCTTCAAACATAGAAATGTCTATTTTAAATGCGAAATACATATCATCAGTAGGTATGTGCTTATAAAATAATTAAATTTTAGTATTTTTGTATATTTTATATTTAAATTATATATTTTTTCGAAATTCACGGAAGCTTTCGGGATCAACCAAATTTTGCTTTGGGATCGACCGGTTGGACACCTATGTAATAGACAATGGTATAATAAATAATTGTAAATGAATAAACAATAATTCCACAATAACTGAAGATTCGTGTATGAAATATGCAAATTTTTATTTCAGTTTGTCACATCATGTTCCAAGCCTCCACTTCTTGGATTTGCACATCTTGAACCACCATTTTCCATTCGTTGTGTTGAAGTTGGCGACGATGAAGACACTGGAGACACTATTGGTAATTTAAGATTTGATACATTGATGCTTTTATTAATAATCGACTTAAAAATTGTTTTGAAAAAATCTAAAATAAAAAAAGCTCAGATTTAGAATTCACATTAACGATTGTATCCGATCATATAATAACAATCAATGTGATGCCACGAGAGGTAATAATAGGCACTAATTTAATCGTAATAAATTTTCAGGGAGTGTCATCCGTGGATTCTTCACTATAAGAAAGAAAGATCCTCTAAATCGACTGCCAACATCTTCGACCTGTTTCAACCTCCTCAAATTGCCAAACTATCAGAAACGGAGCACATTGCGGGACAAGCTCCGTTACGCTGTCAATAGCAACACAGGATTTGAATTGTCTTGAATATTTTGTACCTATTTGTGTGATATTATTTTTTTCCGGAATATGCATTGGCTTTTTATTGGTTATTTCAAAAATGTTTGGTATAAAAATACGGAGATAGTAGTGTAATCTGTCTTCACCTCTGTTAATTACAATTGTGTAAAATGTCATTGTAGAAGTTCTCATGTATTTTGGCAATATTTGTATTATAACATTGTCATGATAAGTCTGTGAGGGTTCCTCTAGATTAGTTATTGGTAACCTATTACTAAGACGGGCATTGCAAATGACTTGCTTATGATGAAGAGCACTTCATTTTGTTGCTGGGTGAGGGAGCTTAATGTCAAATCAAGCGACAATTATTGAATTGAAATAAATTTAAATCAAGTGTAAGATCATCCAAACACTACTATCAAACGTGAGTGATCGATGCACATATGATTCGCTCTTCTTGAGCGGTTCATCATCAGAAATTGACTGGCGAAAAAGAGCATAGTAATGTCACTGTTAATCTTGGTCAACGTATACCTGTTCACAATATTTTTGTCACGTTGGTTTTTTGATTAAATTTTAATAGACGATTTTAAAATATCAAATTTGCGACAGGCATGGAGCCCAGGTTGCCAAAAATTGCTCTAGATATGGGTTGAGTTAAACAAAAAGGATCCAACTGAATTAAGTATTTTGAGTTATGAATGAAAACTTGAACTCAAATTTAAATTTTTATGAAGAGATCAAACTGAAATTCGGTTACATTGTATTCTATTTGCATTAATTTTGCTAAGCAGACAAATACTCTAAAAAACATATTTTTTCCTATGAAAAAGGAATCTAGTACAAAATAAAAAATGATGTAAGATGAATAACATTTTAACAGAACCATGCACAATCATAACATTTACATAAAGTATCTTAAACGATATCAAAACTTTGAAATTCAATATCTCCATTTTGCAATTTTGCAGTTGGTTCCCTTTTGCTTAACTTAACCCATATATATGCCACTATAATTTTGCCAATGTGAGAACAATGTCACGTGTGTTATATTTCAGCTACCAAACATTTGTATGTAAGAATGAAATAATATTTATCAGCTAAATTAATTTTCATTCTCGAACTATGTCCTCTGTAAAATATTGCTGTTCAACCAGTGTTTTACCTTTTGTTAGTGAAATGGGAAACATAGCAGTATTGAAAATTGTGTGTTCATAAAAAAAACCCATAAAACAAACATACATATGTGCCCATAATTATGAAAGTGGCGTGGCGTAAGTCATGTTTCTTTCGTTTTGAGATATTTAAAGGTTTGCGATTCAATGTTTTAAAAAATATTTTTACATCAAACAATGCAGGGTTTCTGAATTTCTATTGTGTACTAGGCTTATAGTTTATTTTGACATATAAATTTTGCATGTGGCTTACAAGAAAATAATATTTTTTAGGTTCAAATGACTTAACACTGTTTTCAAAATTAACAGAATACATTATGTTCATCGTTATGAAAGTGGTCTAAGTAATTTTTCATACGCTTTGAAAGATGTAAAGTTTTGTTTAACACTATGGAAAAGTTTTTTTTGGAGAATAATTATTTATTGACATTTTTAGTAATAAATATTTACAAGTTATTGATTTTAATTCAACTTCAATTTTCGATTTTAAGAGATTTAAAATATTCCTGGTAAATAAGTGAAATATAAGGTAGTAAATTGGTCATTTATTTGTATTTTTCTTTTGTTATTGTTCTGCTCGTGGAATATAAAGGAAAAAAGTATTTTTTCGTAAATCTTTGGTAATTTTAAAAAATTCGTATTCGTTTCTTGTTCTCTTTCTTTTTTTCATTTTCTCTTGTTCCATGTCGAGAGGTTTTGGATTTTCATTATAAATCTCATTAAAAGCTCTGATTGTTAGTGAGATTCATCTGAAGACGATAACTGTCTTAATCATTTCCATTTTTTGAAGTATTATTCAGATAACGTGGTAATATATCTACAAACCACAAAAAAATCAATTTAGCTAATATAATGATCATTTTTGTTATTATTATCTCAAATATACATATGTATAATAGTTACCTGAGCCACGATCTGATGATGAAATAATTGTAATGAAATCAAATTCAGGATTGCAAATAACACAGAGTAAAAAATAATAGGGTAAAATATCAAGGTATTTCAGTTCTACAGTTTTTAAAAAAGTTAAAGGTTGATTGCTATTTCGGCTTACGCCATCGTCAGAACTGTTCTACCGAATACAGAATAGTTCTGACGCTGGCGTATGCCGAAATAGCTATTAACCTTTAACTTTTTTGAAAAACTGTAGAACTGAAATACCTTGATATTTTACCCTATTAAAATGGAGTTCTACCAAGTAAATGCCAAATCAATAAATAAAGTAAAAAATAATGATGTAACAAGATGCGTGGCACACGTAAAACTGACTTATTCTGTTGTCAAAATGAACAAAAGTGGCATACCGTTGAAAGTGACAACAACACTCATTCATGCTATAGTTTCAGCATATTTTTTTACGTTTGACATAAATTATATTATTTTACACCTATGTGAACCGAAATAAATGAATAAATCATTTTTTTCAACTTCTTAACTTACGCCACGCCACTTACATAATTATGGGTACATATGTACAGTACGCTCTCATTTAACAAAACAAGTGGTGAAACAAGAGCCACAATTGATTGATTCCTGATTTCATCTTAATAAATGGAATTATTAGAGATATTGTGAAGGAATTCTGCTAAGAATGTTCCCCAAAACCATTTTTTCAGATAGATCACTGTTTTGCCATTATTGAGGTATTTTTTATTTTTTTGATTTTATTAAATTAAGGATCAACACGCTGTTTATGGGAGTGTACTCTTAATTATGTTTTATTTCACTAGCACAATTTTTCACTGGTTAGATTTTAATTTAAGTATTTCACAACTGAAACCATGTACAATGTCTATGTATTTATGAACATTAAGCCATTATTTTACCACAAGGTCAAAAATCTTCCATGGAATGAGCTAAATACTGTTTTAGAAGTGTCAAAAAAACACCTATTTTAGTCTATTGAATGTTTTTTTAAAGTGTAAATTTTTGTTGGTTAAAAAATAAACCACTTAAAAATCAAGACTGGTTTCGCTTTTCACAAACATTATCAACTGATGATGCTTATGATGAGCTTGCTTCACTTATCAAAGATTAGCAACACATTGCAGTATCTTTTCGTCTAGGACCATAATTATATGGGTCATTAAATTTGAATCGTTCAAAATCTGTGAGAATGTGCATAGTTTGAACGATTCAAATTTAATATTGGAATTCCAACAAGCACCTTCAGTCGAAATCTTAAATTATATATGGGTCATATTAAATCTCTGACAGAGGTTATGATGCAAAGAGAATCTCTATTTTTCTAGTAATAGTACTACCAAAATGAGTTTATTGTAATATGATTTATGGAAAATAAAAGGCAGAATGAATAAAAAAAATATACTTTATTTGAATTAAAAATATATATACTGAATAATATTTCGTGTCATTTACTTATTGGGTCTTTGTTATTACCTTTTTTTACACGATTTTATACGTTGCTTAAATTCAGGGAGCCAGTCTTCAATTCTTCTATGAATTTTATCACTTTTTATACACGGTTTTCTGTAGAACTTATCTATTGTGTAAAAAAGAGTTGAGTCTATTTGGTTTAATGGCTAAATAATCATGATATGTGCATATTGTGTTCGGTTGTATTGTGAAGTACTTATATCTTAAAACATTCTGATGCAAATATTACTATACATAAACATGAAAGCTGTTTTTTGTACTTGCGTATAAAATGTTGCAGCCAATTTTTTTAACAATCTGCTATATCAATTCAAACAAGATTCAAAGACTGATAAGGTTATACATTTTCTAGATCTCAAATTAGCGCCACATATTTTAAGTACACAACAGAGCTTGACAGATATATTTCGTAAATTATTATAGAACATAGGGTGTAGGTTTATGTATTTCCAAATTCGGATTTTTATACGGAATGTAATGTATGTATTTTCAACTAAAATTATAGTTATAATTATAATACTTTAAAATATACTTAGAAATTATTGTATTGATATGAATGTAAGGAAATGTTTTTTTTTTTTCATAGAATATCACAAAACGTGCAACATCGAGAAGTGATAAATGTAGTGACAGCTTATTGATAGGTGTGGCCTGTTTAAAGACACTGTGGAACCTTATAAACCCTTGATAAAATTAACAAACAAATGATTAAAAATATTGTTGAAGTTGTTAAAGAAAAAATACACCAGAAAATGATCAATGAGCGTATGTTGCTAATTCAAAGAACGCTTGTGAAAGGAATAACTTGTTAGAACTGAAAGAACTACAATTTTCACAGTGTGCTTATTCAATTTATAACGGAGCTCACACAGTATCCAACTGCGTATTCTGTAAATAAAATATCTCACAACTAAAAGCCAGCTGATATATCCAGAAATATATATAGCAATTCTACTAATTAAAAGTCTACGTGCCAATTGTTCATCGCTCGCATTCTACTAGTGCTGTTTTAGGGTATCAAATCATGAATCGACATTTGGGGATGAGGTGGTTTGATTTCGTGAGAAATTCGGAGATTAAGTAACGTACAAGACCGTTGGGATTCCGGAATCCCGGACGACTGTCGGGTCCCAACTACAGAATGTACTTGACAGAACTGAGGGATGCTGGCATTTCATGGGAGAAAGCAAAGCAATCGGTAAGAGACAGGGAACCATGGAAGTATTGCGTTGCAGAACGTAGGGAGCACAGGGTAGCATGGGAATATGTCACTTTTAGAGAAAATTAAGTGTTACTCCTTCCTTTAAGTTCATAGTGTCATTGCAGAGATAAAAATCTCATTTTATATTCATTTCAATGCAATATTTTCTATGAAAAAAAATGTCAACTAATTCAAATGTGTACAGTTGATTTTATAATGTAGGTTATTATTAAAAACCGTTATATTGAATGTTACACTATGATAATTCAAATTCTGCAAGGTTTGTTTGATATGATTATTTGATGTTGTAATTAATCATTAATACTTTGTGTTGTAATTCACTAACATAATTACGTAGAACACTATATTCAATTAGCTAGCTTATTTTACATTAGTGAAACAGAATATTCATATTATGAGTTCTCTGTTTAATTGACTGAAACCATTTTTTTACGTTAATTCAATGCCAATCGTTCATAACTGCTGTATGCGTTTAACTGCTGCTAAAAACATTTTATTGTTGACCTCTCAGCCATATTCAACATCACTTCTAGACAGTGTACAGTTATTGTTCAGAGAAATACATATTAACTAATAATTATTTATCAGCTACTCTGATTAACTGTCCCAATTATTAACGGTCATTTAACAATTTATATTTGAAAATCTAGTCACTGAAATTACTAGTTTTTACTGTTTTAATTATGCCATCGTCAACAAATTACAATGCAAACAGTCAACTCAGTTAAGTATCTTAATTAATTTGAGAGGACTATATTCTTTTTTTATGTAGGAAATATGTGTATTTATAAATGTCAAGAGTTATAATAAAGGCAAATCAACAATTTAACAAAATACAGATTCATGTGAAAAAAACAACATTCACTTTAATCAATATTGTTGTGTAAAAATGCAAATTCTGTTCGAGTCTTTTTTATAAACTCGTTTGTACATTTATAATCATCCATAAATATAATTAATGAAGTAATGAGAAATGTTTAAAATTATAATATTAAAGGTTATTTTGATTTTTTTACCAAACACAGACAATATGGTCCTGTTCTTACAATTTCTTAACCACTGCTTAAACAGATAGAGGTTTTAAAAAGAGTTATTGTCATGAAAGGTAACCTTCATCTTCAGTAAGGCGACGGTCTCGCAGGAATGATTTGAGATGTCTCACTTATCCTTGCAATTTTATTCCAGTATCAACTTCACGATTATATCGCCACCATACTGGCAATAGTCGATAGGTAATAAATTGATAGTTCTGAGTAAGCAGCAAATGAATATTTGAGCTTTTAAAAGGATATAACCTTCGAGATAGATATTTTATGTTCCATTTTTTTTAAAACCATATTTGTTCCCAATGTGAAAAAGCCTATAGATCAGCGGTTGGCAAAATGGTGGTCCGCGAGAGAATTTCGATGGTCCGCAGTGAAATGTGCAACTATCTTTATTTTTTCTGTTTTTACAATTTTTGTACTATTAATTGAGCTTTAATCATTTGGTTGTAATTAATGGTTTTATTGTACTAACTAGGTTCATTTTATATGTTCTTTGACAACGTTTTTACATATATTAATCTTTTAAAAATCTTAAAGGTGGTCCGTGTGACTTAAAATTATATATTTAGTGATCTGTGAGGTTCTAAAGTTTGCCCGCCGCTGCTATAGATGTTTATAAAGATGGAATTATCAATTTGCTTTCAATGTGTCCATTGAAAATTCTAGGTGAAAAGGTATTTAATAAAAAAAAAAAAACATCTTTTTGTGCAGATTCTACATTTAACTTTCACGTTCAACATCTTTGAAATAAAAGTTGGATTTATGTGGATCTGACTTATATAAATTAAGAGATTAAAAGACGGATAATTGCGTCCTTATGTTACATTAATTTTTAATTAATTTAAATTTAATTTGTTAATTACATACGGTTTAATTAAGTTACTGCTTTTTTTCCAAACTGTTAAAGTAAACGTTTCTCCTGAGTTATTCCAGATAACGAATATTTGATATTCAAGATTCTCATTGAATACTTACTCATTTTAATAAAAATAATAAAAGATTTTTATTATAATGCCATTCCACCAAGTATTGACAGTGAACACCTTAAAAGTGACTTACTCATTTATGAATTATATTTTTACTTACCTACTTCTTCCAGTATATTGTTGATACGGTTACAGTGGGAAATGCCATTGTGTTGCCTCGGAAGTTACTGATGCAAACTATTATAAAATGTTTGAAAAGACACTAATACTGATAATGTTGGAAGGGGCGGAGACTATCCTTAGGCTCAACGACCAAAGATCAAATGGGTAGTTCATAATTTCACATATTTTGTGTATGCAAGATGAGGTATTTCTTTCTTTGATTTCATTTCATCATCATCACAGCACGCCGGTCGGTATCTAGTTCTTTCAATTACGTCAATCTCCAACAATATATTTTCTGTGTTACTGTTAAACATTTTTTGTCATTTTATTAGTAAAAAATATTGAATAAGATACTAGGATTTAAGTATGTAAAATATTATTATAAAGAATATTTTTAAAAGATGTCTGGCTAAGAATATAAAAATTTAAATTTATTATTATTTTACAATATTTTTTATAGCCATGGAAAATGTATATATAATATATTGATTGCTACAAAATACTGGTAAAAGTTTTTTAAGAATTGGTTTTGTATTTGGATGCAAAACTGTCGACAAATAAATATTTGGATAACATAATAAATTTTAATTGTATTACAGTGGAACCCCGATTTTACGTTTTCAAGGGACCGAAAAATGCGAGAAAGCTAAAAATAGTAATAAAAAAATCTCACTCATTCAATCTAGCAACAATCCAGTTCAGAGTGGATGGTGCAAGTCCTAGACGTTTTGCTATATCAACTCTTTTTTCTCTTGAAATGTTTTCAACGTCAATATAACAAATGAACGATCCATGCGGGAAAACGAAAAATGCGAGAACGGTACATCGAAGTTTCACTGTATTAATGAAAGCTACAAAAATAATGCAATTGTGTATGATTTAAAAAAATGTAAAGAATTCTCTTCTTTTTGATATTGTATAATATATTATTTGTGTCAAATTAATACAGGAAACAAAATATGTTGCATTTTTCTTAAGAGGCTCTTACAATTTAATTATATTAAAGCATTATTTCCATTATATTTAGATATTTTTTTTGTTTTTTATTTAATTTGATCTGCTGTAGTGACATGTTTAAGGGGTTACACCACCTTATCGCTCGAAAAAATAGGTATAAAAATAAACATTTTCACAACATAAACACAGCTATTAGTTATATAAAATAATTTGTATTTTACAGATATTCATAGTAGTTTTATGAATAATTTGAAATAATAACTAATTTAAAAAATTAAAAATGACAGATATGAGCCAATAAATAGGACTCTCTTTTGAAAATCCGAGCTGATGGTGTACTTATTTTCTGTCACGCATTGTCTGAAAAGAAATCTTGTTTAGAAAGGTAATGGCGTAAGGAAAAAAATATTTTTTTTTTAGAAATGACAGCTGTTTGAAAAAAAACTCAAATTTTTATCGAAATTTTGTTTTTTTTTAATAACTTTCAATTTGCGATTCTTGGATCTTACCTGAGCTATTTTGAGCTTCTGAAACTCCCCAAAGGAATTATTGATCTGTATAAAAGACTGACTAATGAACAATATCCTTTGTCGAGGCTTTAAGTTCTCATGACTGTGGTCCAATCACTACCTGAGTTTCGAGCTGACTCTCTTACGCGATCATTTTTAATTGCTATAACTTCGAAAATAGTATAAATTTTGAAATGGTAAAACGCTTAAAATATTCTTAAAAATATAAACAATCTATCTAGCCAAAAAAAAGGGTTTTTTTTTGAAAATCTCAGGGTGGTGTAACCTCTTAACGTAATCGACACATATTGAAAACCCTTGTTTGAACACCATGCAGGTCGAGACATATTATTATATGTAAACATAGATTAATCCTAAATATGGAATTGAAAGTCTTGACTGTAGATATGTTTTTTTTTTGTCTTCTGTCATTATCTTCATCTCCTTCCTCTTGTCATGGATTTCTTGAACTCTTTTAAAAAGACATATTCGGCGATATACAAGCAATGGAAAATAAACACAGATTTTATGATTGCAGAGCTTATATAGGTCGAAATTTACTATTCATGAGACTCAAAACCTTTCAAATGCGAATTTCTCCAATTTGTTTCTTGTTTGCATTCTAACAAATTTCAATGCAGTATCTTACAGCAATTACCCAAAATTTTATGAGCAAATATTCTGTATGTTGAGATCTACTTGCCAGATCTGATGCTAGAAAACTTTCAATTTCCTTATAATTTGTCCAAGTTACTATCATGTTACATTTTGTCATTGCTGGCATCTTAGTTTATATTATTCAATTATATTAATCCTTTTTCAACTGTTAAAATGTATTATCCTTAACTAGGGTGGTTGTTTCTTCGGTTATCAACTTATAATTCACATTTTTGTGTTTATTCATCACACATTTATGATGATTGTTTGGAATATGTCATCTGGCTCAAAAAGTTTCCCGCTTACTCTGCTCACGCTTTATACAAATGGACAATGTGACAAGCATACATAAGTCACAAGTACATACGACCAATCATATTGTATCTATTACTGGTTTATTTTACTATGGAGTGGCGTTTGCAAGAATTGAAATGTCAATGAGGTTTTTTCCACATGAACTCTGCCAGAATTTAAATTAAAATAGATTTTTTTTTTTTGTAATTTATGGGCTAAAGTTAATCAGGTTTTCTTTTCGTGAACTAGGAAAATTAAAATATTATTTATTAAAAAATAAACTTGCTAATATTTGGCTATTTTCAAAAAATTTGCATTAATAATACTGACTGCCTTTTACAGTTACCGATTTATTTATTGGTTTAATTATTTATATAGTTATTTTCAGATTACTTTTATATCATGATGTTATATATTTTAAATCAACTACATATGAAAATTCTCTGTGATAAAAATTAAATATTTATTCATGGTAAATGATTGTTTCATTGATTTATCTTTATGCCAACCCTTTCCTTCTTCCACAGTACCACAGCCCCCTGAACTTAAGTATTATAGGTGGTTATGACAGTATCAAATTATTCAAATATATTTTATAAGAAGCAAGTCATGTTAAATTATTTATTCATTATTTTGCAGCAAAAATTAATTACAAATTTGTCACATATTTCGACTCTAGATTGAAAACTGTATTATTTTGAATTCTTATATGAGTAAAAAAGTTATCTTAATCACAAACAGATAATATGCTGGTATCAGCACTTTTGATGAAACTCATTTTAATTGTATACTGTCCATGTTAAAATACAATAAAAATGTTTGAGCTACTTAGTCACCTATATCAGTGCTCCGCAACATTTTCTGTCCCTCGGCACACCAAAAAAATTCCAGATTTCCGGAGGCCACTTCAAATATGCGTATACATGCATATATATATATACATAAGGGTATATGCAAAAATAACATTATATATCGTCGTCAATTGTGTAATATATATTGCCATCTCAATAGTACAACTAGGCAACTCTGATTTAAGTTGTATGGTATGAAAAGTAGAACTGTTCCATACATTATATATGGGATAGTTCTACTTTTGATACTATATGACTCATTTGATCAATTGTGGTACAATGAAATTCAGTCTTTATTTGATTAACATGTTATATGCATAATCAATATGATAGATATAATAATTGTTTAGAGTAAAAAAATAAAAATAGTGTTATGTATAATTGAGAACAATCAAATGATGTTCAATTGAATTTTTTAGAAGGAAATGTGAGCTAATATTCATTAGCTATCTCAAACACAGTGAAAATCAAGTTACCTAGCAGAAGTATTGAAATAGCGATATGATATAAAAGAATATGTGTACGTGGACAAAGAATTGGATACAAGAAACAAATTATTTGATATTTTCTTCAATGAAGCAATGTGTTGCGGCAAACTTAGCATCGCCCCACGGCACATTAGTGTGTCGCGGCACAGCGGTTGCGGAGCGCTGACATATATAATAGATAATAATTATATAAGAGAAAAAAGCCCAGTAAAATTACCCTGCCTACTGGTTAACCACTAGATGATGCTAGTAAAAAAGATAGAAAAGGTGAGTTATAAAGAAAAATTATCCAATATTTTATGGCACTCTGCTTTACAACGATAGATTTACAGTGGTTTACCCATTTATTTATATTTATTAGCTCATTAACCGATCAAAAATCTATTTATAAAATCTGTTCTTACTGGGAGAGCAACGTTACCGTAGCCAAAGACGTTGACCATTCGACCACGGCCTCGACATTAACTTTTACTAATAGAAAACCGTTCCCGCATGCATTCAAATCTTCTCCTAGGGCAACATTATAACTTTTTAAGTTCAATTTCTTACCTCCAGTTGTCGCTACGTATACCAGTGACGCCATGTTGAATTTAGACGCGTGCGCCAACACTATTTTAATAAGATTATATAAATATGCATACTAATTATATATTTATTTAATTAAGTCTATCAAAACTAGATAAATAACAACAATGGATTTGATTTAGTGTATCTGAAAAACATTAAAAATCATATTAATGCTTCTTGCCATTCTATATTCAAAATATTAGATAATATTGGTTTCATATTATCTGTCCATCTCCGCTTCAAACAGCTATCCAACTCATCAATAATAAGCAGAATAAGTATACATACATATGTATGAAACTAAGTACCTGCAGTTACCGCGCAGGAATATTTATATATTAAATTTACTGATTTATAGCTGTATTTCATAAAATTTGCGTAAATATACCTAATTAAGAGGTTACCAACCTTTTTGGACCCTAGAGTGCATTCTAAAATATCAGGAGGGCGGCGGACACCACATTTTTTCAAGGTTCTTTATAACCCAGGAATTTAACGGTTTGCCCATTTTTTTTTAGCTCTTCCAAGAATTTTTAAGTCCAAAATCTCAAATTTAACGATTTGTCCAAATTAGTTGGCGGGTGCCATGGCGCCCACGGGCACGAGGTTGGTAAACCCTGACCTAATTAATAAATTATCGAATTGCTTTTTTGTAAAATGTCCAATTTAATTTGTAAAATGTCCAATTTGGTTTGTAAAACTTCCAATTTGGTTTGTAAAATGTCCAATTTGGAGTGTAAAACTGTAATGCACTGTCTGTAGACACTTTTCAGTTTAACTAACAATTATTATTACTACGTATTATTACGTATTCACTATACTAATCTACTCGACTGATGGGAACAAAGCAATAGGTCCACTCTATGCTTCGAGTGAAAAAATTTGACCGAACTTATCTATTGAACGTTTGAAAAGCATAGTTTATCGTCGTTGTCATTACTGATTCAATAAAATAGAGCATTCAGCAGCTAATCACTCTTCATCGTGTTGCCCTTTTCGCTTTTAATAAATTTGAACGCAGAGAATAGATGTCCGAAAATAGCTCAAGTATTAGGCCCACTTAATGACTTGTTTATGTTTTGCCCACTTAATGTTTTTGGATGTCAAATAATTTCAGTGTTACAAAGCTCACAACATATTTTTCTTGTGATAAAAAAAGATTTAAATTTTTTAAAAATACATTCATTTTATTGAAAAATTTAATAATACAAACACATATTTGGAGTATATCATATTTTCTTGCTCCGGGTAAAAACCTTTTGCTATACTAATTCAAGCTCTGGCAATGAGTTCTGCCTTAACGGACTAGTACATAGCATTAAAAGTTCGTCGATTTGTTTAGTATGGTATTCATTTTATATCATCGACGCAGTATCCTGAAGGCCACAGTGGAGCGAGCAGCTGTCGAGTTCGGTGTCGCCACAGTCGGCCATTGTTCTCTTCTCTCCCCTCGCGCGATTCCGTCGCTCCTCTCTTCAGTCCCGCTGCAGCCACGCACCGCGTCGGGCGGTGTCGCAGCATTATCTCCGCTTCAGCTTCTTTGTCCTGAAAGAGCGCCGAGCTCTCCGCACAAGAATGATCAGTTGACGCATTTCACAGATCACAAAAGGAATGTGACATTAAAGTCCTGCGCCAAATATAGAAAATAAAACTCCAGAGCGGAAGCGGACGACAAAGAAGACACAAGTTTTTCGCGTAAAGTTCACAGTGAGATGTGCAATGTTTTCATGAATACCTATATCGTATGTTAATACAGTCTTCTTTTCGTTCCTTCTATTTCAACGTATTTATATTCTGTGATATTAAATTTCGCGAAGGATTCAAGATCTGTCAGTCACCAACTTATAACGTATTCGGTTGACAGTATCTCAACCGACGCGAAGTCGCGCGCGACTTTTGAGTCTCGAGGAAGTCAGTTTTTTCCTTGCGAGATCTCGTGTGCCGAGTGCCGGTGTATCTTCGCATCGGAGTGATGGATTAGTCGGATGGCGACCGTAGGCGGTCCGACGCGGCAATCGCGCGTGTCGATGAGCGTGTCCATGTCCCTGATGCAGGGCGGCGGCGGGGGCGGAGCGGCCCAGGCGGGCGGAGGCGCCGGAGGAGCCATCCTGGCCACGGCCGCGGCCCCCTATTACCAAGCGCCACCCGCGCCGGCGCCCCCATCTTCCGGTCAGCAGGATCACCATGCGGCCACGCACCACCACCCTCAGGATGTTCTGCCTGACAGGCCGATCGGCTACGGAGCTTTTGGAGTCGTATGGTTAGTATTTAATGTTTTGAATATAACCTCTACTTATAATGTTTAGGTACATTTGTTTTAGGAGAATTTAACACCGTATGTTTAATTAAATGCAGCTTTACTATTTTGACGAAACTCTTTGATCAGATATAGCTGTTAAAATAAATAAAAAATCATTAATGGAAGGTACTTCTTAACGGCAGGTGAAATCAAAAGAACATTTACTACTACAATTAACGATTTTCAATTCCAATAAAACAATAAGACGTTCACAACTGAAGTCTTGAAAGGACGGTCAGTGGCGTTTTTTATATTATTTGCCTCCACCCATTCAAATTCGACATTGGACCCTTACATTGAAAAAGAATTCTTCTATTTCGTACGAACTGAAACCTATCATAAAAAACATTTTTATTTTAGCACTAAATATCAACACATAATATGATAATGAATAATAATTTCTAGGTATGTTTACTGGTAATAAATATTATGCTCCATCTAAGTAAGATATATTTTTCGTAACATTGCTGATCTTAGCATATACAAATTATAAACTAACAATATTTATGAAATAATTTTACTCACACTCGTAAACTTATGGTAGGTATCTAAATAAGGATTAAACCCGACAACGCCGTTCAAATAATGTACAATATACATTGTATATTGCAATTAATAATAATGTGGTTTATGTTTCATTGGTAATATTCAATATAAAACAATTGGTTCTCATAACATATTTACCCACCTACAAACAATCCACCAAACATATTCACCATTAGAAAACAGTCATTTAAAAATCACTACTGAAAGTGTCATAGCTGCATTGTTTGCTATCAATCTTACATAGTTTGGTGATTGTGTTTAAATGTAAACTTAATTACTTTTTACATTTGCCATAGTATGACTTACGTTACGTCAGATAGATAACACTTACAAAAAGTACCTAATCATTCCACGAACCAACGGCATTTTAGTGTCCATATTTACACAGCAGTTATGTGAACCCGGTTTGTATATTTCGTTCTGATAACTAACTGTACGATAACAAAATGAAATTAAAAATAAATAAATACATGTGAATTTTTTTACCGCAACCGGCATTTGAAACAAGCAATTTTACTTGCTCTTTACACCTTTGACATTTTCTAAAGCTATACGTACACAAATTAATTATGTTGACAATGAATATATTATCCGACAAAACACAAATATAGGATTAACGATAACAAGTATAATATTCGAAATAGCGCCAGAATAATAATTTTCTAAACTGTATCACCTCGCTTAGTAAATTGTCTCCTTATTGACCATTTAAACATTCATACGAGAAATGACTGTAAATCTGTCGCTTAACCTTTCCTATCCGTTTGACACAACACGCTAAAAATGCTGTTTTGATGTCCAGTTATAATAGTAAAAATTCACAGATTTCATTCAAATAACTTGATTTATTATAAAGATTAGATTTAAGTTTTAGTTATGAAAACTTTTTATCGTATTCGATTATATACTTAGCTTGGAAAGATAGTAGAATTTGCAAATTCGACACATTCTCATCAAATGAGAAGTCATTTTTATGAGATTATTTAAAATACGTATTATTTAAAATGGTGAAAAAAATAATATATCCGATACTATGGAAGGGGCGTTTTAATAGAGCGCCAATAAAACGTCTACTTCAAAAGTTTCAAAATTATTTTCTTAGAATTTCACCGGATTTTTTTTCAAAACCAAAATATTTTTTTATTTATTTGTTCATCTGCCGCTCATTCTACTATTCATGTGGGTGTCACTGTGCTGCTAGAGTGATGTGGATTGGAAAGGACGCGCTGTAAGTTTACCACTGCTGATGCACCGTTGTCGTACTATAAAATCGAATTAAATATCACGGATATCAATTAAAAAGTCAATAAATGAATGTACGCCACCCTCAATCCCAAAAAGAACGAAACCCTAAGACCGCTTGCCTCTTGGCTACGTGACCAGCCGTAGAATTATTTAATTTTCTGCCTACATGTTATCATGTTCATTCTAAAAAAGCTTTAGGATGTGACTTGGTTCTTTTCAGTTTTTTCTCTTACTGTGGAAAATAGTCCCTTCAATTGTTTTTCAATAATTTTTGCTTACTTGGATTCAATAAGTTGAATTGTACACACTTTTTCATTACAATGTATGCAAGTGCTTAAACCCGTTTTTGTAAAGTATTTAATTACCACCTTTATTACAGTGCAATGTGTTGGCAAGCAGTTTGCCTCGATGGCTTTTGAATACACGATGCAGAATGGCTCAGTAGGTGTCGATTGTCCCTGCCTTTTGTTTTAGTAACAGAAAGTGCATAAGTAGCGAGAAAGAGTTCATTGTTTTGTTTCCGCATTGTCCGCGAGATTTTAAAATTTTCAACCATTTTCAGGACTATATCAATCAAGTTTAACAGGTTTAGGTTCGTTTCGTTTTGTTTTACATCGCAGAATGATACAATTTCATTTTGCTGTGTTTTCAACGCATAGCACGTTCATTGTTTGGATATTACCATGGCGCAATTTATTATAATATGTTATGTATGTATATACAGCCAAACGTGGTTTATAGTGAGCTAAACATTCCTTCCCCTTCCTAGAAATCCCTTTTCTTATATGTATTTCCGTGGAATTGATCATATTTCATCAATGGAAGCCGGGTTCATGAAATAAGTGAAAACTTTGGTTGCGAATCAAAATGGTTGATTTATAGATTGCAGTTTGAAGGCATGGCTGTATATGAAGTATCAATTCTTTCTTACCCATCCTGCTGATAAAATCGAGGCCTAATGACAGTGATTAGCTAAAAACTAAACCTATCATATCGTCTCGTATGTATGTATGTATGTATATCCATACTTTCTTTGTAAAATGGATGTAGAGCAACTGAATAACCAACGGTTTTTGTAGAAATATCAATTTAGAGTTCATATGATCCACATGTAATCAGTCATGAGCGAAACCGGTCCTGGTCATATAAAATAAAAGTGGTATTAGTACAAAAGAGTGTTTCATTTTTTTTTTTAAATAAACTTAATGCCTGTCTAACAAGTATTGACAGTGAACATCTTAAAGCCAGGGTCGGCAACCTTTTGTTGTAAAAGTGCCAAATATTTTACGTGGGGATTAGTGCGGGCCGCACTTGGGTCACATGTCATTACACTGTAATGACATGTGTAGAAACATATTTAAATTTAGAGAACCTTGCGGGCCGCTGGTTGCCGACGCCTGCCTTAGAGCGATAATTTATTTATTTTACATTCTTACAAAAGAATATCTGAGAATCTTTTTTTCTTGTTATTATTGAAAACTAAACAAATTCAAACACGGGAGTCGAATCATTTATGGCAATACCGAAAACCTAAGCGGCTACTCTTTGGACCACAGCCGTCGACTTTGAAAGAAGGTAAATTTATAAATTAATTCTCTATGCGACATGGGACATACATTTACAAGATTGCACCAAGGATTTAAATATCAGTTAGTTGTGCATTCGTGAAGTTGTATTTTGTAACCACCCAGCGTGATAAATTTGCATCCGTAGCATACAAAAATATTTCACCCAAGCAATTATATTTACAGTAAACACCAACGGGATTATTTGCATTTTCCATTGCTCAAATATTGATAAGATTCTCAGCCAGTCAAATTATTTTAAGTATTCAGATCGCAAGGCTGTTTGTTGTTTGCTTTGTCTTGCATGTGTCGTAGAAACCGGACTTATAAATATATCTGAATTAATAATGCGAATGTGGATATAACATCCGATTATCAATATTGCATTATTATAATCGATGCCAAGTCAAATCTCTAACATGATAACTCGAGTAGAGACATTTTTAATGTTATGTTTTTTTTAGATTAAATTATTTCTTTCAAGGTTTGTTATTAAATCGATCTGTCATTAAAGGATGTACAGGAAAACACTGTTTTTATCTGAATTATAATGCGATATTAACGTCTTCTGCGGAAAACATTTTTATTTTGCCATGATTCATATTATATTGTTGTTTGTGAAAAGGTTTTTTGGAGAAAGTGTAAGCTTCATGGAAATTTAAATTGATACTGATATCGTTTATTATCCTTCCCGTATCGGATTTTCACAAATGCTCTTTTTATTATGTGAATATTATACATCAATTCATCATTTGAATAATATAAACTATACTTTCTAGTGAATTGTATATCTCCCGAATCTACATGTCTAGTATTAAATATTTATATGGATTTAATAATGCAATTGCCGTGGTAAAATTTATTATATTTATACATACTGTTAAATTAACAATAAATCTCTCGCTAGATAATGAATGCAAACGGAATTTTTTGATAAAACGTTCATCCCATTGTGTAAGATTTTGGTCTCATGAACATTTTTGTAGAGTTTTAACGGTCGTTTAGTTTGTGACAAAAAAAATGATTTGTCCAGCTTAGAGTTTTTGTTTTTTTTTTCAACCGTAATCGGTTGACAGGGTTATATGCTTGATCGCCATCGATGAAAATGAATAAAACCAAAGTGCTTAACAGTAACGGAACTTTCAAGTAAATATTTTGCAATCGCTTGGATCTTTTTGACTGATAATGGCTTAGTGAGAAAATAATTGAGACTTTTGCGTGAACCAACGCCTGACTGAACACAGAGCGTAGGACCATGTGTCTTTGTAATAAATGACCTGTGTGTCAGTACACGTATCAATCTCAAATCATTATCAACTCGACGTCGAACACGCCATGGACAGGAGGAATTAGACGTCCGTCGGTTCTGACACACTTTTAACTTTTTGTGTTGAATGAAAAAATAATTGTGTTTAAATTTCGATTTAATAGATTATCAATATCGAATTTGTGTTTTACAACAACACCAAAAAACAGACCAAATGCCGAGATATCGGTTTTTATAATAGCGGTATTGTAATCTGTGGTCCGGTCTGTCGTATTCAGTTTTCTATCATATTTCCTGAGGGATTGCAATTAATTTCCCTTAACTTAAAATTGGCCCCGTCAGAGTATTCTTCAATCCTTTTATTTGTTGGTCAATATTTACTCTGCGAGATTGCAATTATTAGAATTATTTGCTACGAAATAAGTCATCGACCTGCCTCAATTCTTCCCAGAAAGAATTTTAAAATATGTACGCATAATTCCCTGGCCGGAGTCTACTGAATTGATTCATTATTTTCTTTGTCTCTGTTTTGGCGCTTCGCCAAATTAAAAAAAAAAACGAGATAATCATTCTCTCACTCAAGTGATTTGTGAAGTCCGGCTCGGATGACATTTTGTACACACTATTTCATTATTCAATGTTACATTCTCACCTTAATTTGCTATGGATTTTTTTGGCTCCATTAGTATCGGAAGAGTTAGTTATATTTTTGAATACCCCGTCACATATCGATTCGTCGTACCTTTATTGCTTTACGACTACATAAAGCAAGATGAAGATAAAGTTTCTTAAAAATGGTTTTTTTTTTATTACCTATGCAGTTTGATAATTAATATATTGTTTACCAATTAAAAAATACAATTAAGCTAGCGACATTATGAAGAAACTGTTCGTATTGTAAAATATTCCAAATTTATTTATTATTGATATAGTATATCGGTAATAAGGTGATAAAGAACAAAGCATTTTAGTTCAACAAATATTATTTTATATACATATGGTCGATAGCTATGTCGGCATATGCCTCAATCAGACTATGTTTAATTTTGCAATATAAATCGACTTGGAAAAAGTGCAGAATATATTCTCTAATCCACTCCTATTTTCTTTCATATCCGCTCCCTATACGGAGAATATGGTCACCACATGGTTCCTCCAAGGTTTGGTCACTGGCTTGATTATATCAATTAATTTCTAGGTATTTAGTGCATTTAGCGTAGGGCCTTTTAGTACAAAGATTTTAACTGATGGATGCTGGACTAAAACTTATCCTATGGGATTCTTACTATTACCGGTAATCCGTTGATCGCAGGGAATTACAGTAATAAGCGAAATTTAGTGTTCGGGGAGGGGGGTTCAAAATAAATCAATTAAAAATATGCAACAGCACTAATCAATATTCATAACAAAGTAATGCAAAAAAATCGATGAAATTGGCGTTAACTTTGTGTTTAGTGTTTTAATTAATATAAAATAAATTTGAAAACTTTCGTATTCTACAGGTTGCGTAACAAACTTGAAACGTGTTTCGCTAAGAAGCATTCATTTTATAATTTTTATAAGCTTAGAATTATAATCAATTTAAGTCTATTTGTTTATATATTTTACGATAGTTTGTCTGAATATTCTTCTCGAATATGCGAAAGACGTCTCACAGTTTTTTACAGAACTTGTGGAATAACAATGTTACCAAATTTAATTTGTGTCAAAGAAATAATGTTTATTTAGTTTCGATTAGCTAAAAAGTATCTGGATAACGCAGCCTTGCCGGCCTAAGTTTATTTATTATGTACAATTTACAATAATCCGATAATCCAGCACGTGCCGTGTGTTAAATTTAAGAAGATATGCCGGAAAAAATATTATCTCTATCGGGTTAACGAATTGCCGGGGCGATGAACGAGAGCTAACTGTACTGACTTGTTGACGGTTGTTGAATTATGTTAGAAAATCACTCAAAATAAACATATACTTCACACGACATATATCCCAGGCCTGTAGCATGTTGTCAACGGGTTCAAGATTGAAATCATTGAAACAGCAAAATTTAAAAAATAATCCATCAATAAATTGTTCCGGAATCTATAGATGGTCTGTTATGGTTGAAAAAATTCCATCTGTCCAATTCTAATGGCGAGAAAAAATTTCCAACTTACTTTTGCTGTCCTCGTCTGATCCTTCACCCACTTACTCTTTCATAAAAAGTCATCGTGAAATTATAATTAAAAACACTCTTTTACTAATTCCTCTTTTAGTTTATGATCAGGACCGTTTAATTTCATGACGAACATTATCATGGTATATATCCTTCGACGATGAATGTTCACAAAAATATTCATTTTTTAAAAAAATCACGATAATTAATTAAATCGTAACACGAACACGGGTAATTGTTACAAAAAAAAAATATAACATATAAGTATAGCGGGAAACGTGAAACAATGTAACAGTGAAAACTAATTTTCGCAATTCTTTTATTATTTTTCCAAGAGTGGGAAATTAGATATTAATTGAAATAAAAATCTTTCAAGAAAACATGGATTTTTTCAATGCATTTTAATATTCCCTGGATGTTAAAAGTTATCAATAATTAACAATTGATAAAAAAAAAAATCGCATATTTAAATTAAAAAATATTTAATGAATACAACAATTTGTTAATTCTACTACCTGGGCTATCATTAGTTCATTATTAGTTGTTAAAAAGTGTGTCAAAGGTAAAACTATTTATATTTGAGATGTGGATACATGCTTAGACATATTTGTAATGATATTTATAAAGATATAATTCATTTGTGTTCTTAAAAGACATTTTAAAATACAAAACTGAGTTTTCGTATGGTTCGCGAAACATTCTTGCGCAGACTGTATGTATATATAATATTTATTTTATCAGCTTTGCCAATGTGTTAAAATGTTGTATGAATTACATTTTCCGATCGCCAGTAAAACTCTCGTGCAGCCAAACTTCTCACGGGGCAAAATAACAATCATGCCCGTTGAAAAATCCATCAACGTCGCCCTGCCTAATCGTTTGGGGCAGCCTCTGCTTTTGGCGCGGCTCCGGTTCGAGGCCCGCCGAACAACGCGGAACGTCAGCGGAGCGCGTCCTTCCCCCTTCGGTGCCCCCCCGCCCGAACGGTGTAGTGCCCCCTCGCGTGCTATATAGTTCGGTGACCTCCTCGCGGTGCGGGCAACCCCTTATTATTAGTTTATTATTGCGAGAGTTCCCCTCCCGAAGTTTCTTTGCTGCTTTTGTTGGTTTCGAAACTCTAAAACCGGTGTGACGTCTATGACATCGGAAAATATCTATTTATCTAAGGGGAATTATATAAATATTACATTTATCATATTTTTGAGAGCTTTTACTTCTGTATTAATTTCCCAATAAGAAGCTAAATATGTATTAAAAACCAAATGCTCGTAATTTAATATTGCATGTTGATTAGCCTGAACTTTAATGGAATGAATATATACGTTTCTTTAACATATTTTCATTTAAAAAAAAAACTACAAGTGAAGTTAAAACTAAAGGCCAATGGAACCAGGTTCCAGCACCGGGAGGCACGGACACCCGTGGTGTCCATTTCACGTCCCAAAAAGCAAGGAAGAAAAAAACGAAAATCGCTTTGGGCATAGAAACAAATGTGTTGCCATTTACGTTCATAAACAATAAAAACAATCGATATTACTGGTTACATGATAATAAAAAAAATAACACAATTAATTGAACTAAAATTTTAGATGTCTGCCATTGTCATCACAAAATGGGTAGTAGGAGCGTAGGCCTATAACTCTTCCCGTGTCAATATATTAAACTTTTGTTTTATTGAAATAAAATACAATGATTTCCATTGAAACGATTTTCTTGTACAGTACCTTACCTGGAATTACACAGCCTCAGTTGGCATTTTACCAGTGCTGCTTTATAATAGTCAATCATGGTACATGGCAAATACTTAACCGTATGCTATGCTTCGAGAATTGATGCTTGCGTAGAATATTTGTATGAGGTGGTCTGATTTCGTGGTAGGAACTTTAGGATTAGGAAACGTACCAGACAATGCCTGTTACGTCAGTGGTCATGTAGATACGTTGGAACTTGCTGGGCCACGTGCTGCAGATCTTCAATCTCGTTTGCCTCTTCTTCCGACCGTTGAGATTCTGGCGTAGTATTTTTTTATGCAGAAGTTACATTTTTCCTTCGCACATTAAAATTGAATTATACATGAACAGATATTATTGGTGGTTATGCTTACAATAATTAATATTGGTAGTTTTAAAGTTGCATATATTGACAACGTCATTCATTTTATGCGAATTGCAGTTAGTGATAGATGTGCACTTAATGTATTCGTATAAAAATGTACATATTTTAATCTTATCAAACAAAAATATTTACTCATTACAAAGTTCAAGTTTGCCATGAACCTAGTCTAGTGTAGACATGTTGCACTCGGCGGATGAGCTTGGCATATCATTCACCAAACCCGTTTCAATCGCGTCTTACCAACCAGAGGTATTCCTCGTCAGGGTTAGCTGGTCGGCTGGACTTCAAGCCTTTCCCTTGCATCTTTTAATGAGCTGAACCTACTCCAATATCCGAGTGCGCTGAGGTCAATTGGACTGACACGTATTCGGAAATACACATCGTATTTATCCATGTAGTATTATTTCTACTAAAAGAAGCCCGATGATTTTTATTACAATTTTACTTCCGATGTACATTAATATAATATTATTATGTTGAACTTTATTTAGGTAAGTATACTAATATATAACTCTTTTATAATTTCACTACATACTGTGTAGTTGTTAAACATTTTACATTTGTCACATTTATTCTACTGATAATTAAGCCTCCTGTTTATAGCAAAAGAAAAATATTTAAATCCTCAATTTCCGAAATGATTACTGATGAATTTTGTTCATCAGTAATCCCTTCATCAGTAATCCCATCAGTAATCCCTCCCGATCCTTAAGTTCACTTTATTAACCCAGTATTGGATCATATCCTACCATATTTAAATATTACTAGTGGTAGCTACCGTATTATTTTAAGCGCATTCACACTTATATTTGAAGACAGCGATGGGTCAAAACTATTTTTTTTAAAGCATTTTCCATCGGGAAAAGTAGTTTATTTGTAATAAGAGTGAAGGTAAAATGAACTGTATGTGCGAATACTATGATTGATTGTCAGGTATAAATATTCTGAATTCTTTTTTCTGGAATAGCTTACAAAAATTTTGTCGTTGCTGTTTGATAGAGCTTAACACTGTTTTACGAAAAGGTTGAGTGAAAGCAACTAGTTGATGTCTAGTAAGTTGGCCACAGTGACTAGCGTGAGACTATACCGAAAGCATTGACAAGCTTACGTGGTAAGTATGCCGTTGTTGTTATTTGCCGACTACGAAGGTAATTTAAATCAAAATGGTAATATGTGGTAAATGAAATAAATTATACCAGAAACATGATTGCAATCTATTTATGTGCTATCTTTAAATTGCTGAAGTTTTTTTTTGGTTATAAACATGACTTGTGAAATATGTCTTTTTTCCGGTCTGTTAAACAATGTTTTATAGATATGAACTATAAAAATATATTAATAGAATACATGAACTGATTTATATGCACAAAAAACATTATCAAATGATGGTAGTCTAAAATGCACGCTGCAACAAGCATTATTTATTTTATCATGCAGTGATACCAAACCAGTTAAAACAATGATTGCCTTTAAAAATATTTTCAAACATTTATTTAATCCTTTTTATGAATACTTTAACACAGTTTGTTTAATCAGTGGTAACGTATCTTGATATTGAAAATACACTGGAATATATCCTCAATATAATAGGGTAAAATATCAAGGTATTTCAGTTCTACAGTTTTTTAAAAAAGTTAAAGGTTGATAGCTATTTCGGCTTACGCCATCGTCAGAACTATTCTCAATATAATTTCGACATAACTAATTGATAAGACCAGCTAAATCAGTCTGGTGCATTTTGGCACAGCAATGTAGAAATTTGAAATTATATGAAACATTTACATACTTCCTCTAATCAATTTAAATTACAGAATATTTTACTTTACTTTTTCGATTTGTCCCTTGGTAGTATTTTTTTTGTCGAAATTTTAAAATTTTATTCCTATAAAAAATAGGCAGTAGTACAATTCCATCATTAATTAAATTCTTAATACTTACTAGAATGTATGCAAAGTAAAAAGTGGACTTTGGAAGAAATATTTTTTTAATATTTCAAGTACTTACATGCGTTATCTAACGAAGATTATATCTCCTGATGAAATATTCAAAATAAGAATACTAAGTACATATCTTGCAATGTTAATTAGATATGCTTTCATGTAAAACTAGTCTAGTTAAATGTATTATACTGCTGTGTCGATAAAACAATTCACGTTGTTATCCCAAGTGCGTCGCGTTTAGTTATCACTGTTTGATTGTGATACAATCATTATAGTGATTAAACTGTCGCTTGTTTCCCGTCACTGGCATTGATATTGCATGGAGGGCTGGGCTTCGCGGGGGGTTCGGGGCAGCGATGTGCAGCCGGCAACTGGATGCAGCTGCGTTCGGTCTGCACCCTCGCTGATTGCGTGCGAACACCCTAACCTACGAATTGTTTACTTTCGTATTGTCTAGCATTATCAGGTTAAACGCTATCATTTTGTTGACGATTTTGTGTATCGCGGAAAGATTTAAAATTCATTGACGTATAGTAGTCACCGTTCACACGCTTATTTTTTAAGACACATTACCAATACTCATGTAATAATATTCGTGATAGGATTTGTGTAAAGAAGACATTAATGACCAGCCCTAGTGTCGCTTGCAAGCACGCAGATTGTATCGCTGACTATTCATTAAGGTTACTTTGACGTGATAGTAACATCTTATTATCATCCAACTGCCACTGATTTTTACATAAATGTTTATTTCATACGGTTCGGTTCTTTCCAGTGGCGTATTAAAGTTAAATCTAATTTACTGTTTATTTTTCTGTTTGACCTGAGGAGATTCAGGAACAGTGTTCATCATATCAATAACAAAAGTGAAACTTATTTATCCCGAAGTATACTTACTTACACCTTATAACGATATTATCATACACAATATTAGGCGTTGAACAATGTGCTATGCTAATTAAATGAGATATAACTTGGCTTACCTATCGCCACATTTTAGACAAAATAATTCATAACTTTTTTGCGTACAGTACACGGGTGCCCAACCTGGGGGTTGCGAAGAGTTTTCTGGGGGGTCGCCAACTTTTTTCGATGTTATATTTGAACATTTCAAATTCCCCGGTGAGCTAAAAAATAAAAAAAAGAGTTTCGGAGACAATCCGGGGAAAAGTACAGCAAGTCGAGGATTTCAAATTACTCTGGGTCCCCTAGTCACATGGCTTTTATAAAAAGGAGTCGCCACCCGAAAAAGGTTGGGAGCCTATGTTATAGTATAAATGCTGTCTGTAAAACAATAGTTTTAAAAATATATCAGTGCAAATTGAATATTAATGTAGCAACGTGTAATTCATGAATGACATTGTATATATTTTTTTAATGACGTAAATTTATTGTATTGGTGAAATTTAATTGTAGTTTTTATATATATATAAAAAAAAAAACAGTTTGAATCTGCTTCTATCTTCATGTCTCGCATTTCAATAGTGTACTTTTTTGTCGTTAATCGGACGAAAAGTGCCATGAAACAACTGAATTGAAATCCGAACTGGAATATTATCCTATTACTAGAACTAGTTGGTATTCAGCTGCTAAACCTCTCTTTTTCTAAGAGAGTTGTGACAGAAAAGATAGAACTAGTGCTCAGCTAATCATTGTCCTATTTTTAGGAATTGGTTAAGTGTTTAAATACATCAAAACATCATTGATATGCTGATAAAATGAAACTGTTCGTATTGGAATTCGAACCGTTGAGCACCGTGTCCGTAACCAACGATCTTGACCACTCGATCGCAGAACCGACAGTAGGACTCGAAAAATATCCAGTTCTAGCAAAAAAGAGACAATATTATTATGAATGGATCTAGATTTCTAATTTCCTTCGCTCCACCCTTATTTTGTTTTTTTTTGATAACATTTTGTGATTGAGTGATTAGCTGTTAACCATTAGTCTTGAAATGTATACTACTTAATTGAAAAGTAATATAATTCGTACAGGAAGCGAACATTACTTAAAATGGCCAATGGCAGCAGTGTGTTGCACCCATTTCTAGCGTTTTAATGACATACAGAAATAAAAAAAAGTCTCAAATAATATCCCTCCCGTGTGAAAGACTCGCAAAGTGTTTGAAAAAAAAACAAAGGATGTACGGAATATATAAAAGCATTCTTAATTACATAAATTGCGCTCGTTCGCGACCCGGAGCAGGGGTGCGCCAAATTTGCACGGTTAAAGGGATTACCGGGCGCGGCAGGGCGTTTTAAAAAAACGTACACAAATTACACTTTGCGAATTTGTTTCGCGGAACGACTGACACCGTGCCGGCCCTACCCTCGGCGGTAGAGGGAAGAAGCTCACGGCCAGATAATAAATTAATTGTGCGTGCGTGATTTTAAGCTCAGCCAAAAACTAATTTATTCCAGAAAAATATCCATTAAACTTATAAAGCATTTTCAAATATATGTATAAGATATGCTCACTTAGCTTAAACCTACTTTGAATGTATAACACAAACACTTCATTATAACGTACTAGCCGGTTCCCGGCAAGCGTTGCAAAGAAAGTGCTTGCGTTTTAAGTGTGTTTATTGAAGTGCATGTATTCTTTTTCTGTCTGTTTGAGGTTTGCTGCCGATTGTCTATGGTACGACACACGCGCCACCTACTGTGATTTAATTGTATTATGCCTACATTCTTCGCGCAAGTTGATTTTTATGTATAAGATCTACTGTAAGTTAATTTTACTATGCATATAACCTTCCCGGAACTGCAAGCAAAAAGTTTGTCAAAGTTTTATTGCAATCGGATGAGCTGTGTGGCAGCGCATGAAGTACGAATAAACATTCATTTTTATATATTAGATTAATTAATATTTTATTTTTGTTCTCTCTCATAAAACGACCCTATAATATAATATTCATTATAATTTTGGTATTTGTTGTTTATTTACTAAATATTAAAAAAGTATTTGTCGAGCGGCATATACTCCTTAATCAAAAAACCGGGTAAAACACATAGTAAAAAATATATATACGTATATGAATGTCACAAAACACACTATTACTCGTTTTGAAAATTATCATTGCTGCACACGATATGTATTATGTTTTCTGAAAGTAAAACGAATCGCTGATTGATATGATAGTACGCAGAATTTTATTTTTAATTGAATATTTTCCGGTTTCCAGTTTCGGAAAACGGTTTCCACAATATGATCACCTCAGGCATCCAACCCGACTTCTCGAAGGCTAAGTAGATTCTGTATCGAGTAGAAGCGAGAGTTAACTGTTATAGCGAAACCGGTACTTACTGTCGATATTTGTTATCATACCATTTTTTGTGTTATCTTTTTAAATATATCAATAAATAACATTACGAAGGTTGTGAATTATGGGGTGAACTTACCTTGCATTACGTAATAGTTGTAGCGAACTTAAAGAGTGAACCATCTTTTATTTAATGAATGATTTGGCAATTCAAAATAAGACATCTCAATTGCAAACATCAACTTATCGGGAGATCTAATCTTAAAATCTTATCGTAAAATCATGATCAATTTATGAAGACTTTCGTTGCAGTATGTTTTCTCAAAATTAGAATCGATACCAGCTCTGTCGCTAGCAACCAGTGTTTCACCCTGGTCCCATTACTCTTCCGTGATCATAAAACAATCTATACATAGAAAAAGATGATTAAGTCTTGTAAAGGTTTCAATACTGTTGCCAATGTAGCCAGCGTGGTGTTCTAGGAGCCCGAACGGTCGTCCGTTTGACGGTTGGGTGTGCGCCGCGCGGCGTGCGATCGATCCGCCGCTCACCACCCCCCACCTTCGCGCAGCCGCCCACCGCCACCCTAATCCCGCATTCCCAACTCGCTCACCGGGAAATGATCCTGCTCGGGACACAGCCGTATTAAATGACTGATTCCTTTCCAGAATTGTACGATATATGATCGCAGAATAATATTAATATACATTTTTCATCTCCGCAGCCGAGTGGTAACTCCGTATAGTCTTACATGGTTTCGCGGCCAAGAGTTTGAATTTCACATGCTTATATTTTTTTATTTTATGTATTCCCATCGAAAAGGCATTATTGGTGCATGGGATATTTTGATAATCAAAGCTACCCACTTCCATCTGGTAACAACGAATCTTCATTATATCTTAACATCCTTCCGTTAAACATTTCCTTTCACAATAATACCATATGCGCACCTTGTGAGGGGATTGAAAATTTTCTTTATATATGTGTCCGTCCAGGCTTTGCTACATTCTACTCAACGCTGCACCCACCACAACCCGCTACGGCTTCACACGGTTCTTGCCTGATTTATCACGTAGCGCTTAACCGATAATCGTGTTTAAAAACGTCGGGAATGTCTGATTTTTTTTTTTGACAAGGATTGCTTGTCTGTCCTGATGCACTTCAACAGCCAAAACGAGACATGTCTTAAATTTTTTGAAAAAAAATGGAGAAGCTTCTAATCGTTGAGATCTGTTCGTTTTCCATAAGACGCTGTGATATTTTTGAATGAAACTTTATTAACCCTCAAGTCAGTTTTGATAACATCTCATTATCAAAATTAGCATAAGTTTTTCTACTGTTCAGATATGTTTTGACCGATATCTCGCACTTATATGAAATGTACGTACACTAACAGTGTTAATAGCGATATTTAAAAAAAAAAATACTTTAAAAAGAATTTCTAGTGATACGCGTTGACAAAATTAAGACTCTGCTCGTTGGGCAAGATTTGAACCTCGTCTATTTTCGTTCCGATGTTATTTCTAAAATTGCCGGCGAACTTGTCGCGTCGCCGGCGAAGAAAAAAGAGAGAATCTTTCGGGCAAGCCCGAGCCGCTTGTCCTAGGCGAGAGGTCTCTTGGATACTGGAAAGCGGAAAGTTATTGGTCGGTCGTTGCGCCTTCACTCGACAATTTTTCCGGTTATAATTGAACGAATTTCAATCAATTTCTACCGCCACTTATCTCAATTCGATCTAATAAAAATATATCGTATACACCTCGCTCATATGGAGGAAAATCGTCAGTTGGCGATTGATTTTGCCTTAATAGCGTGCTTTTTTAACACATCTTATGCCTAACAGTACTTAAATAATTCAGTTGACATTACATCACATCGTTTACCAGACTTGACAACACAGAACACTTGGGCTATTTTTTAGATAATGATTGGAATGTATGGTTGAATAATTATTGAAATTCATATAATCAGTGGTGTAGTGGTAAATAAATAGGTACCAGGTCGGTCATTGATTTCTTCCCTTTTTTTTTATATATATATCCTTCCGATGTTAAAAAACCACAAGTTTTAACAATTACATCAATAAAAAAACACGCAATTAAGTTTAATCAATTAATTTCTTCACGTGGCATGTGTATTTGCATGGGCATTTTTTTTATTTTTGTAAAATCCGTCGGGCAGATCAATTTTGATAAAATGACAAAAGGGCGGCGGGGCGGCGCCCTGGCTCATTTTCAGGTGCCAGGTCGCCGACCTGGCCCCACTACACCGCTGCATATAATGTTATCAAGACACTGTCGTTTTAAAGGTTTTAGAAAGATACGAAAGTCGCGTCCACGCGCGCAAGAAAAGAAAAACATCTTGTTCTTATTTCTCGTTAAAATGTAAGTTTAAAATATGAATAAATGTCTATGTTATAATGGCAATCCAATAAGAAACACATGGTCAGTCACATGGAAACGCGCTTGTATATGTATGTGGCTCTGATGCTACATAATTGCTTAAAAGTCATTGGAATGGATTCCAGATTCGAGATGCTCTCGTCCTGGGTGAATTCCGAGGAATTCGTCCGCCGCGTCCGTCATCAGCCCGGAGCTGTTGGCGCATTCATTGCCAGGTCTCTTAATCTACCGGATTCGTTTATATTCTTCTTTACCTGTGCGGCATGGAGCGATGTGCGTTGTTTTGTCGGCTGGAGGCAGCGACAAGAGCGACCCAAACGTGTTCCCCATTTTTCAAACTCGTTTTCTCACCGACCGTATTTAATGCTAGGCTTTACCTGAAAAGAGAGGTAGGCTGTGCTGGGCCAGGTAAAATTAGCACGACGAGGCGTGAGCGGTGTCTGGTAAAGAAACATATCGAAACATCTCCACAAGTAAATATTCGATAAGATTATCATGCTATGCGTTTTATCAGCTGGCGGAAATATACTATACATTATTTAACTTAATATTTTATGTTGAATATTAAAAATAAATCGTACGAATTACGACCCCTGAGGCCGAGTTGATTACTATTTTGATATCACTTCATTGTTAGAACCACCTTTGATGATTTATTAGCTATTATATTATATTGTTTATACCAATCATTTTAAAAAATAAACACTCTTTTTTACTAATTTAATATTAAACACATCAATATTTCAGTTAAAAATGCTCGTAATTAGCGAAACCGGTCCTGATCATATTTAATAAACGTGAAATAAGTACAAAATAGTGTTCATTCTTTTTTTTTAAATAATGCCTTTTTACCAAGTATTGACAGTGAACACATTAAAAGCGATATAACAATTAAAGTAACATTGATTATTATGTAAATTATATTCTTACGCAAGGACGTACTATTTAGTCAAAATTTAGCTATTTGATTTAAATTTTTATGATAATGGTGTTTTTACTTTAAACATAATTTTATTATTTATGAATTTGTGAGTTTTGAAGGACGGATGAGCTTTAAAAATAAAGTATTAAGCATAAAAAAATAAAACGCGACTATTTTTTTCCAGACACGATAAACATAATCATCTTTTCTGAATCTGTCTATAAAACTCATCTCCAGGCCTACATCGCTGGCAGTAGACGAATAGATGCAGCACTATGTAATATTATATACCTCTATTATTACAGGTACTGTACCTTTATATGTTTTCTAAAAGCAGATATATTTTTTCAGATCCACAATCTGGGCATCAAGTAATAGAATTAGAGACCCTTTTATTATGCATTGTTAAAGGTCCGTGGAAACGTGATGTGTCGTCCCATAACAGAACAGATAAGAGCAACTTTTTTGCACTGTGTTGTACCTGTTCCGCATATTGTACTTTCGGTGTATCGTCGACATATTTTTAATTAGATATGTATACCAAAAATAATTCTTTTATATACACCACAATGTTAGGTTAGAGTTAAACATATCTGTTCACCGAGATTATACTTTTAATCCGCATTGCAAGAATAAAAAATGACATTATTTACATATATAAATGTGACCCTCGACTTTCGTACTTAATTAGCTTCTGAAAGTGTGCGAATGCTAAGTTTGCGAAAGTAGAGCAGTAAAAAAAACATTAATACGAATATAGCAATTGAAAGTAAAAATGTATGAAATAGCGGATTGTGCGAAAATAGAGGACTGTCGGATATAAATGCATATGTTCTCATGGGACTCGATCGTACTACTAGCGGAAGATGCCAATGTAGTATGGCATACATTTAAGCGAGCGATGAATAAAACATGTGATATTTATTTATATTGAGATAATAATAGCTGTGTCATGATGTTTAATTTGTCTTATGTTTATTGAATCCATTTTTAATGGCAGCACTGTTACTATATTTGTTGAGCTGTTTATGTCGTTTGATCTGTAAACATCGCATGATCACTTCTTGCAACAAAAAAAAAAACAACATTTCTAAATAAAGGTTAATATAATACATTTTCATTGGATTGACAGAATGATTCAAATTATTTATTTATTATCGACGGTCGAAATGTTTTCTTTCCAAATTCAAATATGTAAATAATAAACAGTGTGGAAATGAAATGAACTCTATAGAAGTCGTCTGAATATTGTTGTCGAGATTATAACGAACTGGAATAAGAAAATATTTTTAATTCATTTCTGTTAAAACTCTCTTGTTAACTTTTGCCTGTCAGAAAATTGTTATCATTCATCAATTTATACAGACAGGGTGATTAAGAATTTTTGTTGTGTTATTATATATGTACGGTTTCTTCTCCATCTTGTTAAGGGTGACGAACGTGAAGTCTCAGTTTATTAATAGGTCTTAATTAAGATTCAGTTACATAAATGAATGGGTTAAATATAGATTCGATTTCATTGTTGACTTGGCGAAAACTTTTTCGTAAGTAAAAACAATGGGAAAATATTACATAAAGGTTTATATTTGTTATATTTATATTCGCATTCATTTTGATATTTCCTAGTTTGACTGTAATTAGTAATACCATATGCATAGCTGTTGTATAAGTCGATGTCCCGTTACCCCGTAGGGAGCAGACAGTTAAATATCAATATAGTGCTGTTACCAACATATACAAAAGTCTAATAAGTGATTGATATCAATGAAAATGTCATCGTTTCAACTACTGCTTTCAAGTGGAATATTTAAATCCTCTTTTACGAAAACTAATCATTTACCATTCGCTCTATTTCTTCTGGAGGCGTGTTGTATTGGTGTTATAGTGGTGTTGAAGGCGTGGAATGGGTTGCTGTCACAAGCAATGTTTCCTCTAAGGCAAGAGGTTAGCTGCGCGGACCGATCAAATAATAATTTACCAACTGTCTTGTAGTGCGCGCCAACCCGGAATGAGTGCGCGGGGACTTCCCAACTGCTGCGCGGCCGCGCACGCGCGCAGCTTAGAGGGAACGTTGGTCACAAGTACATTCTATAAACCCGATCACATGACTTCATACGTTCACTTACTTTATTGGCGATGCAATGTTTTTCTATATTGACTTTCCTATCGATCGTCTATGAAACTTTTTGGCTATGGTCGAGACTCGCGATACCTGAAATTTCGCTTTTAACGGGGTATTTAAAAAAACAATTGAAAACACAAACAATATTATTAATAAAATAAAAATTCATACATCTATTAAATAAAAGTAATATAACTAAAGCATAAAAAATGTTTATTTTGTTTCGCGCTGTAAAAAATAATTTTGATTATTCTAGTTTCAGATGTTTACAATGTCAACTTGATAATAACTGTCAAATAATCAGGTACAACTTTCGCTTTCTTATAATGATGATTCCTGGCGCGTGTTAAGTGCCAAACCTTAGCAAAAGCCGGAAAATAATAATATTAAAAATGAATCAAGGATTCCAGATTCGCCATTCCAGATTACTTGTAGTTTTACTTAACGTTTTGCTCGACCTCCATTTTCAGATATTTTATTAAGGGTCGGGAAAAGGTAACCCTATGTGGGCTGCAACGTGCGTTCAGATTGGTGGGAAAAAATGCTCATGTCACACATCACAGAAATTCATGTCACTATACATACATTGAAAAAAGCAGTTTTTTTAAGTGTTCGTTCAGGGATTTGAATCCGCGGCCACCGCAACCGAAAATGATGAACCCCCAAGAGGATCACTAAAGGTCTTTAATTCTTTCTGTCGTATACTTTATCGGGTAACTGAATCAGCGAGTTGCAAAAAGCACACTGGAAGCATTTGTTTTTAGTAAATGACGAATAACTGCTGTGCATACATAGCTAACATTGTCTTTACAGCAAATGTTACATAACCATTCAATTTATATGCAGATAACGTGTATCAAAATCTCTTATTTTTTTGAAACTTAGTTATCAAAACGAGTGGTTTTTGCAAATGATGCAAATTTTCAAAACGATTTTCTCACCTTATATCAGGGCTTCCCAAACTATTTTGCGCAGAACACTGGTGTTCCGTGGAGCCAGAGTTGGTATTCCGAAAAAAATTGGAATGGTTTTATACGATACAACACAGTTGAAAAAATCTTAAAAATTCAGCGTTCCATTCCATAAAATGTTTGGGAAACCCTGCCTTATATGATGAAATTTAAAGCTCTCACCCGCCTTACTAGAAAGAATTTACGCTAAAGACGAAGATAGCGCACACAGGCCATTTTCATAAAAAAAACGTCCAGAATGGTTTTTGCAACTCGATGATTCAATTTATTGTCCTTTTATAAGTTTCATTATACCGCTGGAATAAAATAAATACATATTGCGAATGATGAAGTAGTTGTTCGAGGGAGTTTCGCAAATGAACATATTCACGTGTATTCATAAACATTTGCGTAAATTTACGCAACGTCACTGCCTCCTGACGACGTGCCACGTGCCACACCGCCGATGCCTCAAACACGCAATTTTGTAATTCATTTACCTGACACTATCAGCTGATTTCGTACCAAAAAAAAAATTGCCATTTCGATTACCGTTACGCGAAAGGGCCCGCGTCATAATATATTAAGAGTCGATTAGGTACGTTTGTTTGTATGTCCGCGATTTCGCCTTTTCGATGACGTCAAGAAAGACGGTCCCCTTCGGCTCCTCTGTCCCGCTATCGCCATTTTTTTATTCATACTAAAGACATCTTTGTTTGTTTGTATAGTCGCGATTTCGCCTTTTCGATGACGTCAAGAAAAGAGAGTTTTTTTGTTTTTGATTGATTTATTATATATTCTAAATATTTGGTAGAACACAATAATATTTGATGCTAAAAATGATCCACATAACGATGGCTTAGAGCTTAAACATTGTATCTTCCATTTTGGTCGAAAACGAGACCAAAAATAGCCTGTTATCATTCACACAGAGACATTTAAAAAACGCTCCAATATTCTAGAGGATATTGTTTACTGTTTAAAAATTAAAAGTACAGTACATGACATAACAGCTGACGCCAATTCGCCATGTACTTTTTAAAACATATAATGAGACAAAATAGTAAAATTTAACAGTTCACAAATACTGTCACTAAAAATGTCCACTTCTCTAGGCAATGAGTTGATCAATCGAACGGCCCTTGGAACTGGTGACTCGTACCTCCTAAAGTCCTAAGCGAGGTATAAGTTTTTAGAAACAAAAGTTTTTGGTCATAGTTTCGCCCATGTAAGAATAAATTGGGAGCATGTAAATTATACTATGAAATGACAAAACATATTTTAGATTTGTCATATTTTTTTTATTATTATAATCAAGAACCGTTTTCAAGATTGCTACGATTAAGTACTGATGGCTATGTATATATATCATTTATGGCGTGTCAGATGTTTGTTTTTTTTTTTTTAATAGCAAATACATATATAATTTTGTAATTTCATTCATCAGGCTTTATCAAAATTGATTTTAAATATCATCTCGATTGTGACCTCCCAACATTTCCGTAGACAGCAAGTCACAATCACAGAGGTAGGTCATGATAACTTTATCAATATATAACGTTACAAGGGATATTAATTTTGTCGGCTTTGGATGCTAATTTGACTTATTTTAATCGGGGTTTTTATATTAATTAATAGTTTAACACATTCCGCTCATTCGTGAATATATCAATATGTTTAGATATGGTAATTTATTTATTCATTGAACCTTCTGGTGAATCTCCTGTTTTTTCAATAAATTGTCTTTCTTTATCTTGCAGAAATGTTGAAAAATACTTCCAAAAGGTACTATGGTTGGTTTTTCTACACTAAAATAATTTACAACACTATTCACTTGAATTTCCTATGAATTTATTGTAAAATGTTACATTTTACAGAACTATGATACCTGCACCCTTTCAGATCCTCAAGTAGTCCATTTCATTGCTTTCATTAATATTCGAAATAAAGTATTATCTAATTGAAAAATCTCGAATACGTCCATATTAGATGTTAGATGAAATAATCAATGTTACATTTTAATATGTAAAAGTTCCTAATCCTTATTCTAATATCCATTTTTAGAATTGATTGTCTATTTACAAAAACTTCATATTATCTAATCTCGCTTTATATCACATGGTTTCGAGAAAACTTTTGACAACTGGATTCGACTTCAAGCACCGTTGCTCACACCTCAATACCGAATGACCATTTGTTATTATTAATTGATTAGTTTTCCTCTCAGCTGACTGATTAACAGGTTGTTCAGGGTCGGCTTACCAGTTTCTAGAAATCTCAACCAACCAACTTAGTGCATAGTGTTTATTTCACTATTGACAACTTTACCTTGAAGTCGACTTGTTAAAAATATATGCTTTCAAATAAATGCTCACACGTTTTGAAACTATAAATCTTCATTATAAATTTAAACCGATCGTGTTCGTTGATCATGTACCCAATTGAACATCATTTACTGTACGTAATAGGCCAAGGATATCGACATTGGCCTTATCAGTAGTAGATAGCGACTTAAAATATGGCCCTTACCACTGACAGTTGGAATATTTTTACTATAACTTTGCAAACCAAAACTGTATTGATTTGATTTGATCGAGGCTAGTAATTGTGTAACCTCGACTTACACGTGCTGTAAAATGTCTACTGTAAAGTAGTTTTTTTTCTCACTTTTAAGGTGTTCACTGTCAATACTTGGTGGAATGGCATTATTATAAAAGATTTTTAGTACTTTTTCCACTTTTAGGACCGGTTTCGCTCCTCACGAACATTATCAACTGATAAGGAAAATAAATTAAACAGTGCTATTTATACAAGTTAAATTGAAATAAAAAGGTGTAAGCAATTACTAACAATTAAAAGCATTTACAAATTACATTATAATTACAGTTTTATTACATTATAATTTTAGTTTACAGTTAAGTACATTATAATTTTAGATTTTTTCTCATTTAAAAAGTAATATTAACTGACTTTTGACAGCTCCGTTATTTGGATCGAATGTGTGACGGTCACATTATTTGTATACTGTGGCTACAAATCCGTTAGTCGAATGACACATTATTGGGTCAGTAAGGTTCAGGGATGGAATCCTAGACCACGCAAGCCCCCTATTGCCATACAAATTTGAAACGTTTTAGAAGTCGCCTCCTCGATACTTCTACTAGGAAACAATGATTCTATAATTGATGGGAAAATTAATTCAACCATTCATATACATATAAAAAAGGTGTTCTGTATAATTAGGAGGAATTAATTAATTTTATGTTGAATTTCGCAGAAGTAAATGTGAGATCATAATTGATATCTATCTCAAAAACATTGAAACTCAAAAAATCTAGATTTAGTATTGAGGTGGTGAATCATTAGTACACCCTTTTTACACGGTAGATACGTTCCACAAAAAAACCGTGTAAATAAGTGATACTAGAAAAATTGAAGATTGGTTCCCAGAATTTAAAATACCGTCTTTTTTTTTAAAAAAAATCAACACTGTGGTATAGAGAATCGTGTAAAAAATAAGTCCCAATAAGTAAATTACACAAAATATTGTTCATACTATGTATTTTAATTAAGAAAAAATTATACTCTGCATTGCTACTTAATTATTAGTCTTTTATGAGGGACTGGAAATTAATCGCTTCCATCGCTAGAAATGTCTGACACGTATACTTCGATAGGATTTAATGAAGACTTTTGCTTGTTATTACTCATGTTTTGTTAAATTTCTTGTTATTGGGAAATTGGTTACCCGCTTCTGTGTTTTTTTTGTGTATGTGAATCGTGCAGGAACAAATAATTCGTTTAAAAATCTGGTTTATCATCTGTATAGTGGACCTTGTAATTTCAAAAGAGTGTAAAAGGAGAGTTGTGTGTATTTATTATATTCAAACTTCGGCTGATATTTTATTCACTCCAGAACAATACAAATATCCTGCTTACGACTAATGACATTGTAATCAAACGAGATGAGGTTTGAATCAAAATCATTTCTGAATAATAGAAACTTGTCTTAAAATGCACCCAAAACTCTACCTGTGTAGATAATATATTACATTCAGGATTGCACCGGTGAAGAAATGGTCGGGCGCTTTTGAGTTCGACCGTCGCCAGGTGTAGGTAATGAATGGCGATCGGGCCCAGGTAGTCTGCGGGCAGGTGCGCCGCCGCCAACCTGACAGGTAGGCTGAAGATCTGCTACGCCACCTGCGAACCCCACACACAACATATTATTCGGCCATTGAATTGCTTCTTTGCGTTGTTCGTCGCTTTTGTACAGTCATATCCGTTGTAGTGTGCCAAAATGCTGCACTATTTTTGAGATTTTTTCCTTGCTATAACGTGTGCAGGTCGTTGATATTAAAATTTGTTGTTTCGTAAAACGCATGGATTATTCGACACTGAGCATCGTGGACTTCGATTACTTTGTTTATATATTTTAATATAAAATTTTTAATATTGTAATTTAATAAAAAGCTACATGAGAATACCTGATAGTTTCAAAATTTGTCAATATGAAACGTCTAAAAAGCGATATGTATACATTTCAATATTTGCTAAAAAAAGGTTTTTATGTTTCAATCAAAAATTATCTGTTTCAAGTTAAGATTCTTTTTTCTATTCAGTATTTTAATAATAATAAAACATTGTTTATCAATAAACAGATAAACCATACAATAAATAAATATAAGCAACGTCTTTTTTTATACCAGATACTAGAATCAATCTGATTTCAAATATTCTGCTCCATGAAAGTACCGCTAATTATGACAAAGTATGTATATATCGCTTTTTGTAACTTGACGCTTTATATATATTATTTTACGGCTTTTTTAAGGTATAAAAAAACATTCAAAATAATTATGATAACCGCATTATATTATCTTATAATAAAAGTCAAATTCTGGTTTTTTCGTAATTTACACGCTCGAAATACTTACGTATGTAACGAATATTAAAATGAAATCTTTACAATAAAATGCAATGTCACAAATTCAAAACTACTATCATATTTTTAAAACGACACACAGCCAAGTATATATATCACAATATAGATGCATGTCAACGGCACCGGCGCCGCGCCGTTGTTGAATGCTAGTTAACTAATAGTTTTATATGTCTGTAAACTGTGTTAGGCGTGCTGATTATTGATTTACTACCTCGATGTCTGGATGTGTGTGACGTGTAATAATCTGCGTCACAGTCAGTCATACATCATGCCAAATAAATATTGTGTATCACTTTTGATGTGTTAACTGTCAATTCTTGATGGAAAGGTTAAAAAATAAATACACACTGCTATGTAGTTCCAATTTTTGAAAATAAATTGTTGAATTTATTACATAAAGTGCTTTGTTTTTACTTTGATATCGTATAGCTATGGCATGTGAATTGACTGCTTGCTCCCCCCCTTATTTCGAATATTCACCGTATATAATGTTTGACTAACTTTTCTTTTCGGGTTCGCCCATCACCCAGGAGTATTCACTACTCAATTTAGACCATACGATTTCATTTTCCGCGATTTAACCGCGAATCATATCAAAGTGTTGTTTGCGAAAAGTATATTTTATAATATAATAATCGCGAACGTTACTAACCTAATTCAGAATAAAAAAAAAACATCACACAATAGTAAAGTGGCCATGTTTTCATTTCTAACCTTTTCCGAAGCGCTTTACATTGTGAATGTCTGTTGATAAAACTTCGCGCACTGTTTAACCCATTCGACACACAACGTGTGTGTGTGCGTGTTGCGTAGATATGGGAAAGTCAATTTTCTCCGGCGGCTAATATTCCTGCCTTTGCATAAATGAAAGTTTTCCCGTGCTGGCTCACTATGCCGATACTAAAGTTTAATCACTGCCGCGCTATAAGTTTCCGACCGCTTGTATGAATATGTGTTTTGTAATAACCGGCATAATGGAGAACGATTTTCCCACAAATGCTTTTGCAATATTATCGTTAAAACCTGTATCATACATACCCAGATGGTGGAAGTTAACGAGTAATATTTCTATGACGAACCCCTTATGTCTACTAATCTAGCAATGAAATCTTACAGTCAAAAACATTACTACTATATTTATTCGCCTATAAGACGTCATTGATAATAAGACGCACCCTTTTTTTTTTAAATACTAATATTAAAAACAACTAAAACTTTTTTTTCAAAGAAGCTTTATCATGACTTCACTCAGGGCTTTTGTTTAATGCAAATCCTTGTTACCATCCTATATTTTTCGAATCCGTTTCAAGATCGGTTGTATGTTTTCATCACCGGAAGACTCTTAAATATTTTTGAATTTAACCTTTAAAATCTCCCTTATAAGCGCTTTGCGTATTCTACCTGGTCCAGAAGATTGTTCAAATTATACATTTAATACATGTTTTTAATAAGCGTGTTATACAAAAGTACTTCACAATTTATCAGGATTCAATAGATAGAAATCGTCTTGTTGAAGCACCTTGTTATACGGGGCCCGAGTGTATGTAGTAATTATTTAAAATGGTTTACTTACAAGGGTGTCCAACCTTTTTTGACCTGTGATCGACTTTTCAATCTTAAGTTTTCTCGCGAACGACTTCTATCATGATTCTCATAAGACATTTTATTTAGGGTGGTTTTCCCTTCTTCAAACTTGGAAATGTTTATTTTAAATGCGAAATACATATCATGAGATATGTGCTTACATAATATTCAATTTTAGTATTTTTGTGTATTTAATTATTTCGAAATTCACGGAAGCTTTCGGGATCGACCAAATTTTGCTTTGGGATCGACCGGTCGATCGCGATCTACCGGTTGGACACCTAGGTTTACTAGATGCGTCCTTTCTTATTTATCATCATCCCGAAAGTTCATCGGATTCACTGTCAGATTTTTCTGAATCATTGCCATCCCAGTCTATCTATAAAATATCTTCTTTTGCATTTTTGACTGCGATTGTACGCACTTAAAATTCTAAAATTCTGTTTTATGTATATTGGTTTGTTATTATTCAGTGACTCTAAAATCTATTTTACTTAGATGAAAATTACAAATATTTATTTAGTTCCATAATAATTCGCGTGGAACTAAGTAACCTCATCAAACCTCAAGTATTTATCTGGCAGGCCTTGGTCTGGGTTATTTTCATTAAAAAAATATATTATTCGACAAATTCATATTTTTTTCTTATCTCCCGCGTTAACTAAACAGTGTAGTTTGATTTCCTTTCCGTTTTCGTTTCTTTTCTTTTAATTTTCCTCATTTTTCCGGTGTTTTTTTACTTTCCTATATCGGGTGTTGGGGTGCTTCTCTCGTATTATTCATTGCCACGAGCGGTTAGTAACGGACGGAGAGAACACGTCCAGATACGTTTTCGAGTCTTCGCCTTCGCCTTCTCATCGGGACTTAATGCCCAGGGGTAGATAACCATTTTTGATTTGCGATCAACGTTAGAAAATTATACGTTTGAACAGTTTCCAGTAATGGGTTTTTGTTTTGTCTGCGTAGTAATGATAATTCTAAAATTCTTATTAGATTCCATACTGAAATTAATATTTTAATATATATATCACACAATCTTAAACACAGTGGAAGTTTTTTTTCTAAATATATCTTTATCGCACATAAAATGATTTACAAAATATATTAAATAGAGAAAGTAAATTGATTTATTGTCTACCTCTTCTAAGTTATTATATAAAAAAAATAAACCACATCCATTCAACCAGAGGTCTGAGGCATGTTGCTTCGATTAATGTATACAAAATCTTTATTCATATTCTGTGTTGGCCGTTATCATAATTCTATGGTTTTCCACACCTGCATCATATCTCTACCTGCTCATGACGGCAATAGATCGGATTCACAGACAGGTATATTCCGTATTCTTTCTATTATAAGCAGGAAAATAAAATGTTTCAATATTTTGTGTTTGTAGCATTTTGTAAAATTTACGGCCATCGTTTAAATAACAACGTATACTGATTTGTAAAACTCTACAATACAATTTATTTTAAGATAACAACTTCGCGTCAAAATACCGATTGAACAGTAATTACTTATTAGCCATTAATGATAGCATTATAAAATTGTATTGAATTTATCTCAATTTTACTGCCGATATTACACTAACAATTAAACACAATTTTGTTTTATATCTTCATTTATAACAGAGAAATTTTTGTTTACGCCAATATTTTTAGACTCGTAACTTAACTTCACAAGCTCTACTTACCAATCAAATAAAAAAACATAATTTTAAATGAAAAAAAAAGTGCTTGTGATATTTTTGATGGATTCGGCGGTGAATTTGTAGAAATTTATTTTTGATAAACTTTTTTTCTCATCTACATAGATAACCTCGATTTACTTTATCATGTGATTATTAGGATTATTTTACCTCGAATGATTTGTAATTTTCAAAATGTTTTGTGTTGTGTTTTTTTAAAACCTCATTATTTTATCATAGTATTGAGACCAGTTTTGTTTATTACATTATCATATGATTTGGCTTGTCAAAACCCATTATACTGCCAATAGAATTGTTAATCAATTGCAAATCTAGAATCTAAATTTATGATTCTCAAAATCTGCCGTCTTTAAACATTTTATTCTACTGAATTGACTAAATTTCTTCATAGTTTTTCTCGTGGAATCCATCAACGTATTGAATTGATTTAGAATAATATATTATGTATTTTGATTGAATTTACTGATCTCTTTGGAAGAATTGTATTATAGTCGATTACACAAACATGGCGATTTATTTATCCAGATTTTTATAAAAAAATAACGACTGGCTTTGCTCATCGCATTATTATCGACTGCTAAAGAAAATGTACAAAACTCGTGTTTTTTTTTATACACAATGTTTTTCCCTCTAAGAATTGACATTTGACACATTAAAAGTGATATATAAAAGTGACACAACAATAGGTTCCATAAGAAAGAAAAGATTCTTGTGGAACAAGCTAATTTTTAAAGCTTTTTTTACCCTGTAACAAATACTTGTCGAAATGATTTATTGAATCGTTTATAGCGCGTTCATTAATTACACACTGCTAGATGACAGCTTCCAAAATTCTCAGTATCCACGGTGAAAGGATTTTAGATTCATCAAATAAACACCAAATGCTATTTAGCAACGTTATCGAAGATGTTATTCAAATATACTGCAAAAAATCTAAATACACCGACGGTATTAAATTTAATCATAGATGTTGTATTTGTAGCATAGTTTAATATTCTTTTAAACACCAAGTCTGCTCCCAATGTGGAGCATATAGAATCTTACTGAAGTTATCTCAACAGAAGTGTTTCGAAGAGAAATGATTGGTATTCAGTTGCTAAACTTATCTTGTTTTTCAACGGTAGTAGGGATAGAAGAATAGGACTAAGACAGGACTCACAGCTAATCTCTACACCTTGTTTTTTTTTTGGATGAAAAAGGTCGGATCCCCTTTCACCCACATAATTCAAGACATCTTCTAAATTCATGGTTACGAACAGAAATTTATAACGTCCGTACTGGAATTCGAACGCGTAACTTCCGTGTTCTAAGCCAACGATGTCGACCACTTGACCATACAGGTCGGCATAGCATGTAACATATTTAGTTAGTGAAATATATTAAGTTTACTTACGGGCAAACAAACTAAAGAATTACATCCTCGACCGAAGCTTAAGCTCTTTCAGTTGAATTTTCATTTTTTTTTATTTAACAAAAGGATTTCGTTCTACAATAAGTCTACCGAAATTCCTGTTATGTTCATCTTGATTTTTTTTAAACCAGCAAGTACATATTTATTACAAAAGATTTTCGTAGCCGCATTTTAAAACCTAGCTTTTCTTTCTGTCCCCTCGGTGCTTACGTTCGAGTTGAATGAACGGTTTTTAGCTTTACAAAAGCGGATTTTATTGTCAAATATTGTTGTATTTCTCCTTATTCGGAAATGGTGAAAACATATGTTTTGAATCCCTGTCTGTAATTATTAACTAGTGAAGTGATTTTACTGTTTTCAATAAGAAGTCGAAAATTGTTGCTGTTATCAATATTTTTTGTTCCAGGCAATGTCACACTTAAACTGTACGCATCCTGTACACGTTTCTTATTGATATTACGTGATTGGCTCGCGATATGTTTAGTTAGTATTAATCTTAAATCGTTATTTATCAGGCATGATAGTATTTTTGTTGGTATCGATGACATTGACGTTGTGACACCAAATCAACGACCTGCTTGCCGGTATCCAAAATATATATTAAAATATGTTTGTGTTTTCGTCGGCTTAGTAGCCTAGCGGTCAGAGTCAGAATATACCTGGTTCAAGGTTAATATTAAGCATTGTTAAATAAAACATTTGAGATCTTGGTAAAGATTGTGTGTGACGCTTATTCCTGCAAAGTTGACTTAGAGTAAGCTTTGTTCTCATTAATTAAAAAAATATTTTGCTCGTTCGCATTTACGTTTTCGCCAAATATATTTTTACTTGGAACTATAAGATCGAAATTATAATTGACTTTGGAAGGACATTAGTTGAACCTTCCTGGAATTCGTCCGTCAGACAAAAAGCTTTATTTACAAAGGTACTTTACAGCGAAAAGGGCAGGCTAGAGCAGGGTTTCCCAAACATAAGACACTTCGCAAATCCAGATTTTTAATGGAACGCTTTTTTTACGTTGGGTAATTCATAGTACTTTTTTAAAGTTATTTAAAAATTATGTTATATATATATAATGTTTATTAGTTTTATAGTAATTATTTATAAAATATATATTATAGTATACAAATTAGAGTAAAATAAGCTCGCAATGACATTGATGATTTTGAGTCCTTGAATTGCAAATCGTCTTGATATCAGGCACAATATTGTTGAGTTGAATTCTTATATCTGGCGTGCTGTCGAGCCTGTTCCTGCACTTAGACTTAAACTTCGGTGGAGACTGTAGATCACTCGCCTTTCAATATGAAGTTTAAAATATAACCCAACGTATATATTTGGTATTCGCTTGTGCTTCGTAGCGGTCCTCTTCCGTTCCGCTTTTCAGTTATTTTACATGTGTTACTAAATGCCAAATTATTTAATTTAAGCAACAATTTAATACCATTTGCAGATATCTCTAATTAATCGTATCATTATTGCAACGAAACAGTGCGGTTTTATGATTCAAAAATGTTTTGATTTTCCTAAATTATTTCAACAAATGTCGTATATTTTTATTTGTGGCGGATATATAAAAATCAGCATTTATATGTTAAATTTACAATCACGACAATGCCGATAGCATTACATTTGCGGTCGGTTTTGTTTTTGCTTTATTTCTCATTTAACTTTGATTGCATATTTGTTTGGTAATTTTAAATAGATAAATACATTATAATCGTTTGAATTATTTCAATAATGTGAACACGTTTTAGATGACCTATTAACGAACGTGTTTTCAATCAGATTATAACTATTATCGTTTTTTTACGAATGTCATGGTTGACAAACGGTAAACATAATATAATTTCACTTATATTCTCAGATAAAATATATTTACTATTCAACAAAACACATGTCAACCGATCTCATTAAAATTACACAATATTTTTCACTGTACTTATTATTATAAGCATTGATCCGTGTGATGTATCACGGTATACATACATTGATTTTTAATTAATTTCTGAAACAACTATTGAACTTATTTATATTGGCGAAGGCCCTCTCTGTCCAGAAGTTATAATGATACGAAATGCGAGCGGTGATTCACCGGTGAAATCTCTGACGAATATTTGGCCTATTTTTGAGCCGTTAAGAGAAAAAACAACTGTTAAATGTAAATGGAAATTGTATTATGTATCAAAATTAAAATGAAGAAACAGAACAGGGAGAAATAAAACATATTATACTATTTTGTCATTTTTGTACATACGACGTAAAATAGACTATATTACTGTTGTGTACGGTTACCATACACAATACTATAAACCTTTTCTAATATTCGAAGTGGTTTTTGAATATCCTTGAAGTATAATTTCTTATAATGGTTTATTAAAAAAGAAAAAAAAAACATTTAAATAACTCACTCCGCTGACTTATTATTTATTTCCTTGTCCATATCTTCATTGAGCACGCTGGGAACAAGACTATCCCTTTTATAAATCGTTCGATTGAGCCCGTACGCAATAAACTAACATTATTAATGAATACATATATACTTTGTAATAATATTTTTTATTGACTTCATCAAACAAACACCTCAACGGTATGCTTGATTTAAAAAAGGTATTTCGGTTTCAACCGTACTCATGCCAGGATGTTTTTATTATATTTAATGTTTTTTGTTTATGATAATAATTTTTCGTTTTCTCTTTATTCCAGGTAAGGAGTGATTCATCTGCAAACAGTTTGTCAGCACAGCAATATACTATCATCAACTAAACACTTAATCCTTACAAATCCCGCATTGAAAATATCGCTTTCAAATTATTTCACTTTTAGGGTGTTCACTGTCAATACTTGGTGGAAAGGCATTATATTAATAAAAACACAATAATCCTTTGTACTTCATTCCACTTTATTTAATATGTCAGGACCGGTTTCGCTCATTCGTCAACATCGTCAACTGATCAGTTGACGATGCTCGTAATGAGCGAAACCGGTCCTGACATATTAAATAAAGTGGAATGAAGTACAAAGGATTATTGTGTTTTTATTAAAATAATTCAAATTATTTAATTTTTATCTAGATACCTTTTTTACATCTGTCATATTAACGTTAATTGAAAATGTGATAAGCGGGATTTGTGAGGTTTATACGTAAGGACGATAATACAAGTGATAGCAGTCGACGCATTCGGTATGTCGATTCTTTGGCAACTTCGGCATTTTTTTTTTATATTCTTAAATTTTTATTTAACAAGAAAGGGCTAAGGCCAAGCACTGCTGTAGAAGAATCAACAATCCAAGAGTAGTCCGAGTAATTTCAGTCTACAAACAAATTATATGACGGTTATACGTAGATTGAATCGCAACTTCGATATTAGAGCTCTTTTTTCATTAAATAAAACATATATGTTTGAAATATTTATTGCAAGTGGACTCTATAATTCTTAAGAGTTATTAACTATACGTTGAAAGTACCCATGTGTACTAATTAACTAAAGATTTATATTACTGTTACTATAGATAGTCTTTGGTTAAGCCATGAAGCTCGACGAAGCGCACATCTTTAAAATTAAATATAATATATTATATATAGTCTTATCCTTAATATATAAAAGTTTTGTTCATTCTCATTTCTTTTTAAATTGTTACTATTATTAATCAGGCATTTTTACACATGTCACATGATTTTAATTATTTTTTAAAAATGTATAAAACAATTGTGTAAAAAGGTAATTATTTGTAATCAAATTGCTAGTCATATAATACTGAGCGTAATATTTCTATGGGGCTCGATTCCTTTCCTGGAATCAACGTGAGTAGAAAGATACCACATGCCCACAGGAGAACGCAATTTAGATCTAGGCCCGAATTAGAAGCAATAGATTCTAAAAAAATATGCTAGGTAATTATGAATCGGTTCATTTACACTTTTAACTGTGCGTTCGACATCAATCTATGAAATGTGCGTACTGGGACTCAAACCCGTTAACACCGCTGTTAAAGATCACGATTCTCGGCTACACGCACTGCTTTATTATTTACCTTATTATAGACAGCTTCTTACAATAAACTTTAATTGTTCTTAACGGGGGAAGTGTAATGCACGTATTGGTTTACTGTTCATCTCGAATATAGATCAATTGAACAAGTTAAAGTTCGGACTCTTCAATGATTGGCAGAGTGTGGTTCTAGAAATAAATGATTGACAACAATATACTGATTGGAATTTAGTACAAGTGGTCCGATTGTAAATTCATTATATACAACTCTTGTGTGGTAGAAAGTTATGCAAAGGAATATAGCACAATGCTGGACCAAAGATTAATTTATAACTATACTCCTAGATGGTACAATGAGATGATTGTTGCTTATTTTTAATGTTCTATTTTAATTTACAGTTAATTTGAATTGCCTACTAATTCACTTATCGCCTATTATTGCCTGCCACTAGGGATTCCAACTATTCGTCATTTTCAACTATCCTGATATCGAATAGTAAAATTGAAACTATCCGGATAGTTTCAGTTAGTATGAACATAACAAAACATTACTACATATATAAATTTATGTACTAAAATAATACATTAAAAACGAGTTCATTCGTAATATAAGTCATTTATTCATATTTTAAAAATAAGAGAGCATTAAATTTACCATATTTTAAATTTGATCTTAATTTAGTTTTAATTTGTCCTGATGTTGGTTTTATTGTTAGAAGTGTTTTCAACAACACTAATATTATGAGATTTTAGATGATTTATCATAGGAGCCGTTGAAGATCCTTTGCATCCAATTGTTTTCCGACATTTATTTATTACTCACCGCTGCTGCAAAATTATTATCTTTTTCATAAAATATTTTTAAAAAATATTTAATAAAACAAGGAATTACAGGCTGCTTTTGTCAATATGTAGACAGTCTCGATTGCTTGGTTTTCAGGAATGAATTGTAGAACTCGCACGCAAATGAAGATGTTTCACGATCAAAGTTTCATGATCAACTGATCCTGACTAAATCTTTTCCCACTTCTGCAATGCCTTAGATAGAGAAAATACACATTTCAATACTATCCCATCATATTAAAATTATAACGAATATTATCCGGATATTTTCTCAAATATCCGGATATCGAATAGTTAAAAAGGGCCGGATATATCCGGATATCGGATATCCGGATATCCGAGTTGGAATGCCTACCTGCCACCCACCTAAGTGAAAGTATATAGCAGTAAAAGATTTTTTTAACAATGTCCTCTCCCAATGTGGAACATTATGTACCTCTTTATTGAAATTATCCATAACTGAAGTAGTTGTGCAATGTTGATTGTCATTACGATGGTGATTATTCAACCCCTCTTTTTTCTAACAAATTCAAGATATAACGATAGGGCTAGAGTAGGACTAGTGTTAAGCTTATCGTCCACGCTTCGTTCTGTTTTACGTAGACATCACAGACATCTATGGCTTCGAATATAAATTGATAAACCTTTTTTTTAAACTGTCCGTGCATTAGAACCCGTAAACACCGTAACCATAGCTTACGACGTCGACCACTTGGCTCAAGACCTTTTGATTTGATGTTTCTCTTTGAAGACTGAAAAAGTGGAAAAAACTAAATATGTATGTAGTTTATATCAAAACGAATTTCCACAAAATAACCGCCAAATACACTGAAATTGTTCTTTTGTACTAATTCCTTAATGATTAATTAAATGTGGAATTATTACAAAGTAGTGGTTTTCCGAATATGTCTTTCCACCAAGTATTGACATTAAAAAATATTTTATTAAAGATAAACCAACAGTAAAAAGAAAATACAAAACTTATGTACTAGATGCCGTTTAATAAGTGTCTAGGGCTTAAATAATTATTTGATAATAGCCCCGCCCCGCAGAAACCTAAATTTAAAGAATTCAAACATCTTATTGTTATTTAATATTATTAAAAATATGTATTCCTTTGTATGTAACTTTATAAAAAAAATGTTCTATAATGTATCTTTTAAAAGTTTGGTAATTAGCCATAATAATTACGATTTCCTGTTATTATACAATTATCTAAGTGAGAGTGTGCCAGATTTAGTATTTTGTCCTAATGATTGAATGAAAATAATATTGCATTGCCAGTTTTAGCATGCAGTGTCTTATTTTGTAAAAAAAAAAAGAATCATATCCGCCTGTTATATTATAATAATATGCAGTAAAAATTTGTCTGTATTTCTTTTTTTCGATTTTACGTTCTTAATTTCAACGAGTTCATTGTTTTTGTATCTGTAACTATCATTGATTCTTGACCTTTTTACGACGCAATATGCTATCACTAAATACACCTTGACATCTTATGAAGAAGATCCCAACAGACTATTCTTTTTTACTGTAGCCGACAGGTTTTTGAGCGACACGACTTTCACTATTTGAAATAGCATTTATTTGGTATTACTTCGTTATAATAAGATAACTTATTTTATCAATACAGACTCCTTTGAAGCATCCGCATTATATTTCAAAACCAAGCCCATTTCTGCTTTTTTATTGTTTTATATGAATACTTGCTTATTAATAATTAAACTCGATATATTCCGTCGTCTTGAGAGGCCGCTGATGATCATTCATAGGATGTATTCGATGGAGCTTTGGAAGGAAGCAAGGAATTTGTCGGATGGCATATATCTTTTTGGCACCGTGTGATAGCCGTTGATTCGAATATCAAGTAAACCCCGCGAAAGAAAAAGAATCAGTAATGTATTTAGCTAAATTATTTTCGAATAGTTTATTTTATCATAATCATAAAGAGTGTCATTGTTGCTGTATGTATCGATGTTTACCTTCAAACTTACGATATTATATTATTATACCAATAGGGATGTGTATAGAATATCTTTCAATGGCGTCCCGTTACCGATCCCTGCACAAAAAAAAAAGATTATACTTATACGTAATCTCATCTCTAGTCATTCTTACGAGATTTATAGTTCAAATACCAGCCCAAGAGGTCTGTCATTAAATAACCTGATTACGAGCGCAAGAATGATAACGATTTCGACAACGATAGCCGGCATGAGGTTTGTAGTTATCGAATCGGTCGTGACTGGCGCTCAGGTATTTCGGCCACCGACGCCATTGGTCCACCTGCCTCACGTTTTTCTTTCAAATACGAATCTGGTTTTTCTTTCCGACCGGCCATCATTTTTTCCATGATTGCATGTAGAAGTTCTTCCACTTGTTTCGTCGGAATTATCAGCTTTGAAATTAGAGTAGTAATACGTGGTTCCTTACATTTTTTGGAGAATATTATTAGTGTAAGGATGCTGTTAGCAAAGGAATAATTCTGCGTATATATCCTCGTACATACACGTCCTGCTTTCAGTTTCGTATTCATTGCTAGCAAGGAGGGTTTACGCCGCTAACACACAGGCTCGGAAACGGAACGAAAGCGGACCGTAGCATACGGTTCGGTTTCGTATCGGCTTCGCACAGTACTCCTTTGTGAACAAGTAGGCGAATGCGAACCGAATCGACGCCATTTTTATTTCTGACAATACTCTGTACTGCCACAATAACTTACAACCTATCTGATTAATAATATAAAATAGCACAGCAATGTATAGTGACCGTAGTTCTGATACTGAAGACGATACTTCTTTAACCAGTAGTGAAAGTGATACTGATATCGAAGAAGAAATTTTGCTATTGAGGATGGCATTGAAATGTAAACGTAGCGTCCTGGGTTCATGGCATCAATAAAAAAAAGAAAAACTCATGGTGAATACGCAAATTTTTGCACAGAATTGATGTGATACGAAGAGAAATTTTATGGATATTTTCGTATGAGTGTTAATGTTTTTGAAAAACTACATAGATCGTTAGAACCGTATATAACAAAACAGCATACAAACTGGAGAGATCCTATTAGCTCAAAAGAAAGACTAGTTATTTTTCTGAGGAACATAGTTTGTTTTTCCAATTTATTGATACAAAATGTGTAAAAAGTGAAAAAAATATTGAGTCATTCACCGGTCGGCATCTTCACTAAATTATAAATTATTTGTATCCACATCATTGATAGTGTATAAAATACTTTGTGATGAGTTCGAATTCATGTGAGAATTGGATAAAGACAAAATTATTATCTGCCCGATAGTTCTGTAGAATCAAAAGAGTTGCAGGTAATTGAATATGTGGGAGGAGTACTTATGATTTTTTTTCTTTTTCATCTAAATTGCAAAGTTCGGCTTCAGTGAACAATTTATCTAAATCTAATTTTAATACCGCCTGTCTTCTCGAGGTAAAACTTTTAAACGTATCAGCATAGCTTTAAAAAATGATCAACATTATCCAACTTTTGTTGGTTCATGTGGCATGGATTTTTTGTTTTGAGATAATCGACTATTTTATCAATTAGATATGTATTACGTCACTTACGGCTAAAATCAAATTGTCCATTTTAGAAATGATCTTATTTTAAAATCACGGGCGGATCAGCGGAATTCTATCGGCACGCACAAACTTGCGGACACTCGGCGGAATGATTTCTCCCTGCTTTCGTTCCGCTTCATGTGTGAATGGCATTATTCAAAAACATGCCAGACAGAGTTTTGGTATTCGCTTGTGTTTCGTACCGGCCCGCTTCCGTTCCGCTTTCGCAGCAGTGTGGTAACGCCGTTAAAAAGAAAACATTTGTACATATGAGGTAAACTACACTGTTAACATAGCGGTTAATGGTAGTAACAAAAAATAGGTATATCAACGAAGAGTAGTAATGTATGACCGATTGCTTCTCAAATTTTCTTTAACCCGCTTTCTCCGTTCTACTCGTAGAATTTCCAAACCGGAAACTAACCTCATCAACTTAATATTTACTCGCTTAAAGCGAGTATCTATCTCCTCGTTTTATATCTTCACGATCTCTTCACGCGCGGTTGGTAGTGCAAAATCTGCAAACATTTGCCGGTCCATTTTCGGGGTTAATTGGATTGATGTGCAAATATATTTGCATAACTGCATATTATTTGTAGTTTAATATACTTATACTGAAAATAATTTAGAAAATTAATTATATTTATAACGTTGCACTAATAATGACGATGTAATTGATTTGTTAATAAGCAGTAGTTCAACCGATTTACGGGTTCGAATGATCAAAGTCATGACTTTAATACGTTGATTTTTTCAGTCGTTAATTAATTATTTTTTTTCCAAATGTTTGTAATTATTTTTTTTCAAACGGTTTTTTGGGAAAACAAGTAGTTAAGTGCTATTCCTGATGTTACCTTTTCCATTCAAAAAGATACGTTAAGGAACATCCCGTTTACGTCAAACCATGTTTTTTTTAAATACTCAATGAAGAATTTATAATACAAGAGGTTTCATATTTGAATAAATCTAATACTTATCTGTTTTATGGTGGTTTAGAAGTCAACGCATTTTTTAAATTTCGTTGTTTTCATTTATCCACAAAAAATCACGTATAATACTTTTACGTAAATAAGTATTTCAAATGTGTGTAAGTATGCGAAATGAATGCAATCTCATTATTGGTCAAAATAATGAAATTTGCTAGTTGATATCTTTACGACACAGCGATTAGTATCCAATATAATTCTGATAGAACTGAATACTTTGTTATTTTGACTTTTTTTTTATAATTGAGTTAGTTCTACTTAGTGATTCCCAGTTCAATCAATAATTAGCTTTGTTAGTTTATATTATAGATGAATGGATGCGGTCTTCCAGTATGATAACGCTCGCTTCCTTCCTTATAGACGTTTTATCTTATAGCCTAACCCTCCGAAAAAGAGAGGTAGAACGATTTTCCACTCAACAACATCTAGTAAAAAGCTTCACATAACCGCCATGGCTGTAGAACAAAACTTATTTGCCAATTAATTTGGGAAACATAGCGATAAAGATATGGATTTTTAGTTCGGTTCGTTACAAACGACGCTTCGTGCTTTTGGTCTACATAATTATTGTTGTCAATTGTGTGTTCTTAGCGAGTTATTTCGGCTGTTTTTTTTTCTTTCCATTTTGTTATCTTGATTTCATATAATTACCCGCAATAACTGTTGTATTTTTTTTACGATTAAGAGCGGGCACAGTCGCATTAAAATTCGCTTATTTTAGCGAAAATCTCACGTCGTTTCGAAAGTTTTTCGTATTGTTGTTCGGAATTGGAACGGATTGCGAATATTTTTATCCGTTATACAAACACGGCACTTATGTGCGAATATTTGACTTAAAGCTTTAGAATATATCAAATTATTTTTTAAATGTTGGTATCTAGCTTGATTATACCGGAGGTAACGATCTTAGAGCCTTTCGTGTCAATTTTGCGGCCTTTTGATTGAGTCTTAATATTTTAATTGAATTGTTAGCATGAATCCAAAGAATACGCTGAGATTTTGCTATTTGCGAAAATACCGGTAGCGCGTTTTGATAATTTTTATTGTTTTTCGAGACTACTGTATTTTTTAAAACTATAAACTATCGAAATAGCTATCAACATATTCAAATAATTCTTGTGAAACAAAATATTTCATTTTAATTTTTACCTTATTTTAAATATGTATTATACAAACATCTCTAGCTCATTTTATGGCTTGCCTCTCGACAAACTGTATCTAGGGGTTTATTGATTGATTAAATTAGCATTTACTTTCTAGAAATCTTTTATAATAATGCTAATACATGAAAGCATACAGAACTTTTACGAGAATAAGAAATTGATTAGGTGATTTGTAGAAAAAATAACAAAGTATTTTATTTCTACAAGTATTGATTGCACTATTGACAGTTATAATACTTTGGAATTAGTTATTCAGGATTTAAGTACTGATTTTTCTGTTGTCAGATTCCGTATTTATGATAAAGTAACATACGAAATATGTCTCGAATTTCGTTAGTCAATAAAAAAATACATACTCAATAGACGGCATGTATTGTTTGGCAAAATATGTGTTTCTTCGTTCAGTTATCGAATTGTTTTGGCAGGCAAACACACCGAGCAAGCATCGTCTACGCCGGCGAAGTGGCCTACAGCTGTATTGGGGAATATTCGTGTTTTTTTTTTATCAACTTTGAATGAAAATTTAACGCTTTTGTTCCGAAACAAAAACATGAATACGTCTTCCAATATATTTTTTATGAATGCTTTCCGTCATGCGTTATTAATTACGTAGCGAATAAAACGTGTCTTTATGGCGTCGATCCATTGGTAACCGATATCAACCTGAATTTTGAATGACCTTTTCTCTTTGAAGAAATATGCCGTTTTCTTTTGTATTTTACTCTATCGACCGATAGCTTTATTGCCATCACAAATACGCACGCACTCGCCGTACAGATTTCGTTGATAGACAGACACAACGTCAGATTATTCGGTAAGAAAAATATATACCTTCACGGACATTATTGTTTGAAATTAGTATATTTAAAAAAAAATACATTTACACATTTACCGGACGTCTAGACGTGTGCTCAACATAATACTCTTTAGTTTCGGTGTACACGGGTTCGAAACCCAGTGCGGACACTTCGGTGTAAATAGATTTTTAAAATTAATTTAAGCATTGCCATTCAAATGTGTGTATTATGTTATTTGTTGGGTCTCCATTCCGTAAAACCAATTTGATTCAACTAAAGCGGCATAAAGATTGCGTTTAGCTTATAAAAAAATCATTTTCTGTTCTCACTCCTTTTCTACTTTAGCTGTCTGCAAAAAATATTGTGAACGATTGAATAAAAATCAGTTCTCATAGAACGATGTATTGAGTTGTTCTATTAGGTGACCATATGCTCCACATTGGAAGTGGAGCACATGGTCGAATACTCGAAACTTATCTCGATGGAAACGGTGGGAAAAAGTCATGTGATACAATTTTGCCTGCTACAATTTATTACACGCCTTGTGGAATAACAAAGTTATCATATTTGAATTATATTAAAAATAATTCACCTTTAATTTTTAGAAACATAGTCTGTTCATATCACATGGGCAACTGCGACATATGAAAAAATGTTTTTTTTTCTTTACTTTGTGTCATAATTACTCCGTATTAACTTTAAAATAAGTTTGTTTTTTTTGCATTTATATCACATCACTGTGCACGTCAATGTTGGCCAAAACACAGCAATTAATCAGAGAGTATCCGCATCGTGCAAACCGAAATCATTTCGGTAAGGCACGCTCTCCAGTGTTCCCCTCCTACACTAGATACACACCCTCGAGAGGTCTCCGAAGTCCAAATGGTTGGTGAAAGATGATTTATCAGACACACGAAAATATCTTCAGATTGTGCAAAGCTTTTTTTTATCTCAATGGACTGAAAGCCTCTGCTAACAATAATATTTCCTAATGATACTCAGTTAACGGGAGTCCTCAAGAGTGAGGAATTATAATGTCCTGTACTCCAGTTTTATGGCACCGTAATATTTTCTGTTTAAATTCAAGTGATCATTGAAATATCTTCTGTAATTTTATTAATGGTGTTGTCTAAACTTCCTGGAAACAACCCCATGACGAGGATCCTCTCTGCCCTCTACCACAGCCCCCCTCGCTTCCTCGGCGTCACCGCTTCCCCTCTCGCCCTGGGGAAATGTGCGCGAGAGCTTTTGTATTACAGCAATTATTTTCCCTGCATTATTTTGCTTCATATTTTCTTAATAGAAATATTACGAGTATTTTGGTAAAAGCGAAATTGGCCGAATATTGTTTATACGTCAAAATTGCACCAGCATTTTTATTGATTTTTTTCGTCCCTGTGAAATATGGTTTACAATTAGCTGAAATTGTCTTTCTATTTACAAATTGTTTGTACCCTTAGCACGCAACTGTGTTGTTACCTAACATACCTTGTTACCTATAGTTACACGTGCTTCGTCTTTATATACGACAGACATATTTACAATCGTTCAATAAGTTGAATACAAAGACAAAAAATAATTAATATTTTATGAAAATGAAACACTTCACGTATGTATGTATATTTTTATACATGGTTATATTTTAGGATGGAGGCAGATACATTTAAATACTGCCAATTCGTTATAATGGCTACGATTGTTATTTGCTTAAAATGATTTTTCATTTTTATTAAATTAAATAAATTATTGATATTTTTATCTTTTTAATGGCGTCAACTGTCAATTTTATTATTGACGGAAAGACAATATTAATAACCAAATAAACACAATTTAAAGTACTTATTCTCCCGAATGATGTTTGCTGTAAGCAATAGACAATAATAACTAATTATTTATTATTCAATCTCTTAATTTTTCTTCTTGTGAGAAGGCTAAAATATTGATTGGGCTAGGAGAGGACTTGAGGAGGAGAGGAACATTTGATGATTTTTTTATTTCCATGGCATGTGGCACTCGAGATAAATAATATTGAAAAAAAAAATTTTTTGGCACTCAGGCTCAAAAACGTTCGCCACCACTGACATAGGCCCTTCAGTGCGTCCAATAAAAAGAAAAATCCCCAACCTCGATTTTGTAACTTACAAATTAAGAATTAGAATCTATGTTTACTGAATCAATACATAATCTAACGATTGTAAATCTGAATATGCTACTCAAAGGGGTGAAACACTTACACACCGCAATAAAATTAGTAACTCCATTAGTAGAATAACAATTTATAAAAAAAATATTTGATGCTACTACTGCCAAATCCAATCAAATTGTAGAGCTTGCTGGATAACTAGCTGGCTTCCTGTACTTGTCCTACGCTGCTTGGCTGTATTATCCACTACTCGATACAACTCGAATCAGCTTCGTGATAATTAATTACAAGTGTGTCTCGGAAAGTTTGTTAAAAAAACAGCTTCTGTTACTGCGTCATCGCTGAGTACTCGTTAGTGCAAACAAAATGTGAGTCGAGTGGGTTGGTTTTGCCCAGTTCGATTGCACTCGTGTCATGCGGATGTCGTTGCATTGCATGTTTCGAGTATTAATGCAGAGCTAAAAACACACTTACAAATGATTGTACTATAACATCTGACATACAAAATTGAAAATTTTAAGTTATAATACAACCGAATTTTTGTTAAATTTAATTGGTATCTACTTGACAGAATTTCAATATTATAGGGTAAACAGTCCAACTATATCAAGTATTAGTTTGTACACATATTATTTCTTTTTGGATTTATTTTTCATCGTTTGATAATGATCGTGGTGGTCAACGTCATGAATTCCGTGACGGATCCCACGGGTCCCAGCACGACCAGTATTTTTTTCAGTCGATAAATCGATTTTTGTTCGAAGGCATGGGTGTTTGTGATGATTGATAATTCCCTACCACAATTCCAGTCGTAAAATAACGGGCCGAGCGAGGGCGATTAGTTTACAACTAGCCCTACTCTCTTTGAAAAGGAGAAGTTGAGCAACTGATTAACAAGAAGTCCTCGTAGACAACTCCGCTAATCATCCATATAGTCCAAATTGCGGGCACGAGTACAAGAAAAAATATACTATGACTATAGATTATATGACCGTATATACCAGCCTACCAGGGGTGGCCACTCTTAACCGGTTCTCTGCCAGCGACGTGTTAACACGCCAAACAATTTCGTGCTCGTAGGGCCGGTCATACAAAGTGTGCGTGTTTACACGCAGTACTCAAGACGCGGTTTAAAGGCCACAAAAAACGTAGTTAATAATTTTAAAATATCATGCATATAGTGACATCTCTTGGAATCATAGTGTGATACTTAAACTTAAAAGATATTGTTTTGTAATCTATAATACAACGATTTAAAAAAAAAGCGTTCAAATTTGTTACTAGCAGGGCTATAATTCCTTCACGGTAATTTCCGTTTTTGAAAGGTTTTTCGATAAATGATGGCGGAAATGACCCATGTTTTATTTTTTGAAAGAAAATCACGGCCCTCCATGCACGGCCATATTAATACCGCACGGCACAGATCAAGTTAATCTTCTATGAGCGACTAGTTGATAAAATTATTGATTATGACCAACTAATATCGCTTGTATTTAATCATTACAGAACAATAAAAACCCATGTTATAGGTCGGCGATCGACGCACTGAGCATCCCTCGTATATTTAGACTGTTGAAGATTTCGTATTATCTCTCTCATTTAAAGAAACAAATTTATTTATTTTATCATTGATTATAATAATTATTAACTATACATATCCTGAAAAGTAATATATAGCCATATCGTGGAATGACTTTTCACAAGTTTCTGGCAGTTTGAACCTGTGCGTGCGAATTAACTTATATTGGTTAAATTACAATACGACTATTTCTCAATATCCATTGTTATGTTAATGGTTCCGATTATTCAATGCATTCGACCGTTGCATAGTTGTAGCCATTGAATGCACGTCGTTCTTAGACGCACCGGTCGACATTCTTGGGATGTTTGGCCAGCCGTTACGGAATCCAGACGTCTTCCCGAATTGGTCCTTTCATATACGTAAAAAGGATGCCTTCAATAGTGTAGGTGGCTCATCCAATGACGCTCACGTGTATTGTATTGTATGCCAAATAAAGATATCATTCGACTTAGATTCGTGACTCAGTAACTTTGTATATATAAAATTCTCAGGGTACTATTTTGGTTTTTTTAATTGGGTTTAAATTTTAATTTAAAAGTACCAGTCTACAAAATACAAAACGATCGAACTTGACTGATTATTATTAGTTCAAAAATAATGTTTTCCGAGTTGTGAGCTAATTGCAATACATCCAAATAATAAAATACTCATTTGCACTAATTACAATGTTATTTAATATGATCAGGACCGGTTTCGCTCACGATGAGGATTATCGACTGATACGAGAATACAATATTAGTGTTATTTTAAAAAATCAAAATACAGGGTTAACAAAAAAATGATAATGAAAAGAATTTACAAATAAAGGTACAAAGTATAATTATGTTACACTAAATTGACTATAATTATAATGTTTATTACCTCTTAAACATAATTTCAAAACTCACCAAAGAATAATTAAGCCAAAGTGGAGACTAACAATAAATTGAAACGTAATTATAATCTGGGATTTTTTTGTAATGATGAAAGGGGGAATAGCACGAATAAGTTTAGGAACACCTGAATTTGACCATTGGATAGTCCCTTGATTCAGTAGCAATGTTGACGCATGTTGCATTCATATTTGTTAATGCATTTTCTAATTTGTGTATTTGTCATTCATGTCAGATTTTCGATTGTTTTTTTTTTTTTTAGTGTTGCCCTTAATATAAGTACGAAACGCCGTATGCGCTTTAAAACTAATAATTCTTCCTTACCAAAGTTGCTTTAACTGAAATGGAAACACTACTGTACTAAAGTATCGTTACACACTTATAATGTTTTTTGGTTTTGTTTTATTTACTATTATTGAAACGTAAGTAATGGGAATGTTATTTTCCTGCATGAATCAATCAGCGCTCGTACGTAATATCGGCTTGCTTTTTTATTACATCCTCGCTGGAAGATAAATGGCGTGTTTCCGTCACGTCATGGCATGGCAATACGCAGGCCACGTGCGACTGGAAAACTCTTGTGATAAGATTCGATGAAACATTGATTGGAGGGGGTGCTTATTTTTAAGCCACATGTCAGGAAACACTGTTCCCGATTTTGGAATAATATCCCAGAGTTACTTATCTATGGAGTAATGTGTATTTTAGATAACCGCGTGTTATATCTTCACCTAACATACATCAGAAAGAAAAATGAAATTAGGTGCTGACGATTATATCTTTACTTGATAATTGAATGAATTTTACTAAAGCCCCCTACAGTAAAGACTGCTATGATTTTACACAATAATTTTTATTTTATAATGACTGGATACCGGGATTACGGGATCGTCAAATCGGTCGGGATCCCGGAATTGGATGTCCTAGGTCAGGGATGGTGAACCTTTTTGGGACCGCGTGCCAAAAATCCTCAAATATTATTTCTCGTTTTTGTGGCGTGCCCAAGCAGTAAATTTTTTCAACGATTGTCGTTTATCTTGGGAAACATTTGAAAATTAATAAAACGGAATAAATTAATAATTCACGGATTATTTAATCAAAATTTTAATTTTTTAAACTTTAATATTTTTTTTGAACTTGGAAATCGTTCGCGTGCCATCCAAATTCTCAAATGTGCCATCTCGGGCACGCGTGCCATAGGTTCGCCATCCATGCCCTGGTTATACCATGTACATTAAAACCTGTTTATATTCGGTTTTATTCCTCTCGATTCTGTATTTAATAAAAACGTCATCACGCTTAGAAATCAAATTTAACTGGATACTCAAGAATTGGATGCCATTTTTAATCTTGTGAATGATTTTGTTACTCTTTGTAACATGAAATGGTTACAAATACCTGCCGTCAATAATCATCAGCCAGTCGGTCGATATCCAAGAATGTGAAATACCTAAACTCGTCAACGCTATTCTACGGAGTCTGTTCGTCGTAGGCAAGTCGGTAGGCGATCATAGTTGGTGTCTGCGGTGGCGGTCGCACGCGACCTGCTGGCCTGCCGACATTCCTTGCCTGACCGTCGCTGTCGATTTTCCACTAATCTATGCGGACTGCGTTTACCCAGCTGATTTCACCCGGACAACAATTACTGATTGGGTAGATGCATTGACCAAATTGTGTGCACTTCCATAAATTTTGTCACTAACAAAACTCTTATTATAAGTAGGTATTCCATTATAATTATCATCATTTTTTAGTTATTTCGTCAACCTTGCGATGTTATGTCTGATGATGCTTTTAAAAGAGACGAAAGCAGTATTTACAATTTAAATTACATATTTAAAATTAACTTCCTCAAAATTACCGCCGAATCCACCGTAAATATTATTTATGTCACGAATTCACTTGAAGATGCCAACAGGCAAAACCTGAATCATTAGCGACATTATAGTGTACACTTTCATATCAACGTAAACAACGATTTAAATTAGATATTTAAATTCCATCACGCACCCTCAGTCGATATCTAAGGTTTAACTATCAATATCAAGCGAAGCCGGTTCTTGGCTTATATATTTAATCCCATTTACATCATCAAAGGTTATCTACTTGAAATGTTTTCGTGGAAATGCAGATTTGAAAATTTTGGATTTAAAAACACAACGACTCTTTCGCTTCGTCATACAAAGTAACGGAAAATGATTCATACAATTACACAAAGAAAAAACCAAACACCGTTCGTTGCATGCTCGTAGATAGATGGCTGACGCAAAGATTCTTAGTAATGTTAATTAAATAATTTACTACTTCTAATTAAAGTAACTATAAAATTCACATCGTATCTAAGGTTATTTGACCCAAGCTGAGTGGTAAGTTTTAAATTATAGCTGATTAACCTATGAAATTTATCTACCAACGTATGCCTTCTCTAGATGCCTTCTCTAGACGCATTCTTTGCCATTTTCCTGATCATGTTGTTATTTCCACATCAATTGCGGTTTTAAGCGTTTCAATTTTAGTTATTTATTTTCTGTGGTAAAATTCTTGAAGGCTTTTAACGAACACCATGGAATGTAAAACCATTATTACCTCCTAGAGGTCTGCACGGGCCCGGGCCTGGCCCACGGGCTCTTACCCGACCCGGCCCGTGGGCCGGGCTCGGGCGGGTAAGCGCAATCGAGAGTCGGGCTCGGGCCGGGCCGGGCTTTGGAATTTGGGATATAATGTTGGGAAAAATATACCAAATCGAGGATTTCAAATTCCTCGGTGAACTAAAAAAAAAAAAAAAAGGACTTTCGGAGATAATCTGGGGAAAAAGTATACCAAATCGAGGATTTCAAATTCCTCGGTGAGCTAAAAAAAAAAAGGACTTTCGGAGATAATCTGGGGAAAAAGTATACCAAATCGAGGATTTCAAATTCCTCGGTGAGCTAAAAAAAAAAAAAAAAGGACTTTCGGAGATAATCTGGGGAAAAAGTATACCAAATCGAGGATTTCAAATTTCTCGGTGCTTCGGGTCGGGTTCGGGTAACAAGTGCGGCATTAGACTCGGGCCCGGGCCGGGTCGGGCGTGAGTTTTTCGGGCTCGGACCGGGTAGTTTTGTAAAATTTTGGCCCGTGCAGACCTCTATTACCTCCCCTCGATCTTGCGAGGGCCTCAACGTAAAACACTTTCCCATCGAAGGCTTTGTAAGACGTTCGTCATGCAAAAATACTTGGATTCTATTAATTTTTCGGTTTTATGTTTAGGTTTTTATTTACTCTAGTGTGATTTATTATCAATTTATAACTGGGTGACTTATATTTTTTATAAAATTTTCGTGATGAACTAAAACGGTTCTACGTTAATCTACTAAATTTTGTAGAACTAAATACTTTGCTTTTTTAACCGTATTACAATGGAGTTCTACCAAGTAAATGCCAATTTAATCAATAAAAAAACGGTCATGGTTTTTTTTAGAAAATTGAGTTATTATGGAACAATTTTTTGGGAAAAAGGACTTGCTCAGTTCCTGAAAAAACAATAAGTTAAAAAGTTGAGAAAATGTATTATTTATCTCTTCTAATCCAGGATATATAGTTTATAGCTAAGTTAATGTAAGTTTCAACATAGTTCTGACGAAGGCAGTGGCGCATTAAGCACATGTGAGGCCCCAGGCGCAATACAATTTGGAGGCCGTTTTACGGATAACATAAAAATGTCAGAAAATTCCAAGTATAATAGTAAAAGTATATAAACATCTGACAAAAAAATATATGGGTTATATTATATAAGCTTTTTTTGAAGCCTCTAAGATTCGGAGGCCCCAAGCGCGCACCTCATTTGCTTATAGGGTGTATCGCCACTGGACGAAGGTGTAAAGCCGATATATCTATCGAATATATGTAAATAAAATATTTTTTATCTTATAAAAGATTTTCTACTAAGCAAAGGCCGATTCAATCAATCAATAAACATTTTTTATTATTATTAAATAAAACAATATTAAATCACGTTCCCCACTTGATTAAAAATAGATTAATTTAACGTGTGAAAATTTTATCCCTAAGTGATAACCAGTATGTAAACTCGGCGCTATGTTTGATTATCATTTACTTTGAAATCTGATAAGACTCATATACAAAATACATACTGCACATCAAGCCTTAGACAGGATTGAACGCCCAGGGCCTGCGAGAGACTTGTTATTTCGACGTCCATTCTCCTGGACCGGTTTGGAATTATTTTTCTTCCTTCGTATTATTATCCTGCGCCGCCTCGTCTCCGGCCTCTTTTTTAATTCATGACAGTTGGTCGCCGACCGCATGTGTAGTTTTTCGCTCCTGCGGCCTACCGTAGTGGGTGTGTCATCCCGTTTTTTACCCTTTGTCTGATATTTTTAATCCTCAGAGCTTTACAACATCTGTTCTCGAAGAGAATCTATTATCAGATTGTATTATGTATACACTACATCAATTTATAATATTAATGAACTTGACTTGAATCGATTATTCATTGTATTAAGCTTTGTTTACCGATTTAAGTACATATAATTTAATTTATTAAAAACATACGTCTATTTGGATACATAAGAGACGGGAGGGCCAAATTGGGACTAATATTTAAAAAAAAACTATCTTTATATTTATTATTTACAACTATCATGACCCGAGTTTTTACACTGTATAGACTGTTTACTTGAAATATGACCCATTTTCTATTAAAAAGAGCGCGCGTTTCTTGTTTGGGACCTGTGGGGAGGGGGCACCGTCACTCACAAACTATAAATATTGTGATACTTTTACTTGGCTTTTCCAAATAGTTGTTATACGCTTTTTTATCCCATCATTACCGGCCTTTTTGGTGGGTTAAGGGCAGGAGTTTCCAAGCTTTGTTATTACACCACTCAATACAATGTTATTTGGCGCCCCCGTTATTTCTTAAAATGATATATTTAAAAAAAAGTACCCAATATCCTAGAACACTACTGAGTAACGTGTATAGGGATTGCAATACAAATATTTTATTAAATTTAAATCGTTCAAATTATGTACATTCACACAGATTTTGTCACTAACGACCCGGGTTTCGCCTTTCGGCATCTTCTGACGTTCAAGTGCACGGATGAACTTGAACTGACGCTTAGCAAATGGATGTTTCGTGTTTATGTAAGAAATTAATTCCACCATTGAGCTTAAAGCTATTGCTGGCGAAAAGGATATACGCCCATACCGATATTTTATATTACATACCGGTATTACAAAACATAATAATTAAGGAAAACAATACGGCCTGTTGGAATAGCAATGCACGGCGAGTTAATCAAAATCGTTATCGACAGTTCTGAATTTCATATATAATATTGTCATTAAAAAATATATATTAATCATAAAAGGGTATTTCTTTAAATGATCATTGAAGACTCGTCAATGCTAGAGCAGATACAAACCCTTAGCAAATTTATAGTATTTTTATTCACCGTGAACAATTTTATTGAAATATGTGGTGGTCTCTTTCCATTCCAAATTCGATTCTGGTTAATTTGCAATACCGAAATACCGGTATATTTTCATTTTCAAAACTGGTATTGAAAAAACACTGGATCCCGGTTTCGGTAATACCGGTATTACAATCCCTAGTCGTGTAGCTATTGTGTAAGTGCTCGGTTGCCGTGGTATAGGCGAGAATCCCGGATTGGAAACTTTCCTATATTATACTTGTACAAAATAATAAAAATATGAAAACATGTATAAATAATGACTTAAATTTAATTAAACTTAAGTATCTAGTAAAATTACTTTTAATTTGTAATCAAAAATTATAGGTTCTTTTATTACTTAACTGATTTTTAATTTGGCTTGCATGTTTTGGACAGTAATTTTTCTTTAGAAAGACCACAATCGGTTTCGCCCATCACGAATTGAATGAATTTAATAATACAACTAATCAGTTTTCACAACTCCCAAACACATGAATTTAATAATACTCTACAGTTTACTTACAACTGAAAAACAATCTATCAAGTTTCGGTGTGTTCATGTTTAAAAGCTTTCGAAAAGTTACGTTTAATTTTTAGTTTTATTGAGTTTACACGAAGAATAACGGTAAAGTGTTTGGAAGATTTTTTTGGGTGTTTTGACAGGTGATGGGTGTTCACTGAATAATATTTATCGCGATGTCATTTTATGTTTCAAATACCAAAGTGACTTAGTGCTTTTTTGCTTTAGTATCACGATGATTTAGTGAGCGAGTAAAAGTTATTAACCCTCGCGAAGAGTGAGACGACTGTGTGGTATTTTATTAGTTAAGTGAATGAATGACGTAAACCAATTTAAAAATTCAATTTCTCAATTTGTCGCAATGGGAATACCATCTGTCTCCATAGTTTTATATATTCTCTGAGGCATTGAATGACATGAATGCAGCGATCGTCAACAATCAAACCATAAGCTATCCCGAAGTGCTCTTTTCTTGCATTATTATTTTTGGAAACCTTCACGAAATTGGGTAATTTTTTTAATAGATTCTTCGATAGAGCAATGGTCAGTTTACAACATACCTTTGTATATTTACCTTTTTGTTTAAAGTTCTTCTATTTTTTCTCTCCATTCTGTTGATGAAAGGTAATCGATTTCAATTTTCATGATCACTTTAAAATTTTCTTATGAATGATTGAAGATGTTGATTGATATTCGAAACCCAGGTCGTTAGCGACAAAACTGACAGAATTGTTTAATATTTGAACTAATAAATTTAAGTTTATCCATTATTGAAATCCACCCCGAAAAAAAGTCGTGTTTATTAATCTGCTTTTAAATATAACGCGTTGGATTTGCGTGTTACATTGTTTTATGACGGACACTTTTAATTTCCCATCAGTGGAGTCAAGTGCGGTTAATGAATGTCATATTATAAATAAAATTAGTGTCATCACACAAACTGCGTTGGTAATGATACGCCACTTTTATTGTCTTCTTCCCACGATAGGTGGCCGATGTTTGAGGTCCGTGAACCGTCCCCGTGTTGTTTGTCAGTTGTATTCTCACCGCTCCGTACTATGGCGGGCAATGTAGATTCTTTTAAGATTGGCCTAAACGAACGAAATACACCCAGTCCTCGTATAACACGGGTTTATGGTTCAGCAAAAAAGTCGTGTCATGCAAATCCGTGATGTCCGAGGTTTCAAGTAAATTGGTATAACAGGTGTTTTATTTTTTCAAATTTTTTTATAACTCTTTAATTTCTGTGTTTTTAAATTTAAAATATGTTTTTATATACTACTTACTATATTATTAACAAAAAACTTTATGCAATTATTGTACACGTACAACTCTCCTTCACGTGTACGTGAAGCGGACCGTATCGGTTATCGGATATGCGGTCACTCATATAATATCCTCTCCTGATTTTATGTTGTCCCGTTACTGATACATATTGTATTATCTCCTTACTGAAAATGACAACACACACACACAGTTGTATCGTTAATAAAGATATGAACAACCTTGCCACTCACAATTTTCCAAAATATTTTGAAATAGCGAGAGTTAACTCGTAATTTAAAATATATTTTCTTCCACCTGTATTAAATAATTAAAGATATCGACTGAAGGTACTTGGTGGAATTCCAATATTAAATTTGAATCGCATCTTCAGTCGTTCAAGATTCCGAAAGGCGAAACCCTGGTCGTTAGCGACAAAAACTGTGTAAATGTACATGTTTCGAACGATTCAAATTTTATAATTATAGTATTTTTTTTTTTAAATAAATAAGATTTAATAAGGTCAACATAATCGACTCCACGTCATCGTCAGTTCTATAATTCTGACGAGGGCGTAAAACCAACCGAGGCGAGACTCGTGTCACATCTTGTAACACAACAAGTAGAATAATAGTTATCAAATTAATTTAATATTAAAAATTAGCTTTCATAAAGATGCCGCTGAATACATAGAAAACATGAAATTGCTATCAACTAACCACTCTGATTCTTGTGCAACTATGTTATTCGGACGATTACTACAATAAAGTTATACTAAGTTATGTAAAATCAATCAATAAGCAAAATCAAGCACTGATGCGTTTTGGTTTGGTCTTGGACTGTTGAAGGAATTTATTCGATGTAACGTTCATTTGTGAAGATGTATAGCGGTCATATCGACCTTTTTTTTTTAAATCAAATTATTATGCTTGAATAATCATTCAATACGAATCGATGCTTTAAAAGAATGCGTAAGTATTTAATTTCATAATAAAATTCGTTTTTTTTTTTCAAATTTTGTACATTCTTACAGTTTTTGTCATTAACGACGTGGGTTTCGCCATTTGGCAACTTTAGGCGTTAAAGTGCTCGGATGAACTTTAACTGACGTTATAGTTTTTTTTTAAAAATTAAAATACATAGTATAAATAATATTTTGTGTAATTCTTCATTATTTATTTATTTTACACGTTTTTTTTTTAAATACGATTTTTTAAATTCAGGTAATCAATCTTAAATTTTTGATTTTTTACACGGTTTGTTAAGAATATGTACGTAGGTGTATTGTGCAAAAAAAATAGTGTGAGTGTATCTTTTATTACTTTTATTAATACCTTGTCAAAAGGCTTAGGAGTAACAAGATAAGTTTGTCAAGTGCAATTCGTTTGCTTCCACTTTCTATTTTACTCTACCTGAACGTGTTATGTAATTCCTGCTAGATGATTGTTTAGGTATGTCGATTTCAATTACTTCATTGCAGTATTTTTTTATAAATTCTTAAGGCTTCTTTGTTTGGTGTGTCATCTAATCAGGTTTGCGAAGATCGCTGCAGTTCGTGCCACCGTCGTACGTCGTACGCCATACGTCGTGCAATCGTCCAAGTAATCCATGTTTAAAAAGTCTACAGAAGATTTTACATGGCTTGGTATTTATTTGAAATATATCCAGTGATGTAGGAAGGTGTCCCGCCGCCCGGGGCGATTCTTGAATTTGCCGCCCCCCAATGTCATGATCGTATGAAATAAAAGTGTAATTAATACAAATGAGCGTTATATTTTTTGAAATTTGAATTATGTCATAACAAAATTACATGCGTTCGGCGCGATGGTATCGCTAATTATTAGTGTCCGGATACAAATAAATTTGAAAATAGAACCGCTGTTGATCAAAAAATATTGACGGCTTATTACTTTATTGAGTTACTTTTCAAGTGATACATAAAATACACTATGAAAGCCGACTGTAACACAGTTTTCCTAACGTTATCCGTTTCCTTTGTATACCACGCCGTCTGGTATGATTAACAACTACACTTATGCTTCATCATGTAAAATAATCATTAACATTAAAAATATCTAAGTAACCATTCTCAATGTTGTGATAATAGTATTTCTTTTGGCAGCATTTTGAAATGTTTCTTTGTTGTTTGAATGGAGAGACCTTACTTACATCGCACGTTATTATTTCTTCTGCTTTGTTGTGGCTATTTGCGGATTTGGTTAGACAACGAAACTCCACGCGAAAGACTTTTCTTAATGACATTTCGAGCTTTTGATCTTGAAATTTTCAAAATTTATTGTCTCTGGCGTATTTTTGCTGCCGTCGTATATTTTCGTTTGCCCTTTGTGGCCGGGTTCTCTACGATTCAGTTCGTAGAAATGATCCCGCTAATCTGAGCAGGAATTCCAACGCCGTTGTTTCAATTTGATGAGTACATAATCCAATTTAAATTGCCACACTCAGAGATTGTATGGTGCAGTAGTCACATCGACTATTTTTTACACGATTTTGAAATAACACGATACACTAAAAAGAAACAAAAAATACTATACTTTTACGCGAATAATTTTTTTAACACGATTCACAGAAACAAAAAACACAGAACGGATCGCCTAATAACAAGAAATTCAACAAAACAAAAGGCTTTATTATACCCTAACACCTAAACCTAAGACATTTGTTTCAAGTTCCTAATAAAAGAGAGTGATGAGTAGAATTATTTTTCTTAATTAAAATACATATTTTGAATAACATTTTAATTATTTAGATTAATTAATTACTAGTCATGTCCTTGCCCTATCTTTACTCTCTACAACAAGAAAGGCTGAGTGAATAACAGTGATTAACAGTTTTCGTTGATATAAGCTCCATTGCTATGCTCCATAGTCAGAGCGGACATGGTTACAAAAAAGTAATAAATTAGGCTACGAGTTTCGTTTGACTTATTTTAGTTAGCCAATCAAATTATTACTAAGATGAGGGAGCTTTTATAGTACGCTACGGAATATTTACTCAGCTGAATAAATTAAAATTGTATGCAATCAATAATGTAAGCTAAGCACGTGTTTTTATCTTGGCGTGATTAAATATTATTTATTTAGTGATGGTAACAGATTCTATGGATAGCATGATTTGCAATATATATTAAAGAAACTTATTTAGTTTTTTTGAACATGTTGGCTTACTTATAAACATCACTTATTTGTGTTATTTTAAGTGGCACGTGTTTCGCTCTTTCACCGTCTACAGACGTTCCATATAAAATAATATATATGAATAAATTGAAAATAATATTTAAGAAACCAATTAACTCACACAGCATCTGAATCTTTACATCATTAAACAATTATTGCAAATTAATAAAATACTTGATTACTATTTCGGCTTCACGTAATCGTAGAACGTACTTTATACGGAGTAAGATGGCAGGGATGTGGAGTCGGAGCTGTAGTTTTTTAGGCGTAATCAGTGTCACTTAAAATGGGCTACTCCGTCTCATAATTAAATTAAAACACATTAAGTGATGCATTTTAAATAGTTTAATTATAGAATAACACCCCTCTGTTTCACACAGGTGTCCGAAGCCTGGATACAGGTAACCATCGTAATTGACGGAAAAGGGGTGATAACGCAAGTAAACTCATTGAAGTTAAATGGATTCATTTTATTATGTGATGTGGAACCTCTCTCTTGTATTTAAATGTTTAAAGTAAAAAAGTGTTTTGAAAAATTGAGACACTGTACGGAAACGAGAATTTTATTTTTTAATCTAAACCGATTATTTTGTTTAATTCACCTCCTCGCCATTTTGGATGTTTAAAAAAAAATGTTACACTTTATATTAAAATATGAGTCTGACCATTCGGAAATGCCGTAGTTGGAGTCGCAGTCTTTTTTTACTAGATACCCCCCCACAGTCTTGCGAAATAGCTACAATTATGTATTATTATTTGCAGTCTAGAGATAGATAGTTTACTATTTTTCATGCACATTGCAATCAAGTTCTGTGAAATAAATACTAATTCAATTAAAACGTAGATTGATGCTGAATTTGACTACATAAAAAAAATATTGTCTCAAGAATATTCCGAGTAAGCAACGTATTTTTTAATGCCAAGCTTAAGTGAATTCATTCGTGCACGTGTGCTCACTGTACCCACTCCATCGCAATGTGATCGAGCGGAATATTGGTGGAAGATGCGGGCTGACCTGACCACCTGTCAGCCAGGACACCTGCCCCCAACCTGGTCAGCAGGTGTCCTTGTGCTACCGGATGTGCCAATTATGTACATATCGTCTCTGAATAATTATTATTCATCATATGTCAAAAAGCATATTCGGAGCGATGAAACAGAAACTCAGATTTCTATAATGTTTTTTTTTACGTTTTCGTTTCTTGAATATATTGTAAATCAAATCTTTTTTTTAAAGAAAAACAAATATTTAATGTTTTGATATTTAAAGAGTCCGTGTTTGATTGAGCATCGTAGTGCAGTTATCGAGTATATTTGCGTCATAAACATTTTTTTAAATTAAGATCACAACCGGTTTCGCTTATTCCCATCATTATCAAAAGGTAATAATGCTCGTGATGAGCAAAACAAGTCATTAGCTTTATTAAAATATGTGCATTAAGTACCATAAAGTTGTGTTGTATTTTGAAATATAATACCTTTTCATCAACAATAAACAGTTGACAGATTCATAGTGAACACTATTTTTGTCCGCTCGAGTAATCTAGGGACCTGAACCCTGAATGACAACCAATTTTCCGAACATAACTGTAATTTAAGCTATTGATCTATGTTACATTTGGACGTTTTGATATAATCAAATAAAAGTATATTATTTAGGAGAAATTATTTATAATTAATATTTTTGTGTGTGTGTTTCGTTTTCGTTCCTTATTAAGCCTGTTTGGACCCGCAGGACTGAACAGTCGTGACATTCTTCGTTATGTTATGACAGTGCATAAGTTATTATTGCAGAGGGAGACCAACATAAATGATTACAAACAAGCGAATTAAAAACTAAATATGCCAAAACTGAGGCAATGTGATGTAGACCATTGTTGGATATTTAGTCCAAAACTACCAAAATGTAACAGTTCATTATTAGTGGGAAGGCTTCAATTATACTGCAGTATTATTTCCTCTTAAATCAATAAGTGTTTATCTTCTTGACCGGCAAAGGAAGTAAGCTCGATCCACACGTTCGTCGCAGGATAGGAGGATACTCACCTCGATGATAGCCATCGTATCATTTTTTACGCTCGAGCGGGTCGCGGCCGACCACCTCAAGTCCTGTCCGGACGTTGAACCCTTTCGCCCCGCACTGTGGGATTAACAAACTTCTAACGATCTGCCTCTGCCTGCCGTCAAAGTTTACACTTGGAATAACGTTTTTTTGTTTGATCTTCTATATGAATCCTTTTGATATACATTGTGTGCTTCTAAATGTACCACTTATTGATCCACTGTACCACTGCATCTTTATGAATGAACAATTATTAGTGTGCGTGTATTTAAAACTTATTTTCAATTCAAAACCGCCCACCCAATGTGGAGCGTACGAACGGATGTTATTTTAACGACGACTGATTCAATGCTTTTGTTTCGTAGAAGGCACCTATAGAAAAATTACACCAGTAAAGAACTAATCGTTGGCTAATCGCTTCGTTTTTTGGATCGGGTGAGTGGGAGGAGATTTGAAAATCACATACGAGTATATCCTTGCCTTTGAACAATAACCATCATAAATCGATTAAAAAAACAATGTTTTACTGTTCCTAAAAGCGCTGGCCACTCGGTTAAATGAACGGCAGTGCTATTTACTTTATTGTAACGTAACTATATCTGCTTCTATTTTGTGGTTTATGAGCTCTTACGTCTTATTCGCCTGCTGTGGCCCAGTTGGAGCTTGCTCTACCGATCACGCAGGTCTGGGTTCGATTCCCGGTCAGATCACAATGCATTTGAGAATTATTCAATTCAAAGTTGTGATCGAAGACTGGGTGTTTGTGATGTCTATTCACATCATTTCCTCTCCTCCCATCCTTCTGATCCTTTAATAACTGGGTGTAGCTATAGCGATTAGCCAACCACTAGTTCTGTTCTAGCCTTATCCTTCTGTCCCTACTACTCACTTTGAAAAACGTGAGGTTGAGCGACTGAGTAACAAACAGTTCTCGTAGAAAAAATTCTGTTGAGATACCTCCATTAGGAGGCCATATGCTCCACACTGGGAGCGGACATGGGTTTAAAAAAACGAGTTTAGAAACCTGCCAACCTCAGCGTTGCTTCGGCGACTTCATGATCATGGGCTCGAATATCAACTCTTCTATCCATACTTTCCTGTTATGAATGAAAATTTACAATCATTGTATTGTTCGATCGCTGGAATAGTGTACAAAAGCACGCATATTTACTTCCACAAGAATAATATACTTTTAATTATGAATTTTGATGGCGTGACAATAGGAATAGCTAGTAAAAACACAATAATCCTTTGTACTTCATTCCACTTTATTTAATATGTCAGGACCGGTTTCGCTCATTACGAGCATCGTCAACTGATAATGTGGATATGTGTAAAATAAAGTGGAATGAAGTACAAAGGATTATTGTGTTTTTACTAATATAATGCCTTTCCACCCAGTATTGACAGTGAACACCCTAAAAGTAATAGGAATAGCCATAGCAGTCTTAAGGTTAAGGGGCTTTGGAATAGCCCATCAGCTACATATATATCATAATTATTTTAAAACTTAAAATATCTACCATTAAAATGCTGTATTGCGATTTAGTTATATTCCACATTTAGAAAGCACATGGAAAAAACACTCTTTCTTCACGTAAAATTTTTAGTTATGTCCGTATTGAATAGTTTAATTATCAAATAAAAATAGTTTTTATATGTAAATTGAAAGCTATCTACTATTGTCGCACGTAGAAAATATATCGTTTAACAAGGTTGAAATGCCAAACGGTGTTGCTGCGATCGTTACCTAATCAGACACCTTTTCTCGAGACCATGATGATGCAGTTTTTACATTCTCATGTTGAGAATCTATCATGCGAGACGAACGGCAAATCCACCAATTCAATCAATCATCGACGTCAGTCACTTTGTATTGATATAGCTGCATACGTTGCAATGTGCTTAAAGATGTACATATCGCGATTGATAGTCTTTAGTTTTATCATTGATGCCGGCTATTTATGGAGTGAATGATATTTTTTCCTCTTAGCAAACCATCTTATCAAGCAAGTCGTTTCCCGATCTATAAAACGAGCCGTAGACTGGAAGCGTTTAGCTATCGTCTTTGTTCATAAATTGATATAGCAGTTCAAAATGTTCCTTTCCAGGGCAAAACCGGTCTTGATCAAAGTTGTGTTTTAATTTTAATAAATATGGCTTTCCAAGATAAATTTATCATTCTAAGTGCATCAAAATTTGTTTAAATATACTCGTTCTAGCATTTATATGCAAATTCAATCAATACAGCCAGAAGAGTGCGTAGTCTCAACAAAATCCGCTATATCTTACCACTAGGGTATCCAATCCCGGAGCCTTTTTGTGATCCCGGGATTGGGCACTTTGAGAAAAGTTTTGGTGTCGGAATTTTTCATTATTTCATTTTCAATTTCAAAAACCCAGGAATTTCCCCAAAATGTCACCGTGACTCGTTTTTTTAAGTATTTGAAAATCCCAAAACCGGGAATTTACTGATTTGCCTAAATTACTAACATGACTCGGTACAATATAACGGATCACAAAATTGATGATGATGATTTGATATAAATCTACGAGTTTAATCTACTCGCTATTCATAGGTTACCTTGTATATTTCCTACGTGCACCCAATATATAAATATTTTATTTTTAACTAGCCGGTACCCGGCAAGCATTGCAATGCCACTCGAAGAAAGAAAATGTTTGCGTTTTAATTGTGTTTATTGAAGTGCATGCTTTCTTTTTGTCTGTTTGACGTTTGCTGCCGATAGTCTATGATACAACACACGCGCCACTTACTGTAATTTAATTGTACTATAACCTTCCCGGAAGTGCAAGCAAAAATGTTGTCAAAGTTTTATTGCAATCGGATGAGCAGTGTGGCAACGCATAAAGTACGAACAAACAAACATTCATTACCATAACTTTCCACGATTTGTTCCATTCTCTGATCATGATTGTGTGACTTTTATTTCATACGTTAAGTCTTTTTTCGTATTCGAAATTGTTGTTCTATGATTACCGTTTCTTAAAAGATGAACCTTACTACAAAACTACCTAAAACAAATTATTAAATAAATATAAATAGTAAAAAACACAAATTAATCATAAATTAATGTTATTGTATTCTTACTATTAATAATCTGTAGTACATATATGGGAACCATAAAATTATGAATTCCAGAATATTAGATAAATATTTCTTCATCTACTCTTATATTACTTGACACAGCTAATAGATTAAAACCTCTTTCAAAAAGACTTTTAAACCTAAAACGTATAATCAATGCACGCAAATTGCACATTATATTAACACGAAACATTCATTTACTTAGCGTCAGTTCAAGTTCATCCGTGCACTTGAACGCTTGAAGACGCCGAAAGGCGAAACCCGGGTCGTTAGTGACGAAATCTTTGAGACTGTACATAATTTGAACGATTCAAATTTAATATTGAAATTCCACCAAGCACCTTCAGTCGAATTCTTAAATTGCACAATATTCGTTGAACATCATGAAAATAATCACTTAAAACTCTCTTTGTTAATAATTTCGCATTCGAGATTATATAAGAACATTTAATAAGAGAAAAACCGTTTAATATAAATATAGAATCCGTTTCCATCAAGTATTGACAGTGGACACAGGAATTATGTACGTAGCAGTTTACGCATAATATCTTTATTCACATGCATTTAAAAATAACCATAAAATAATGGCTTACTAACGTTATGTAATATTATTCACAATGTACTTTTGCTGTCAAATATCACGAAATATTTTTTTGACATTCTATATATAAATAGTATAGTATTAATTGAAGTGAAAAGAGTACAATCACACACGTAGACCACACAATTTGACAGATCTGAAATCAAAACAATCGAACATCAAATTTGAATTGTCAAATCAAAACAAAATGGCCGTCGTTCAAACGAAATTCAAATTCGAATGGAATACTCGGGAGTTTGACCGGTAAAAAACATTGAAATCTATGAATATTTTAGTTTTTCGACACTGTTTGTTAATTTGAATACGCCTATGTTCTTCCCGGACAGGCAAGCTAAATTATTGTCGAAGTTTTATCGCAATCGGATCTGCGGCTTCCGAATCCATAGACGCCAAAGTTTTTGCGAAATCTTTTTTATATATATACAAGATAAGATAAGATATAAAATTTGATATAAAACTTCGTTACTTCACTTCTTGACCTTGTTGTGTTACAAATGTTTCGACACTTGTTTCGCGTCTTTATTTTTTTTTCGAAAACCTAGCTAAATTCTGTCTGATGATGCGTCTTAATTAAAGATGCGAAACATGCACCGAAAAAAATAGAACACAGCAAGTGGAGTAACAGAACTATCAAATTTAATTTAATATTAAACATTACCTTTCGCAAAGTTTCCGCCGAATCCATTAAAAATATTTAATTTTTATTTAATATATTCTCGGGGGCCTTTTCAAAGCGTCTGCCTTATTTATGGCTTGAAACTTGATTAGCGATGTACAATTGATATTCAATAAAAAAAAAAATATTATTCATTATTTAGTTTATCGATGTTTCTCAAAGACATGAAACACGTGATAATTCTAGTTCATATTATTTAAATTAAATTAGTAAATTTGAATAAAAGAAAAAAAACACATTTTTTACCAATTCATTAATTGTAGATCCATAAGCAGAACCGGGTCGGCCCGTTGAGACGATTTTCTACGGATGATTAAATGTCATCGACATATAAATGAAATGATCTACAATTACAATGTTAACAACAGACATCAGATGAAAATGATTGCCAAGAGAATGTTCGGTCCAGATCATTTTTTATTTGAATATAATGTCTTTCCGCCAAAAAATGACTGTTAACACCTTAAAATTGTTGTAGAGATTACCGCTGAATCTATTCAAGTATTTTATATTAGTAAAAAATATATTTTTTTCAAATTTTGGACAAGTCCGTACAGACTGCATAAATACTCAGAGCAGTATTTACATAATATATAAGCCGATGCCTTTGTTCGCCTTTTTGCTCAGGTTCTATTATCGTTGGTCTTTAGTGCGGCTTAATCCTCAGCTGTGCTGATCATCATGCGGTGACGATTGACAGTGTGACGATGTCGCCTTGTGACGCAACTCGCACCGGCCGTGATGCGACACGCTCGCAAGTGTGTCAGTGGGTCGCCCAAGCCCGCCTGGTTGGTTGGTTGGTTGGCCAGACTCATTTTGTGACGCTGCCTATGTAATCCTTCGCTAATCGACGGGCGGAAGTGCCGAGAGAACGTTTCGTAATCGATATTGCCTCGAGAAGAAATTTGTCGATCCAATTCGTTAGTAAAATGTAATGATTTTATGTTTCTAGTCGTTTACAGAATTAAATTTCGGATTCTCAAAACTGGTTTCAAATCATCATAATCATTACGTATCCTGTTTTTATTTATTACGACAATTTATTGCCGTACTTTAAATTCCGTTGTAGGAAATAATAATGTAAGCATATTAATTTAAAAGTATATTCGTAATTTTGCATCAGAGGATTAATTCAGTACCATTCATTCTTTATTATTTCAGCATTATACGAGGGCTTAAAGCCACTATCTTAAAAAATTAAACTTTTCAGGAGAGCCAAAGAACGCTTTTTATTATTTTGTAACTTTACAAAGCATATAATAATTAAAAACCTAACGTTCATATTTTATAATTTCTTGTGTAGGTTAGGTACTGTATGGTTATATTGTATACGGTGGTGCTTTTTTGGTATTATCATAATTTTATATAGTTAACGTCAAACTTTATTCGTGATTTAAGAAGAAACTAAAAAAGATTGACGTTGTTTGACTTTAAGCCCTCGTGTATATATTATTTAAGTGTTCTGAAACCATGAAGATAAATCCTGTAACGCAACGATTTCCTCCAAACTGGGAGGTGCGCCTCCCTGGGGGAGGCGTGGACAGTCCAAAATATTTATTTACCCTTTGAAACGCGTCCTTATTACTATATGAAATAAAGGGTGAGGAGGCGCGAAGATATTTTTTTCTTCAAAGGGAGGCAATGGCATAAACGTTGGAAACCACTGCTGTGACGTTTGTAGCTTCGGGCGATTTCCACCGACTAAAATACGGCCACTCACATAACATTCATAAATAATATGTCGAGTTCCATAAAATTATCGTTGAGTTTAGCGACTAGGAAATAGTTGTACTGTATACTTTCATGTTAAGCGTAGTTGTGTGTATCTACATGTTTGGCGAGTGCGAGTAAGTTGGTGTTTATGCATTTTTGATCAATTTTATGTCGACCTTTCCTTCGTAATTCATTATTGAGGCTCTATCGATTTTGATACATATTTAATGCAGAGTATGTGAGCTGCGCTTCATTTAATGTGATATAAATTCACAAGTATAACAAATAACAACTGACTCATAATGAGATGGCTATTATCGAATTGTATATTTGTAGTTTTTGTTTTATATATATGTTCTGTTCACGATAATAAAGGCAGGGCTGAGTGTGATTTAACTATGGGCTCTTGCAAGTTCCTTGTTAAATTTAAAAAAAAAACAATATCAGATCTTTGTGTTATACAATATAATTAAATATAAGAACGCAGTGCTGCAAATGTAGCGTTTCTTACAACATTTGATTTATAAAGTACTGGACTCAAAGAATATGAATCATTGAATTAAAGTGAAAAGAATAGTACCCATTTTTGCGCCAGTTAAGGTAGGGGATAGAACATTTTCCTGCAATTAATATTTATTATTTTACTGTGCGTTGCGTATCGTTACACAGTATAAGTATTAAAAGTAACGTTCGATCGATTGATTAAAAAAATATTTGCGTATATTTGTATGTGAGTGATCAAAAAATCCACCCACCCATCCCCGAATGCCGCGGATAATTTTGAGATTAAGCGATCCCATTGGTAACGTATTGGCAGCCCACCACTGAATAAGGGTGAATACAATTAATTCGTCAACAGTGTTTGCTCGATTAAATACACAATAGGTCGCATTCGTCGAATGTTTACATGAACGTCGGTATTTATTAGTTAAAATGTATAATTTTGAAAAAAATGTTAATATATCTCATTTAAGATTTCGACTAAAGGTGCTTGGTGGAATTTCAATATTAAATTTGAATCGTTCAAATTATGTACACTCCAACAGATTTTGTCACTAACGACCCGGGTTTCGCCTTTCGGCATCTTCAGGCCTTTTTAATTTCTCTCTTATCGAGTTCTACCGAATAAATGTGAATGTATTGAATTGCATGGAGTTTAATACATATTACATATTTCAAGTTTAGCATACTACATTTGAGCTTACATCAAAACGTTTTTGGAGTAAACGATTATACCTATTTTTGCGTGTGACTAATAATGTGTGATAACAATATTGTTTTGATTAACTGATCACTTTTTCATGTAACGTTCGATCAGAAATACCACCAAGTTCATTTCTTAGACTATCATTTTGTTATTAAATAAAATTACCAAACCTAACTAAGTTTGTTGCAAATTATGATATATACTTATTTCATTAAATTTAAAAAAAATATATTTCATTTATAATAGTCGCCTTCGTGAGGAGAATTTTATATTAATCGTACAGCAGTGTTGCAAGTTAATTAAAGAACACGTAAATATACTGGGCAGGGCAGCAGCTCGCTATCAACCGAATGTTTACTCGTAAAACTTTGAGAAACGACTCAAGTTTTTCCTGTTTTTCCTATAGAGGACGTAAATTCTACGGCCAACATCTACAATAAAGTTTGTCCGCGGAGTAGTTGCGTTTGCGACGAGGTATTATGTTTTACTGGTCTCGGGGGCGATTTCAACATCCTCCCCCATCCCTCGTTAGCTGGAGCCCGAGATGTTTATTTTTTATTGGTAAATATAAAACGCAGTCCTCGGAAGTGATGGTTTTTATTTCGTTTGCAGAACGTTTAACACAATGGACTAATGATAAATAAAAATTCGTAGATAAAAACACCCGGTTAGGTCAACCAGGTTACTAATTGAATTTATAATTTGAACATTTGTTTTTGTGACCTAATCCTAGTTCTAAAACATAAAAATAATATAGTTAACTTAAAAAAAAAACTTTTGTGTTCTCATTGCATTTTTAATAGAGATCAGGCTGGTTTAGTTCGCCACAAGAACTTTCAACTGATGAAAATATACATCGGTACATGATTTATATATTCTATATCGCATTTATTAACAACAAAAAAAATCATTACGAAGTCAAACTAAAAATGCGGCAAATCTACTTTTTTCGTAAATGATGTTTTGGTGCCATTTTTAAACCATTTTTTTTACAATTTCCTTTTTTCAAATAAATTGCAGAAAGTTAAAAAACGATCTACTTTTTAAAATAAATCGTAAATTTGTGCATTACTATGCGTCGAAGATGAATGGAATAGATTGACATGCTGCATTGTGCTTCTAACATTTGATGGTTATACCGAGTACAATCATGTAAAGCATGTTGGGATTATAAAATGAATAACTAACCAGTTCAAATATTTAAAATGGTTCTCCTTAAAATTTCACTTTTGTGACTTATCGCATTCTGCTTCTCAGTCCCAAGATTGTCAGATAACATAACTGAGCTCAGCAGGGTAGTGCACACGTTTATTTACTTTTGCCTTATCTGATGCTAACATAAGGAGTTCATTCAACTTCCTTTACTACGGCTTGAGTTTCATTGCATTTTCTCCATTGGACAATTCTAGTTTCTAAGAATATAGATGGATAATTAGTATTCAGGAACATTCTCACTAAAGCATCATACAGCGTAGGCGCGACTCGACGCTACGGTGGTGATTGTAGCTTTCCCACGGTCGGTGTCGGTTGCGCGACTGATCAAAATTGGTTGCGAGATAATGATATCATTTGGATGGAAGAGTTGAAGATGGCTACCCCACCGATTTTACCGAGGCTTTTGTCGTATGGCTTCTATAGCAAATTATAAGCCACGTTTTTATTAACAAACCTTTGGCAGTCGAAAATAGTAAAATAAATATTTTACAATTTAAACCGTAGCAAATTATGTTGTACCGCATGAATTATGAACAGTATATTTATATATTTCGGCTTCACTACATTCACAAGGGCTATTTATATAATAATATACTATATTTATTTACTTCGAAGAAACAAACTATGGCTGCATTTTTTGTTGGACATTTTTCTCAGTATGTAATACATTGATAAAAATAAAATAAAATATCTGTTAAAACTGCACTCAGAATTTGTAGTACAGTGTAAAGTTCGACAACACTTAAAAAAACAGATTTTTTTTCACCAAATGTACATTGTGCATTACAAGAAAAAATGTAATTCAATAAACAACTTTTGATAATACAGTAATTATATTTTTTATCAACAGATGAGACTATTCAAACTATTATTTCATAACTTTGATTGGCTGCAAGCTGCAACTCCCCTGACTCGACGATTATAAATTGATTTAAGTTTTCCACCCACGCTTCAAAGTGAATAACTGCATTTTTGTAACATACTTAAAAATATATTATAATCGTGAATCGGGTTTCTGGATGTTTGAAGTAGTTTTATCTATTGGAATTGATTGTATTGCATGTCTTAAATACACTGCACCAAAGTCACAGACAGAAATACATACATTCGACATGAAAAGCATCTTATGTTTTCAATTTCACCAACTACGAATAATCGTAGCTATTTTAGAACATATCATAATTTTAATTATGTTTTATGTAAGTCGACACAAATTAAACTTACACTTGTCAACTTGTCATATTATATTGATATATGGTATTTCTATAGTAAAGTTGTCAACACTTAATTGTTATCGAAGACATTGTCCTATAGATTTATGTCAAACAAGGTATAAATATGAAATCGATATACCTACTGAAGAAAACACGAACATTGAAAGGCCCTAGACTTATTAAAGATGTAATAAGTTTTCGAAGCATAAAAAAATACAATTAAGCGGAGAAGGCAGGCAGTCCACAAAAACATATGTATTTTTGTTTGTACTGAATATTAGTGTTGATAACTAAAAAGAGAAACAACTCAAGTGACACTATTAGTGATCAATTAATTAATATATTTGGTTGTATTTTTTATAACTGCTTTAAAGTTAGTGTAATATTGTATTGTGTTTTCTATAACGTAACTTTTTTAAGTAAATAATATGTAGTTTCCGTTCGTATTCCTGATGACACTACCAATATTCTGATTAAAAAAAAATGTTACTTGACAGCGTTTATAACCTGATATCTCTTCCATGCCACTCTAAATGACTTGTTTTTTTAACGTTTCACGAAAATATGAAATAACATCTGGCATGCTAGACATCTGGCGGCCAAATTATACTGAAATTCTTTCCACGACGTTTCGAAATATACATAGTACTCCACATAGGATTTTTTGCGTTCACGTTGTAGCGTGTAAATATTGTAAATATTTAAAATTATACTCGCCATACGTGTTTAATTAACACGTCGACTTAAATATTCACTTGCTGAATTGAAATTTATTTCTGTTCTTAATAAAAAATGACATTTCGTATTTTCATCGATTTTCTTAATGCGCAGGAGTAGGTCAATCTTCTTGACCTACACCTACGTCAATCGATTGAACTCGTTTCATATAACATGATTAATAAGAAAAAATGTGTCTATAACTATTTTAAATATATACATATATATTTAAATCCATACGTCCGCTCCAAATGTTAAGCATATGGCCGCCTTATGGAGATATCCCAATAGAAGTTTTTCTACGAAAACTGCTTGTTACTTAGTTGCTCAACCTCCCTTTTTCGAAGAGAGGAGGAATATCAAATATAGGGTTAGGACAGTAGTGGTTACCTAATCGCCTCTCGCTACGGTCCTTTACTTTGTAGGATTGGGAGGGTGAGAGGTAATTTTTCTTTCTTCAAGCCTTCTAACAGAACTCGATTGAAAAAATGCTGTTTTTACTGCGATTCGAACCCGTGATATTCTCCACGGAAGACAACGTTGTTGATCACTGTGCAACGACAATACATTTATATATATATTTATTTATATTTATAACATATAAGAAGAGTTATTTGACATAAATTCGTCAATATTTGATTTAAAAAGTGGTTACTAAAACAGTATCTGTATATTGTGTAAGGCAGTGGTTTACAACCTTTATCTTACTGCGCCTCCCTTTGAAGAAAAAATATCTTCGCGCTCCCCATCCTTTATTTCATATAGTAATAAAGACACGTTTTATAGGGTAAATAAATATGTTGGACTGTTCGCGCCTCCCTTTGCAATGGCCCACGCCTTCCAGGATGGAAATCGCTGGTGTAAGGCATAGTAATTACATATTTTAACTGAATGACATCTACACTTGTTTTAAAAATATCTAATGTAGTACCGGTTCGTAAATTCAACAATATTTTCTCAGACATTCGCAGTTCGTATACAAATATGATCCTCTGAAAAAGAATAGGCGAAACAGCAAAATTGTCTCTCACATACCTGGCGGATACGCTATAGAGAAGTGGTTCTGATGTGAGACCATCAACAGCTTCATAGTAAATATTGATTTTTAAATTATATATTTTATTGAATATAAACTTAAAAGTTGATATCAAAACAAAAATTTGGAGCGGCCACGAGACATTTCCATAGTACCGCTAATGTTTATTATGCGGCCACAGTAATATTTTACGTGAGAACGACTGCTATAGAGTTTACAAACTAAGGATATCTGAAACTATGTATATTTCAGTCGGGAAAGAAAACGGGTAACTAATTCCATTCATCCAGGAATCAAAAAGCTGAAGAAAACGAATGAATCTCAAAAGCACTGCGAAGTGACATTGGTGACATATGAGTAAGAATATAAGACTTAGGGAATATGGTTTTGGTGGCAGGTGTAATGTTGCGGTAGTTATCCACTATCCAAACCTATAAGTATTTTTTTTAAAGTGCCACCTAGTGTTACTGGAGGCTGTTGATAATCATCTCGCGTTTTCCAACGATTTAGTTAGTTACCAACAGTTCTTAAGTCCTATTACCTGGATTATAAAACACGATGCCCTTCGCTTACAAATCTTACAATGCCTAAGCAAATCTTGGTGTAATACATGTCATAATTGTTGTATTTCCATGGAATTAATTATTCAAATGTGCATTGTTCTAAAATTGTGTTTCCTTTGCGGCGGAAAAATAGTAAAGCTATTCAAAATTTGAGTCAGGTTTGAGGTTGATCGTTTCTATGCACGAATGTGTTATTATATGAATGCCCAATGCCCTTGTAAACACGAACGAATACGCTACAAGTATCATTATCTGTGATTACATCTCGTCTTGCCTTTGACGAGTTCCAAAAAATGTTCTGGTCTCGTTTATTCGACTTAGTAGACTAAAATGCATTAATTTCCTTTATAATCAGTCTTCTTTCTATAAGCCCGTGTCGTCACGTAATTGAAAAGGACACAGTGGCTTACTTATAAATTTTACAAGTTCGATTGTATCTGTTTTTTTCTGTTCACTTTTCTTCTTCTTTTATACTGTCCCAATAACGGATGTATTCATGTAAGTTTATAATATATTAGGTAAAACGGAAAGAAATGACATTTTTTGTTATTGTGACAAAAAAAATATTTAAAAAAAAAATGATACAATATTATTCTGTTATATAATTTTCCTCGTTGTCTTTGATCGTCCTCCATAAAAGAGGCAACTTTTTGATACCCTTTTCGTAAAACTCTGGTGACTTACTGGCAAAATACAAATCCAGGTGATTTTTCACCCGGTCAGCGTTTGTAAATTTTTTGTCACGAAGTGAATGCTTCATCGACTTGAAGAGATAATAATCCGAAGGTGCTATGTCCGGTGAATATGAAGGAAGTGGCAGAAGTTCAAAATCAAGTTCTCTTATTTTTTGCTGAGTAATTTTTGCCGCATGAGGTCTCGCATTGTAATGTTGTAAAATCCGCCTATTGTTATTGACCAAAAAAGATCGTTTTTTTAATAACTCTGCTTTTAATCGTTCTAGTTGAGCACAGTATAGCTCTGCCGTAACTGTTTGACCAGATTTCAATAATTCAAAATGTATTATCTTCGAAACATCCCACCAAACACACAACAAAACTTTTTTAACGTCAATGTTGGCCGAGGAGTAGGCACAGGTACTTGATTTGGTGATAGCCATTGTTTTTCCCCTGGTATTACTGTAAAGGACCCATTTTTTGTCCCCGGTAATTATCTTTCTGAGAAATGGATCCGTTTCGTGCCTGGACAATAGAGAAGCACAGATGGTCACGCTTGTTCCAAGGCCGTTTGAGAGAGTGTGTGTTTTTGAGAGAGCTTGCCTGTGTTTTTTTCCCAATCTTTTCAGATGATCTTGCACAGTTGTTATTGGACAGCCAATGTCGTGTGACAATTCCTTCACTATTTTACGAGGATCAGCTTCCACCAATGATTTTAGGACGTCATCATCGATTTTGAGGGGTCTTCCTGTTTTTGGTTTGTCCTTTAACTCCCTATCGCCACTTTTGAACTTTTGAAACCATCTAAAGCACTTTCAAAGTTTCAAGACGTCACCGTAAATGTCACAAATGGTCTTCGTAGCTTTTTTTGGTTTTAATCCTTTATCGAATAAAAACAGCATAAAACAGCGCAAATGTGTTTATTCAATCTCAGGCTTCTCCATTTTTCCACAACGGCAAAAAAAATATAAAATATGTTGAAATGGAAAGAGAACACACAGAGCTTTAAAATAATACCAACCCCGACGTGTTAGCTCAACGGCAACCGTTGACAAACAGATTTTAAAGTGACGCGCCAGAAAAAATGTCATTTCTTTCCGTTTTACCTAATATTAGAGGAAAGCATTTTATGTATTTACTACTTTTTATTTCAATATAACACTTTTTTGTACCTTATAATTGTTTTGAAAATTTATGTCGATACATGGTTTTATAACTTGACAATGTTCGTGTTGAACGAAACAGGTTCTGATCTTATTTTTAAAGAGTGAAGTTAGCAGAAAAAATAATGTGTAAATATTTTATTGTTTTATTGTGTAAAATAATGCCTTTCCACCAGGAATAAAAGTGGTAAAATATGATGATTAATCGAAAAGCTGGACTTGTTTCCTTTATCACTCTTGTACGTACCATTTACGTAGTAATATATTTAAATTTATATGGATCCGGATATGGTAACACCTCCCTAAGTCCTTCTCAACACTGAAAGTATTTTGGTTTGATCTATTGATTGTTCTAGTAAATTAATTGAAGAAATATATGTATTTTTTTTTTAAATATTTCGGAATCTAAATACATAACTCTATTCATCTTCTTTGGCCATGTTCGCTCCATATGTGGAGCATATGGCCGCCAGGCGGCACCTCCATTGGCACGTTGATGCAGTAAATTTATTTTTACATATACATTCCTCATTTGTTAATTAATTATTGTTTTAAAAACACGTCCAATGGCTGAAAAGCGTATATTTGTTCATTATTTGTTGATAAATTAACGAACCCTTTGTGCGTTTGTACTTACGTTGAGAATATATATCTTGTATGTTTTCCATTATATTTAGCAAATTATTACTGCTTATTAAGTTGCTGTATTTTTCTGATAAGTAAGTACATGTCTTGGGTTAATTAACATCTTGTTTTAATTATAGCACGCCATTGCAAGTTTCGTAATGGCGGCCGTTTCAATTCTATGCAATGTGGAAAATTACTAAAGCAGCACATCATGTCGTTAATGTCGTCGACTTTTTTTGTTCCTTTTTTGAAAATACAAAGGCGTCTCGCGAGCTGCCTTGTCTCTCGCTCGTGATCGCCTCTTGTCTTGTCAGGAAGTACAAAAAACCGCCGTTTATCTCCGCTTTTTTTAAGTTGATACTATTTACCTGTCCGATGATGATGATTGAATGTTTCACGGAGCGTTCTGAGTTCAAACAAGAGCGGAGTTTGGTAAACGTTAAAAAACAGTTGCATTGTGCCGCGTAATTTTTTCAACCAACAGTCTCTTTTGTACCCATGTGCAAAGCGTTATCGTAGAATAAAGTTTTCATCATTAGTGTATAAATTAATCGTTTAAATCAGAGTTTATTAACGGAGATTTTTTTTAAATATTTTTATTAATCCCCTTGTTCTGATGAAATCCGAGTGGGCGATTGCATATTGCGATGATTTCCGAGACGTGCGAGTTTATCTCTTTGCGTCAGTGTATCCGAGTCTCTTCACAAATATTATTTCAGTGTAAATTTACTCTTATTACAAAAAAAAAAATCTTAAGATTAAATACATATAAACAATTGTGTTTTTAATATTTTTTATTTCGGTAAAGGATACCATGTCGTAGGACTCTCGTTTTACATATAATATGTAAATGAAACGCGATTACCTTGCAATATAGCAATATTTTATTTTTATCCATAGCCGCTCCCTACTTGTGGCATATGACCACCACAAGGTTCATCGAAGATTCTATATCTACATCCATTGTCTATGTCTCTTTGCTTCCTCCCAGGTCATCCCACCGTATCGCATTTCCGCCGAGTACATCCCATGGATTGACATTCGTAATAATAGGAAGATTAAATTCATAATTTCTCACTGATGTAATCGGGTTCACCCAATTCAATTAATATAAATTTTCATCCTTTTTAATTATAATAATATATATTCTGTAAAGGTTAAAGATACTAAAAACTGCATTAAGAATTTTTATTAGTTTCATTATTTAATATCATAACACTAACTTTATTTAAATTCTATTATTATTTTTTCGCCCTGAAACGTTTATTTATCCTAGGCGTTTTTTATATGTTGATACTTCGTTAACTGAACTGAATAAAATTATGAATACCAATTGATCAATCTTGCGTCTTATCATTTCAAATGGTATCAATTAGTATTCAAATTACTCTGAAGAGCCTCGTTTATTATTACATTAAGTGCGTTATGATTTTAACAAATTTGACCATGTGTTTTACAATAATTTTCTTCAGCTTACATGCATAATAATATCGTAAGCTATACTCACGAACAGATGTCGGAAATGTTGTGCCAATGATGTCTGCATTATACACTCGTGTATCCAGCTGCCGCGACATATTGCGCTTAAGACGAAAATGAACCGCGAAGTTCACAAAACATTTCACATAAAAAGTTCGCATTATCTACTTACACGATTTTATTGTATGCGAAATGGTGAATATAAACGTGGATGTTTAGTTTGGTTAGAAATTTGTGGAGTTGTATCATCAGTGCTGTTGTCGATTGATTTATTTTATATTTTATTTGTACGTTTTCCTTCGCATTTGTTAATCTTTACAATAATTAATTACTTTTAAAGTCGAAGACTTAGGATCACAGGGGCGTATCTACAAAAGTTTACTAAAGTATAACAGTTGATTTACATTTTTACTTCTAACATAATAATGTAACTTTTAGGTTATTTATGTGTACAAGATATGGCTTCGTTTCACTAATAAATATGAATATGATATTGAGCACATATTTAGTGTATATTTTTCAATATAAATTCTGATGTTTAAGTGGATGTTAAGTCTTAAGATAATTCTGACGAGGCCATAAACCGAAATAGCTATTACCCATACTATGTAAAATGATATTTTTTAAAATCCATGTCCGCTCCCAGTGTAGAGCATATAGCCTCCTAATGGATTTATCTCAACATTTTTTTTTCTACGATAACTGTTTGTTACTCAGTTGCTGAACTTTTATTTTTTCAAAGAGAGTAGGGATAGAAAGATAGGACTAGGACATGACTAGTGGCTAGCTTAATCACTCGTTACGCTCGATTTTTTCTGACAGTATGATTGAGAGGAAATTAAGACTATAAAAACTGTCCTACTGAAATTCGAACCCGTATCCTGCGTGTTCTAAGTCAACGCCGTTGACACTCGACACAGCCGGCAAACTTTGTAGAACAAAAATACTTCTTACTGAAAAAAACCTTATTGCAATCAGGGCCGGCCCTAAGCGTGTGCGAAGTGTGCGGTGCACACAGGCGCCGACTCTAAGAATGATCAGTGGGGCGCAGATTTGGTTGATTGCTCCAGAATTAAATGGATAACATTTGACCGCCTCGCACACAGGCGCAAGAATCAACGGGCCGGTTCTGATTGCAATGGTCTTTTACCAAGTAAATACCAATTCAATTAATAGTCTAAGAGTATATTGATGTAGAACTAAAATGCAATAAGAAACTGATATAGATGACAAGTATTAGTTATGTGCTTAGGGCTAAAGGTACACGGGGAAATGATGCCAAGCTATTTTGAAAAAGCTACAATCGCAACAGCCGAGATAGTTCATCTAGCGCGATATTCACTTCCAGTGTTTGTAGTAGAAAACGCGATTTCAGAACGTCCATTTGGACCTCGGCGTAAGTTGACGTTGATAAAAAACCTCTTTTTTTATTAAAATGCCGCAAAACGTAGTTTAGCGGCAGTTCGTGTTATTTGTTAATGTACATTTCACGACATTGTTTTCCACGAAGTGAAAATTGTGGAAAACGTCACGCGGCCGTAATATGGTTTCATCAAAGCGACGCGGCGGCAAAGTGCTTTGTATCGCTCAATACGCCCCTAATGAATTAGTAAATCTGCTGTATCTATAAGTAATGAACTCGCTACCAGCGTGTGGCTCAAAATGAACTTAAGTTGCGGCCACCTGATCAAATATAAAATTTAATTTTAAGATACTATTTTTCAATGTTTGCCAGTGAGAAGTTTTTTTTAAATGTTTTTTTCTGTATCAAATCCAGTAACATTTTTTTTAGAGTGAGAAATATCTGTTACACCGTCTTCAGTGAAAGTGTAGTCAATTTAACATTATTGTTATCACAACTTCCAATTAAATATTTGCTCTCTACAAACAAATGTCAAAAGGCTAAGCTTTTTGTAAGTCATTTCGGAAGAAATTACATTTCATTTGCCAGCTTATTATAACATATTGTTATGCTCGTAATGCAGACTAGCTTGGTACTAATGTGCAGTTATCCAATAAACAAATCTATATATCTAACGTCGGGAGAGATTATATCATAATCCGTATTTTTGTTTTTATAATACACAATTTCTACAAAGCTTACGACGAATCAAAAAAAAAGAAAATCAATATAACTCACCCTCAATTATCAATAACTTTCATTTATTTCAAACTATTATGAATTACAATGGTATGTATTTGTATGTGAGCTTAGTCAGAAATTAATTTGACCATGTAAAAACACGATCAAGTCTCGTTGTAGATTGTCACTGACTGATTGGTTTTTTTTAAAAATAATATTTCCTTTTTTAACATTAATTCATAAAGTAAAAAAATATCTTGTTGATGCCCTAATTTCACAAGTGTGTGATATTATATTATCATTCTCAAGATTTTGAGTATCAGATAAGTAAATATTTGGAATTAATTTAGATTCACAAATAATTGCACGCTGTTTTTTACTCTTTTGTTTTTCGAAATTTCTCACGTCCTATATTATTTTGATTACTTACTCTCAAGTCTCTCACTTAAATTAATATTAACAGCTTTGAGATTTTTTCTTATTTTTTTAATCATATTTATTGTATGTACATGTATTTGCTTTAGATAAATAAAAGTGAGTATATTACCAGGTATCCACAGGTCTTTCATATCAAATACGTTTTATAAATTTTTTCAACCTCATATTTCAAAAAGTACAAATTTTCGTTGTATTTTACCACTGGAATGATTTTGTCCTCAATATCTTTGAAAAAGTTAATAAGGAAGGGAGCAACGTTTCCATCCATGCCATACTCTTTTTCATGCTAAAAGTACCACATGGCCATATTATTTTCTAAGGTATCTAATCTACATTAGGTTAAATAAAGCAAGATTTTTTTGGTATGTGAGGTAAAGATATATGTTTGTATTAATATTCAAAATCCAATATATCAAAAAACTCAAAAATGACAAGTTGAGATACGTGCTTGTAGAAAATTAACGACAATATATAACATAAAAAAACATCAGCCTCGCTTAGAATCACTGTTATGAATTTTCATTATATTAACAAAAATATATTGTGCGTGGATTTTTAATCTAATAATGTTATTAAAGAATCCAAAGTAACGTTTTTGTTAATGTTTTAATATCTCAATTTGTATGTTAATACTATAAAAGCGTTAAAAAAATCGTATATCATTACATCAATAAAAAAATCTTCCCAGCAGTAAAAAAATTGCGAATCCTTGATGGGTAGTTAATTTTGCCTGTCCAATATTAAATAAGACGTCGTAAAAGTGACCTAATGGCCCTGAATTAAACATTTTTTATGTCCTTAAATTGCCTTGATTTTATGTTATTCATAAATTTTATATTCGTTGGGTTGCACAAGCAAAGTGACAGGACACCAATTAAGCCGGCTTTAGCGTTTCAGGATGCGCTAAATATTTGTAATATTTTTTTCGACGCACTCTGATCCACAACGATCTCGAGGCTGGTAACACCTAATATCCCAAGATTAAATTTATTTTATAGTATTTTAATCTTTAGTTTTATTTCAGCGACTTATTCTTATTACATGAAAAATCTGTTGTTTTACCAAATATATCGGTATTAATTAGGCAACAAAATTTTTAAGAGTTAAGATTGAAGAGTAATTAAGTATAACGTTTATGAACAAACAAATTTAGTAGAATGATTTAGTAAAAATATTCTGTTGTCATTTTTCGGTCGAATAACGGCCCCCACCACATCTTGTTATTATACTAACTATGCACGTTATCTTTAGTCAAGTCCGTTAGTTCTTGTTCTTACGTTGTACTCTGTTAAAATTGGCACACCACTCTTTAATGTACTGTGTGCTTTTCAGTCACTAAAACATTTTAGCGATAAGTTAATTACTCGCCATTCAACTAACCACCAACTGCCACCAACAAACTCAGAACTAGTCTCAATCTCTGTGTAAAAGTTCTTGCCGAACATTTATGTGTAAAATAATTGAAGAACTCTGTTTTTATTACAGTGGAATCCAGATGTATCGTTCTTGCATCGTTTTACCGCATTCATTGTTTTCCGGTATTCGTCTCGTCTAAAAGTGTCGTTAAAAAGTGATACATCGAGTAGTGTTTGTATCTAAGTATTTGTTTTTTTTTTTACAAATATGTATGTAATTATTTCGGCATTATACCGTCACAACGTGCTTTTATATTACTCTCCAATAAAAAAATTCTTAAAAAAAAAATAGAGAATGTTTCCTCAGCATTATTTACACTATAATTAAAGCTTAACAAATGTACTACGTAGAACTTCGTCCAGTGTTATTTCTAACCTAAGAATTATTTCTAGTTCACAATATGTTTGTGTCGTAACTCGTAATGCTATATTATCCCTCCTATATATTTCCCAACTCGCGAAGTGTAGAATTTTGGCGAAACAAAATTAACAATGAACACCATTAATTGTACTTAGAAGACTTTATTGTTAATTTTGTTTCGCAACAAAACTACACTTAGAACGTTTTAGTTCTCGTGTCGCGAAATATCGAAGTCAAACTGAGCTTTTGATTTCTGAAAAGATGCTGTCTGTAGATTTTTTTTGTGAATTATTTTTGACTAGGTTGCCAAAACAGCTATCAATTGTATTTGTATATAAAAAAAATGTAAAACTAAAATACATGAATATTTTTGACTTTGTTATAAGTAAATTGCCTATACAATCAATGAATTATTTGCCATGTTTTAATTTGGTGTGATTACCTATTGTTTTAAAAATATTATAATTTAACTGAGACAAACGCTCATTATGCGTTTATCGTTTGTAACCAAAATACCGAATGAATTGACTATGGAAATTCGTATTGACTTGCAAATATAACTTCCTGTTTTACCGAACGCAATAATCAAATGTTTTTCTTTTCTTTGTTTTTCAGGGCTGTGACTGATCCCCGCGACGGCCGAAGAGTGGCGCTCAAAAAATTACCAAACGTGTTCCAATCCCTTGTGTCCTCGAAGCGAGTCTTTCGGGAACTCAAAATGCTTTGTTTTTTCAAGCACGATAACGTAAGCAGTTTTTCTATTCTTTCGATTTCTTTTGACAATATCTACAAAGAAAAGTAAATTTATCATTTCTCGATATGATATAATAGACTGGCAAATAAAATGTATGTCATAAAGTAAAGTTATAAATTACTACTCAAACAAATATCTATTCGACTTGGCTTAAAAAAACTATGATTATTTTTGTATGTTTTCTTTACGACTTTCTTTTTCCACAGGTTCTTTCGGCGTTGGATATCTTGCAACCTCCCCACCTAGACTTCTTCCAAGAAATGTATCCTTTTAAAAAAATATTAAATCATGACATTGCTGCTAAGAAATTGATAATTCTCATTATTTTTAATGCAACCGTCGACCGGGGAGGTGTATATAATAATTTCGTGACATCATACACAATACTTGGTTGTTGGGTTGAAAAGTTAATATCGTCAACGTGTTATGAGTTCTTTGTATCAAACTGTTTATTTTTTTAAGCAAACATTCCGATCGAAACAGTACGCAGAAATGCAAGAATCATACAATATTCACATGCATGCATTAATCAACGGTGATTATGTGTACGTATAAAAAAATCTGTGTTCGACTTTGCACAGTAATTTTTAGAATCGAATTATGCCAGTACGACATCGATATGAAATATCTTACTATCTTTAGAAAGAAATTTACATTGATTGATAACTTTGTTATTGCTCTGTTGGTGGAACTAGTTATGTTACATCTTTCGTCTCTAAGAAGTAGGTATCGCCGAATACATAAAAAAATATCTTACTAGCTAAACGACTAAAGTAATAGATCAATTTTATTGGGGCGATATCGATATATAAAATTTTGATCAGTATCATTTGTATTTTTTTCACACGACAGTAAGCTTTTTATTATATGTAATTGGTTTCTTATTTAATGTGCGGTTTTATTATGTTCAATGGATTCGGCGGCAACTTTGTGGAAGTTCATTTTTAAGACTAAATTATTTTTTATAACTTTGTTATTCCACTTGTGTTGAAAAAATGTGGCACGTATTTCGCTTCTTTGGGAAGCATTAAATAAATGAATAAACTTAAAATATTTCTTATTCATAAGTTATAAATTACTGAATAAAATTTGTCCATTTCTACTGGACGCAGGAAGGAGTAAGGCACAAACATTGATAGTAATAATTACAAATTAATTACATTCATTAGGTACGACAAATCCAAATGAAAATAAAATCAACAATGTTGATCCTCCTATATATTTATTAATGCGTCCATTCCATTAATGACTAATAATTTCCAAAAGCTCCAAGCTATTAATTCTTAACCCCTTATTATTTACTAGATGGATTATTTAAACACTTATTTTTATCAAATGATTCGCAATCTCTAAAAAAATTATTGCTTTTTAGACATCTTACGTGTTCTTTAATTCTTACATTAAAGAAGCTTGATGGTCTTGACAGGTGAGACGATATATACCGCCATGAGGACATGATTCTAACTTATCTTTAATAATTATAAAAAGTTTCCATAAGTTATTAATTGTATAAATACGGGTTGCAAGTTTTATTACTTCCGCAGTATCTTGGAGGTAACTATTTTAGTCTGCGCAACGAAGATAAAGATGAAACGATTCATTTTGTATAATATAAAAATATATTTTTCTGTGTTACAGTTGTGAATTATGATGCATGTACTATTTTGTGAGCTGCATGAACTGGCAAAGTTTTTAGTATTTTAATAATAATGCATTTGCGTAGCCGTTGCATTCGCAGCTCTGCACTTATGCAACCTTGCGCTTTGCTCTACTCACCTCGCCGCTGCAGTTTTACTGCTGCAACTTGTTAGTTTTTAATTTTTCTCCATGATATCCTGCGCGTGTTTATTTTTAAAACTTTGAATCGATAACGGGAAGAGGGTCACCGATGTAGCCACTCGTACATGTTTTTTAGTTACTTTATCGGATTTTAAAGCAGCGTTTTCCTACTGTTAGGCTTCAAATTAGAACAAGGGAAATGACAAGGATTTGTTATTTGTTTATGTTTTTCTTTTAAATACGTTTAATTCGATGTATTTCGTAAGAAACATATGTCAAAAGAAGAAATTTATTAGTTGTAAATGAAAACACATGTGCCATCACAATAATATAACATTTACTTCGATACAAAAATAAGTGACTACTGAAAAAGATAATTGTTATTCATTTTCTGTTCAATTAATAGTTTTCCTAGGCATTTTTGATCCATTTCCTCCCAATGTGGAACATACATGGCCTTCTAATGGAGGTATCCCAACAGAAGTTTTTTTTACGAGAACAATTTGTCACTCAGTTGCTTAACCTCCCTTTTCATTATACGTGATAGGGTTAAGACGAGAGTAGTGGTAATCTTATCGCTCTCACTACGCCCGGTTCTTTAGTATTGGAAGAGTGAGAGGTAATATAAAGACATCCCAAACATTGATGCCTTCGAACAGAAATTTTATTGAAAAAATGCTGTACGCACTGAGACACAAACCTCTAAGATCAATCACGGAAGTCAACGACGTTGGCCACTACACTATGCTATGACCCAGGTATGAGATTATATTGCCATGACAGTTTTAAATTATACGTATTTATCAATTGCTGTATCGGTTAGTTCAATGCAGACATGTGTTCGTCGAACACTACGTTTTTCATTCACGTCATTATTCCTTTCACATTAGCTCAGCTAAAGTTGACTAATTTATGTTTAAGCTAACTGCAAGACTGCAGTGTAAATGAAGTGTGTGAAATGAATGAATGTCGCTTTTCTGGCTGAAGAATTTAAAAAATATCTTTCACCAAAATGCTATTTAAAGATTTAATTGTTTCACTACATCAATATTGTGTAAAAGGTCAACGATTATTTTTTTTTACATAAAAATTACCTTGTACTTACTTACTTTGTAATATTTTTATAACCAGATAATGAAGGTATGTTCGTATATAAAATAATAACGAAATAGTGTTATTGCATGAGAAACACTTACTCGTTAATCAAAGACATCTCTATGAATAACTAACTTAAGGGTTAAGTAACTTCATTAATTTCTATTTAATTAAGGGATCGCATATTTTTGTAGCAGTGCTAAATATTTTAGACAATATCACGCAATTTGTTTGTTTTTACGTGAGTTATTACATCTATTTATACATTTGACTTACGTTTAGTCGAGCGTTTTTACATTAGTAAGATTTAAAATATCCTATGCTGCACAATTTTTTGGTGGTAGACATCTAGTGAAAAATTTCCTAATCATTTTCTTGTGTGAGTGTAAACGAAGTACAAAGGAATATTGAATTTTTATTAAATTAAATGAAGTAGATTTAATTATGCGCCGCATTTATTTGCAATTACATTTTTCAGATACGTGGAGTAAGTTACACTTTAATTGAATATTATTCGTTTATTCACAAAATAGCCTTGGTATTGGAACTCCGAATTGTTTCACAGAAAAACTGATCCACAATACGAGAGTTGGACAGATGCAGAAGTTATTTATTATGTAATAAAAAAAAAAATACCATGTTATATGTCAGTCGGTTTCGTCGTGTCTTCATTTCCACTTCTCGTCGTCACTTTTACGATTCGCACAGTAAAACACACTTGCAGTCCAAGTGTTTATGAAAAGGAAGGGGTAGGCTATAAATTAATCCCGCGGCAGACACGGAAAACCTATTTCTCGTATTAGAAAGGCGGAAGGGAGGGTGCCGCGACGCATCCACACTCGGCGTCGCGGTGCCGACGGCGATACCATCCCTAATACCTCACCCCTTTCGAAAAGAATACCTCGTTTATCATTCGCTGATGATTTACATTCAATAATAGGATTGCAATATCTTATAAATAAAATATGCTTACTGTTAAGCTAATGCATACAACTCATTCGCTAAAGCAGAACGTTTGATTTTATTCGTGGCAACAAAAAATCACATACCTACCTGTATTGTAGCTCATCGATTTTTTCGTTCACAGATCACATCGTCGATATATTGGCGGAAAGCGTTAAGTAAAAAACCAGCTGGTTTGAGGTATAAATGCAGATATATAGATGTAAACACACTATCGTTCGAAAATAAAGGGTTCAGCCATATTCTATATATTTTTACATCATTTAGTACATTGAATCAATTTCGATTCAAGTTATTTTTGGCATTTTAATCGAATTTCATGAAGTGCTTAGAACAATAAGTAAAAGTTATCGTGTATAATAAGTCACCCGCTGTGGTCAAGTTAGTTTGAGCTTGCTCTACCGACCAGGTGGGTCTGGGTTCGATCCCCGGTAAGGTCAATGTCAAATTTAGACTTTTTAATTTAAATTTGAGACCTAAGACATGGGTGTTTGTAATGTCAAGTGACTTACAATACTAAAATTATCATCGTGTTTTTCTTGTATGGTCTTTCAACCTTTAGCGCATTGGCAGTAACTGTAATGCCAAATATATATTTTTTTTAATTAAAAAAAATAATTACACATGTTAAAATTTCATGATTATCAAAAATGATAATTATCTCAAGACAATTTTTTTTTACTTATCGCCTCTGCCACTGTACCGACGATATATTATGCTCGGATCAACTTTTAGGTCACGTAATATTTTGATTAATTTAAGGTAACTTTACTGACTTTAATTGTATTTTGTAATAAAAAAAGTAGTATCAAATTACTTAATTATATAGTTGACACCCCTTCGTTTAAATTATTCCGTTATTTCGAGGTTTTACTGTATAGTTTTATATCGTCGAATTGACGGGCTTCTTACAATACATAAACGCGGAGGTTCCTTCCCTCTATTTTCCTCCGCCATCCGATTCGCTGGCTGGCACTAAACTCGGCTCTCTCGCGCAGCTACTCGTCGGGCACAGGGGCATGGGGCCATTTCATTCTAACTTCCTTCACTTCCTCGCTTCGGGGACGTGTTTGTTCCTGGCGCGGCATTGCGTGGGCGCCGATACAATCGAGGTGCCCCCCCGCTCCCTCACCCTATTCGATAACGTTTCATTCGGTCTCCGGAAACGGTGTTGCCATATTGAAAAAAGTGCACTGCATCACACTTGATTGGTGACATGGCAGAGTAAAAAAACAATCTCCGACAATTACCGTATTTATAATACTCTTATAATGACCCAGTAATCCTCTATTGCAAGGGTGACCAAACTTTTGACCTCTGCGGGCGATTTCATACCGAAATCAGCCGTAGTACGGTATTTGAAGTTCCCATAAAAAGTAAAGTAATTCAAATAAAAATGGTTAGATAATGAAAGGACACACTCAATTCTTGTTTCAAAGCATCAGGCGGGCAACTTGGAATGGCTACGCGGTCGACGTCTTGGCCACTGCTGCTCCACTGTAAGACGTATAATTTTACCTATTTTAGACTCCCTGAATTTGCAGTCTCATAGCAATCAATAATTTGCAATATACTCGGTCAAAAATAAAAAATATATATTTTCTAGGAAGACGTACAACGTGAGTAAAAAACATTAAACGCTCAATCCGATGAAGTTTTAGGCTAGGTTAGTTAGGAGCACTAGTTTTAAGTGGAGCGATAAAACGATTGCACTTTTATTATATCATGAGAGAACAATAAAAAAACTATACCTTCTACTGGTCATCTCTGTAATATACCAATTGTAAGACTATTGAAAATCAAGTTTTCGTAATATTTTTATTATTGATCTTTAAAGATATGGGTGACTCTTATAATGGAGTAAATACGGTCGCACAATGAAAAACCGTGTATAGCTATCACGGTTACGTTATCAACATTGTATTCACATGGTAAATGAAATAAATAGGTCATGAAAATTGCACGCGTTAATGCCCATTCGGATGGTTAATATTTTTTATGGCTCACAACAATGAGTCGTAATAAAATTTGTGCACGGTTATAATTGCAGACCGTGCAGAGTAAGTGCGGTTATGCTTTCTACATTTTAGTCGCATGGTAAATGAGACGAATACGTCAAAAACGATTCTCCATTTGTATTTGTATTACTAGTAGTTATATATTAACGGGCCGACTGATTAGATAATTACCAGTCATGTACCAGCCCAATCCTTCCATCTCTATTAAAAAAAGAGGTAGGTCAACTAAGTAGGCGGTTCTCTTAAAAAAATCTCTAGGGTTAGGGCCTCCAATCCCGGAATCCCGACCAATTTTGCGATCCCGAAATCGTGTTAGTACTAATCTTGGGAACACGTGAAGATCCGCAAGTAAAGTTTAAAAAGTTGAATTGCGCAGGAATCGCTGGCGACCGTAAGGTTTTGAAACGACGATGCTTTTAAAAAAAAAGGTCTCACATTTTTGAATAAATGTGGAATCTATCGATTCGTAACTTTTTGAAGTCATCGAGTTAAAAAAATCATTGTTAATTTTTCACTCGATTCCTCACATTTTAGCCAGTGATCAATCCCGGGATCCCGACATAATTCTGAATCCCGGGATCAAAAGAAGGGTCCGTGATTGGATGCCCTAGGTAAGATGAGCTTCGTTAATAGTCGGTATACTTCAGATTGGCAGGGTAAATGGCAAAAAGCAAATAAAAATAAAACACAAACCTTACTTCAATGTTTTAGTTATCTCACCATTGGTATTATAAACGGCTTAATTGGTATGAAAATTTCAAAGTAACGGCCGTATATAATATTTTTTTGATAAATTATTTTACTTATCGTATAGACAAACAATTATTTTCCATTGAGATACTCACAATAAAATCACAAAAATGTAATAAAACACCCGTTTCGTTAAACGAATACAAATAAAATTGTCAATAAATCTTAAGCTTAACATTGGTGCAAACTATCAAGGCAGCGGAGTCGTTTCCGTTTAACTTGCAATCGTATGTGCATACCATCAGATCAACTTTAATCCGTCTAGTATGCAGTGGCAACACTGGACGCTTGTGGTTTGAATACACATCATTGAATATATATTTTAAAATAGGTCGTAGTCGTAAGATTTTTCCGACCCCGATTCCCGAAAAAAGAGAAAAAAAGACTGCACAGCCCTGCTAAATATTGATACAACTTTTTCTAAAATACAAATGCTTTGTCATTACTAACATAAGTCATTAAGTATATTTCCAGACGTAATTAGAACAGCATCTTGATTCTGTTTTTGTCTAGGTTCTTCAGAGTGATTTAATTTTTAAAACTGTTATTAATTCTTAACATTCTTTAAATTGCAAAATTTTATATGTTAGTTTCAAAAACCCTTCAATGTTTTGTTTTTATCCAGTATACTTACAAGGCATATCCGATAATGCAGCTATGTTAGACGTTGTTGCATGTACTACGACTAAAGTGTGCGAGATGAATTAGAAAATGGTGGGAAGTTCTGCTACTTTTGTACACCCTTAGGCTATGTATTATACGAGTATTGAAATTCGAATAATATAATATGGCCTGGCAACACTTTCGCCGCATCGCCATGGCAACTCCCGCCAATCTCGTCTCACCCCCATATTCCTGCTTTGCTTACTCTGCCCTTCGGACTCGGGGAAATTCCCGTTTGAAACCCTCCCCATCCCCGATGCTCGCTCCCCCAGCGTTTTAATTGCCAACTTTAATCATGCCCGCGTCGACTTTACGTTAGCCATTATTTCGTTTCATCTTCGCATGAAAAATTATATTTTAGTTTTGCCACTATCCAGTTAGCGTTTTGGCCTGTTTTAACTAAATATTATATATCCCTGCTTACCTTTACCCTTTGATAAGGGCGGGAAAAAGATAGCGTTGAGCCATTATTTAATCACTACCTCTAAGTTTCTACCCCTTGTAGATATTTTTAACAAAGAAGGATGATTTTCACTATTCGTTTGAGTATAACATTAAAGTGTCGGAAAAGAGTTTAATAACTGTTTAATCCTTATTCATTTTTGTTTAATTAAACGAGAAAGTTCCTTGTTTATAATACTTTCTATAGGGAAAATGTTACGGAATATAACGGAAGAAAATATTGCCAATAACCAAAACCGAGATCCCGATGTTTGCAATATCGATAGTTTGTATGACATATTAAAATGTTGTATTGATATATTCATTCGGACGGTATTGTAATCCCTTACTAAAAACCGAAGAGGATGACGCTGACCAGTCTGCCACGAGCAACACGTATCTGTTCAAATTATTATATTTTTACGACATTGTAGTCCAAGACTCGAGAGTATTCAAAATGTATCTAAATTGACTGTAAGTTGACTGTAAGTTGTAACTGTGTTTAGGGTAATTATCTTTGGGCAATTAGAAACACCGATATATACGGGTCATTGCAATAGTTTCTTACGATAATTGGGTTTGACATAATTGCCGCCGTTCACGTCAATTTGGCTTCGTATTGAAAATGAATCAATTAGTGTTTGAATATTCACGTTCATTCAACGCAAGAAGCGTTTAAAAGAGACACCAAAACTGAAATTTATGCGAAATATATATTAATTCTTCTTTTTAATTTACACAAATATTCGTGTAAATTGTTGTTTTACGTATTCACTTTTGGATAGGAAAAAAGAGTTTCCGTACCATTTATATTTTTCCCATTAATATTTTAAGGATTTAATCTATTTTACAAAATATTGACGTACGATCAATTCGCTTATTGCTAGGTTTTGCCGTATTTTTTACTATCCCTAGACATGTGGTCTAGTGTTAAGAGCTTTTCCTTAGCGATCAGGGGGGGGGTCTGGGTTCAACTCCTGACAATTTCAACATTAAATTTAACTGCATTTTCCGGGAATACTTGCAACGGATGTCTTTGTCAAATAAGATATATGGCGTTCGCTTTCTTCCTTGTCCGTTCCGTTGCGCTGCCTAAAATAAGACATCACATTTATAGGCACTTGTTTCGCATACATCTGTTAGTCATTTAAAATTGAAGGAATGAACCGCGTGGCCTCTTCTTTGTCGAGGTGTGCGTGCAACTCTGCATTTCTTTGAAAGCTTTTCTGCATGCAAATAAAATAATGCAACGATTATAATTAGTTGCTTTTGGCAATGATATTTTCTTTGTTAGTTCTTGTCCGTGACGCAAAGCTCGTTGCATTAACTGACACATTTTTATTATGTGATTTCCTCTCATTGTTAATTTTATGATTCAGAAATGTCTGGGAATTTTGATCACATGTTTCGTAAACATTAATTCTAACCTTTTAAGCTTCACTTTTGAATATCAAACATCCACAATGGTGCACTCATTGTAGAGTATAGTAACACAATTGCTTAGAATTTCTAACATAGTTGTATAATAGTAAGCAAGGTTAAGATATGGCATACAGCTATCAAATCGCGGATTGAATGGTGAAGGGTGTAGAAGGAAAACCAAAAGCTCCTAAAGTAGAAGCCGAAAGAAAATATGTTGAGCTTTTGAGAGGGTCTGAGGAAAAATATTGTATATACCACGTGCTTTGTCTAGCTAAATGATATTTTTATTGTGGGTAACGAAAGTACTTATTCTTGTCATGAATATTCTTATAGTGAATTGAAAACCAAGAAAAAAAAATCATTGTAAAAGATTGATATATTTTTCTTAGCTTTACTATAATTTAGTTTTACGTAGTTAATTCCTATTTAATTAATTCGTAATAAACTAAACACGAACAAGACAAACGTTTTGAAGAATGAAACGCAAAACTGTAACGTCAATCTTAGTGAATATTATCAATTGATACGATACGATACTATCTTAAATCGTCATAAAGAATAATCGCCTGCTTCTGTGGTCTAGTGATAAGATGGGTACGGTATGGGGAAGTCTCGGCAAAGTAAACGTAAAATTTAGATTTAATATTTGACATCTTGGTCATGGGTGTTTGTGTGATGTCTCTTATCCTCTAATTTTACCTGTGTGAAAAAAATGGCATCATAATTTAAAAACATCTCACCTTGGCTATTGTTAGCTGATATGATATTTATGATCTTGTGATAAATAAATTACGCAAGTCAAAGATAACATTTTATTGCAGAGAATAATTGTTTTGCAATTAGCTATCTTTTTACTTATGATGGTGGTTACAGTACGCTTTATGTCATGTTATGACGTACGTATCACGACATGAGAGCACTTAGTGTGCATCTTTATACGGTCGGCTGTATATTTACGGCGTCCTCGCTCCTTTTGCCTCGCCATCGTCCTCGCCCTCTAGGTCAAATTAACTCCTTTGTGCGTCCGGGCTCGGTCCATTTGCGGGTCACTCGGGCTGTCGCAGTGGCAAGTAGCGGTAGATGTGATTCAGCCCTGGCCGGGAGTCGCAGTCTTTGTGTGTGACTGCTCCTTTGTGAAAAATATTATCTCGGTGATTGACGAGTCGCCCTAATTCAACTACTTATGAGCAAGTAGTATTTTTATAATACGCTTTGTTGCTTTTTATTTGAAACGATCATGTATTTCACATGGCGTTACCAGATGATTAAAACTGTTTTTTTGATTGAGAAATTTAGTGAAAATATGTTCTTGTTGACGAGCTGTATTGAATGAAGAGTTTTATTATACGCCAGGTGAATTACCACCTGTCGAAATTCAATGGACAGACAGATGAAACGAGACAAATCGGCAGTCCAATTTCACAACCGGTAGAGGATTAGCTATGGTAGGGCCTTTTACCGTCAAATTTTAATTACCGATAAACGGTAAATAAATCATTTTATTAAATATTTCGGTATTTTACAACTTAACAAAAATAACAAATATACAACTAAATAGTTAGTTTTTATGATACACAGTGTACTCATTATGGTGATGCACATGAGCACTAGTGTGACCAGTTGTAGCAATACGTGTTTTAAAATTGCCAGACACCAAAAAACAAAACTCCTCATTCCTCATGCACAAACAATTTGTTAAAATATGCCTCTATCTTTCCTTCATTCGCGATAAAATAGTTTACACTAATTACCGGTATTTTTTCAATTTACCGGTAATTATCGAGTGTGAATTTTAGTCGGCTTTACCAGTAATGCAAGACCCTATTTTTATCACGAAATATTAATGTTCATTCATGTCCTTATATGATCCACCAAAATAATTAGACAATTTGTGATATTGAGTTCACTTATGTGCACACGATATCAGTTTATCGACAGTATTACAAAAAAGTCAAATTTCTATTTAAAATATATTCACGTCAAGATCAATTTGAGGCGATGGGCATGGGTGTTAGTGATGTCTCTCCTTCTCAAAATATCGGGTGATTTATAAAATTTTCATCGATATTCTTATTTCAAAATATTTGGCGGATTGGCATCAGTTATAATGTAAATATTTTGTAATTTGATTGAAAATAATTATATATATAAAAATAACGTAAATCTAAGTTTATCCGTGCATTTGATTGCCTGATAATTCCGAACGACGAAACCCAACTCTACTTGTTACCTAGTCCTTCCTAGTGATTACGATTAGTGACAAAACTTATTGAAGTGTACACGATTTAAACGATTCAATCTTGATATTTAAGTTCCATTAGGCATCAAATTAAAAATATCAGTTACATATTTACGATGGTTGAAATTTAACATTTTTTGTATAGGAAGCATCTAGTTACAAAAAGGGATATTTACACGTTTGAATGTTTGCAGCAAACAATGTTATGTTTCAACAAAAAATCTTTGGTTTGAAGTTGAGATGTTTTTTGCCGTTGTATTTTATCTTAAAATAACAACATTTATTAGCCGATAAACCATACAATTTAATAAATATTTAAAAAAAAATGTACGCACTAGAATCAAGCAGACTTGAAATATTCCAATACATGAATATATATTAAGTTTTGGAACATATCAATTTATATATTTAGTGTAAAATTACTCGTAGAATCCGCTTTTATTTTCTCTTATTTTGACAACATGTGATTATATCGCCCTTTTTAACTAGACGCTTCATATAGTTGAATTCAGACTAGTTATTTATCATTAACAATACAAAGACAGCAACACAATCCTCCATGCCCTGAATAGAAAAACTCCATGGATCAACATAATTTATTGATCCAACTGGGATGTGAACAGATGTTCCGCTATTATACAAGCCGCGTGTTCTCTGCTGATATAGCAATGTCGGTCGAAACAGGAAATATGTACATATAGATTGAATACAAAATATTGGGGTCAGAAGATTCCGTCCACCTCCGCTTCATGCATACATAATTTTATATTTTGACAATTTAAATCTTTGCTAAATTCGCACAAAACCTTTCTGTGTATTCGTAGATATTTCTCGGCGCTCACTTTGGGAACTGTAAATGTTTACTGCCCCTCTCCCCTTTCGCCGTTTTCCCCGCCGTCAATAATTTATTCGGTTTTTCGCACTGTCGCAGGGCTCTCCAAAATAATTTTCATGAATATTTTATCCTGATTTTTGCCCCGTCGCACGGCGCCGCAAAATGATATGCATGAATATTTTGTGGTTTTTAGCCCTCTCCAAAAACAAGATATCATTTATTCGAAATTCCGAGTCCTTGATGCAATATTCATTAATCGATAACATTATTTCATATTAAATTCTGTAACAAAGCCTGACAAGGCGGGCTTGAATACCCGAATACATAGAACATCAAATTGATTTATAGATTATCAATATTTATTTATGTTATTTTTCCTTCGCCAGTCACTACCTTTCAGATTCAGAAAACCTAACAGAGAGCTACTAATATTCACCCTCCCCTAACTTTATCCTTCAACGCTTCCCCTTCCATTTATTTCTACAAACTTTATTTAAAAAAATGTAGACAAAATCGAATCGTAGACAAAGCGAAACAAAACAAAGACACATTATCTGTACATTTTTTTTAATGTAACGTAAGTTTTATTTCACATAATACAAACATATTAAATTTACTTGTTTACCAGTTCCGTCTTTATATGACTAATAAACTTGCGTATTTTAATGAAAGTGCTGTATTTAACTCAAAGCAAACATTTTTGTAGTTACGCCTTTATGACCCTAAAAGCCGAATTAGAATTTTAATTAAGCGAAATACATCGCAATGACATGCACTTAGTTTTGATTAATATAATGCCAATCGGGGAACAAAACATTGCTTTATATTTATTGTTTTAATTAGGATGTAAAAATTCGCCAATTTGTCTCTTGCTTATCGGCCGAAAAATTCGCGCACGATGCGAAACGTTGAAGAAAAAACAATATGCTAGGATCTCCTCGGAAGCAAGACCATTTGCCGATATCTGCCGCAATATATTTCAGATCACACGACGTATTAAAAGCAATGTTTCAGCAGACGAAATTGTCTCTGATAAGCCTACCGGTTTTCATTCGTAGAATATCTCCTATACACAGAATCTTTAGAGAAACACCGACCATGCACGAATTTATTGCGGCAAAAACAATACCGTTTCAACACATTGCAGGTGTCTGGAATAGGCAGATAGTGTATTTAAATATTTGATTATGTTATTGGTATGACCGGTTGCATGGCCGATTGGTCAACGTCGTTGTCTTCGGTTATGGAGGTCACGGGTCGAATCCCAGTACGGACAGTTTTTATAAATTGATTTATCGACTTCTGTCCGAAGGCACCGATGTATGCGATGTCTTAAATTCACTCCCACTCTTTCCATTCTCAAAAAAGTCATATCCTTCTATCCCAACATTCTTTCAAAAAATAGAAAGTTTGTGCAACTAAAGTCTCGTAGAAACACTTCTGTTTATATAAACTCCATTAGGAGTCCATATGATCCACATTGGAAGCGGACATCATGAATAACATGGTATTTATTAACTATTTTTCAGAAGTGATTGCCTAACGCCGAGACCAATGCTTCTTCAAATTCACACTCGAGCAATAGTGACATAAATATATTAATTGACCTAATACTGAATTGATAACTTAATAAATATATATTTTTAGATTTATTTTTACGAATTTTCGACGAATTTATCGCTGAATCCTTCAAATATAATATGGTTATTAAGATTCTCAACATATTTTTTAGAGAGAGTAAAGATATAGACTGGACTAGAAGTTAGCTAAAATTCGTGTATGTACTTAAATCCAAATTTATACGTATTTATTCACAATTTATGATACGTATTATATTATATATCCAGTTGTAATAACGCACTTTGGGACTTTGAAAAATGACACACATATTGAAATTATCACACTGTGTTTGCATGGAACATTAACAGTGAAAACAGCCATACGATTTGTTCATTATTTTACGTGTTGGATAGGCATTTTCATTCTGCAATTTTATCTGTGCGAGATATAATATTCTAGTTTTGTTTATTAATTTGGCAATGCTGTTAATTCGATTGGTGTTGCCAGTTTTAGTATTAATTGCGAAGCTCTGTTAACTTAACCGCAGATTGATTTATTTACCTTAACCGAATCAATTCGTAATAGACGATCCCAGTGCCGTAATACATTAAAGTAATTGAAAACTGCTGTAATGCCAAAGTTATATTCCATTTCGCAAACTCTTCACTGATATTAGGATTATTCAATTAAGCGAACCTAATCCTACAGGTAAAACTTTATAATAAGGTCAATGTATCAAAGTATTTAATTTCACAATAATATTATTAGTTAGTTGACTATTTCGGTGTTACGCCATCGTCGGAACTATGTTTAAACCGAATTTAGTTTAGCTATATATCGTCGCTTGCGAGCTATATTAGGACATCTTGAAAATTTTGTATTAATATTCTATGCAATGTTGTCCCATATTTATGACGTGTTGGTGTGGTTTGTTTAAGTTTAAGATTTTGACTGAAGGTGCTTGGTGGAATTTCAATATTTAATTTGAATCGTTCAAATTAAAGAAAAAAGGTTTTTATCTTCAAGACAGATATGCCACTAACTATTGAAGGAAAAGGAATCTTATTAGCAAAACAAAGAAACTAAGTTTTTCAGATGTCCCTGTATAGTTGATAGACGACGATATACTGGCTAAGGAGATATAGATAATTATGAATAATGATTATTCAATATAAGTTAAAGTTACATTAATAATAATAATAAGTTAAAACATAGAATCTGAATATGGCTATAAAATAGCTGTGGACTAACTAACACAATTCTTGTGGAATTAAATACTTTGATGTTTTGGCTTTATTATGATGAAGTACTGCCGAGTTAATTTAAATTAAATCAATAAATTTAATATTGAAATTCCGCCAAGCACATTCAGTCTAAATCTTAAATTAAATCAATAGATTATTAGATTTGAATGGAAGACGGGCGTCGACGAAGGTGTTATGTTACAATTTATGAAAAAGTTTGTTTTTACGTGGATGAAGTTATTATAGTGAATATTATAAATATTCTCAGTTTTTCAATTATATTTCAAACAATATTTTTAATTGTTCCCCAGAAGATGCTGAATCCACTCTCAAAACGTAATTGTTTGAATTTATCATACGTTATTGTCTGCACTATAAACTCTGATACAAGCTCGCTATTATTGACTTGTATTATACGTTTCTCAATAATAAAAATACAAAATCTTTCGACAACCAAGATCGACTTTTTATTCATCGTTATATAACTGGTGTATACAATGGAGATTCATTGCTACATTATAACTATGAAGAATGGTTGCATGAGTCGTATGGCCATCGGCGGATCATGTTTATGAAACGGCCAACTTACAGTATTCCGTTAAGTTAGGTAACGATTGTACTGGGTGCGGAATACTGGCGTAGTGGGTCAGTAAATGAATATCAAACCCACACATTTTCACGTATAATAACTTTTATTTAGAAAGATACTTGTTCAGATAGCATTGTTGCAATGGCGTAGATCTAGATTTACGCATAGAAAGTTGCACAATTTTTATTATCATTATAATGTTCAGTGCTTCGAGACCTTTTTTTCTCCCACGGCACACCAATGTGTTCCCAATATTTTCACGGCACTCCAAACATTAATTTCAGTCGCCTTTCATACACGAAAAAAGAATTATATGCGTGAGTAGGGGTTGTAATGCCGGGTGAATATATCAATATTAAATAAAGCAACACAAAATGCGGCCAATTGAGATTGCAATAAACGGGTGATTTTCTTAAATATTGTAAAATCCCGTTTAAAATCATTGAAATGCTGATCAAATCTGGAACCTGTCGATGTTCATACAACTCTTGAAAGTCTTAAAATATTATTAAAACAACTGTATTAAAAATATGTGACGCTTTCTATTTTCAATAACAAAAATATCATTATTTTTGCATTTTAAAAACCTGTATTTTTGTATTTCAATCCATGAGGAGAGTGGGATGCTTTATTGGTTGATCACATCGCGGCACAGCGGTTGCGGAAAACTGATTAAGTTTAATGTTTTAAAAGTTTACGTAAATGCATTCAGATGCTATTTTCTTCATATGTTGTTCACAACTTTTCGTTGTATTAATAACACTGAAATTTTTTTTTGCTCGAATATAATTCTTCGATCTAATGCTGCATCTCAACAGAAAGCGGTTTTACGAGAGTTTACCTCTTCGTTTGCTTGTTAACTAATACTGGCATTTTCTACTGGAATTGTTTCAATACCGTAATGAATGATTTCCATGGTTAAATTTTTAATTAAATATAAATGTAGTTAAAAAAAGCACATGGTATTTTTGTCGTATCGATTTATGAACCAAATATATAATTATTTAAATAAACTTCGATATGTTATGCATATATAATTATAACAGGTCGTAAATTATACAATAATAAACTACGCTAAATGGCCAACTTGCAGTGATTATATTATGGTATGTACAGGCATGTTTGTGGGTATAATACCATGATGAAAATATTTACTCGGCTACCAGCGTTTCGAAAATTTTCTCCTCGCGTAATGAGCAGCACAGTTTACCATTTTTCGTTTTTTTCAAAAGCTTGCTGAGCTTTTAGCAATGAGGTTAATTTTTTCTATGCACGAAATGCCAAAATAGCACAAGTCACACTAAATCTGCGGTTGTCAAATATTATAACTTTTCTAGGGTGTGTTAACTATTCTGATACATATAGAAAATATATTTCTTTTCAAATGGACCATGAATTTTAGATGATACAACGAACTCACATACATAACATACGATACATTTTCAACCAATATCTGTGTTTAGAAAAAAAATCATATTACTATGCCTAGAAAATATTTTTTTAAATAAAAATAATTCGCCGACTTGAAAAATAAATGACGTGAAACCGAAACAGATTTCTATTATACTAACTCCTGTGAATTTTTGTATGATTAAATACTTTTATATTTTTGTTATATTATTATGTAGGTTTATCAAGTAAATTTCTATTAAACCAATAATAAATATATTGTAAACAAAAAAAAAACCTTTTAAAATCAAGGCAAATAAAGACTGAAGGGACCGATTCGCTTGTATTTTAATAATTGAAATAATTAGTTATGCGGTGGACCTATTCAGTTCTGATATTCTCGTGTTTATGTGAAAAATAATGAATAATTAAAATAAATAAACAAGAATAATTCAATTGATCCTTAATAAAATCATTTTCCGTGCTTTTTTTAAAGTACGAATTAAATAATTTAAATAGACAACGTTGTCTTTTTGTAAGTAATTGTGTTCAATGTTTACAATTCATATTCAAAAAATAAAACACTTGTTCTAACTCCAAATTTATTTAATATGAAATGGGTCTTAATCGTATTAAATAAATGTGGTACAAGAGTATTTTTTTTTTTTTTAATATAATGCTTTTCCACCAAGTATTGACAGTGAACACCTTCAAAGTGATTTACAATACAACTTCCATTATTTGATTTATTCGTTTAAAAATAATAAACCGCGTTTGAAGTTTGACACAAAAAATATATCGATACTCGGCCATATTGTAGAATTCAATAAAACGTCCCACTCACTATTTAGTCAATTATATCATGTGATTTAGTATAGTAATATTTATAAATGTTCACGTTACCCAATCTTGTAACGGAAGATTAATCACTGCATTTAATTAAATATCTACAATTCAAATGCATAAGGGGAGGTCTCAAAACCTGTGCAGCCAGTCTCTACTGTACGTGATGTTATAAAATTTCTATGGAGCGTTCGGCAGTTGGCAGACGACGGCTCCAGTATGCCCTATCGACTAGACGCCCTCCCCATTCCGCAGCTATGCCCAAAGCCTGCTTTTGCATTTTGTATGTATCTAATAAGGAGTACCGCACCCCAAAAGGTTTCGGCTGTGTGTTAAACATATGTATACGCAGTAGAAATAAATTTCTTTTTCGCCTTATACTTTTTATTGTTTGAATTAATTTAACTGACACGATTATTATATCATTTGACGATAAACATGTAAGTACAGCAACTTAATTTGCGATATTTAGATACATGCGGCATTCGACGTTAGTCCGTAATTGATTCCTGAAAATGTGCACGACGTAGAGCAAAGTTAAAACATCAACAAAATGATTTCAAATATATTAAAGTCGCAAATTTTCAAAATTCAACTTTTTTAAAAAAATATTTAACTTTGTTACTCCACTTGTTTTGTTACAGATTTGAGTGACGTCTGTTTCGCTTCTTTAAAGAGGGAGATTTTAAAAAAAACAAATATTAGTAAACCTTGCGATATTATGTCTGATGATACTTCTCAAAGAGGCGAAACACGAGCATGTGTAACACGAGTGGAGTAAAAAGTTATTAAATTTAAATTAAAAATAAACTTCCTCAGAGTAACTGTCGAAATAGCTTTTATTCACTTGTAATTCCATTTACAAATCTTCTTTCTTCAAGTCTCCATTACATTATTGAAAGAAAACTTAACTGTCAAATGTACGAAAGTCGAGGGCCGCATGAAAAATAATTTCTTGTGCTTATCAGTTCTAGTTACACGAGGATCGTTGTTTTAATTTTATATTTTATAATTATTCGTAAGAATTAATATAAAAACTTCCCATCAGGTACCAAGAGGCATACGTGCGTTATGAGATTGAAAAAAAAAACGATTTGTAAACTATTAGGGTTTGTAGGTGGACAGTCACAATTAAATTGAGTGAAAACGCCACAAAAATAGTCTGGGTCAGGGTGAGAAACCTTTTCATGCCGGAATGCGGCGTTTATAAGTATGTAATCTCTACTAAGGCTGCATTCAAGAAACCTCAATTAGATTTAATTAAAAACGTACGTAAATTATGTTGAAAAGTAATACCATCAATGAGATGACGTGTTTTGTATTCAGTCGAAAGGTCGCAGTTTCCCCACCACTGGTCTAAGTAAATTCTTCTCACTTGCTTAAAATGTAGATTCATTTATACAGTAATTGTCAGATTCGTATTAATTATGTAAATCCTTACTAAATATATATTATGTAATATATAATCGCTTACGCTACTTCCGTTTTTAAGATCGGATGGGAGGGAGGGAGACATCGCAGCATTCATATATAAATACCGGTATCTATATATGAATAGTCGATATAATAATTCACTCACTTTTCACTTTGTTCGTATTCTTAATGTCCTCGGGTCTTTTTCTTCTCTACAAAATATATTTGCTAGCATACTCAGACATTTAAATTATTCTAAAAATGATAAAAATATGAATACTGCAGGGCTCTCGATATTGGATATAGCAGCTCAGCAGGGCAGCTTAATTATGATGTTTATGAATATATTTTATTTAGTAAAAACACAATATTCCTTTGTACTTCATTCCACTTTATTTAATATGTCAGGACCGGTTTCGCTCATTACGAGCATCGTCAACTGATAAGAAATATAATTTAACAATGCTATTTATACAAAAATGAACAGTTATAAACAACAATTGGCAATAGGAAACTATCATTAAGCCTATTCACTCTATTAATGTCATTATTTTCATTGTATCACTTTGTCAAAGAATTCCCAAATTTTAATTATGTTTGTAATTACTTTCAATCCCCATTCTAAATTTATTAATCTGAGATGACTTTTTAATTATATATTAGATGTGTTAAACATTTTAATTTTGTGCTATTTTAGAATCACTTTTAATGTAATTGGTATTTTCTTTTCAATGCCAATTGTTGTTTATAACTGTTCATTTTTGTATAAATAGCATTGTTAAATTATATTTCTTATCAGTTGACGATGCTCGTAATGAGCGAAACCGGTCCTGACATTAAATAAAGTGGAATGAAGTACAAAGGAATATTGTGTTTTTACTAATACCTACTAATGCCTTTCCACCAAGAATTGACAGTGAACACCCTAAAAGTGATATATTTTATTATATCCGCTATTTGCATATTTTGTTTTGCAGTCCAGGTGTATTTTAGTTCTTTAAGAGAACTGCGACAATTCCTAAAACATCCATTAAGAGAATTAATTACGTTTAGATTTTCTGGGTTATTCAATAAATAGGTTTGTAATTTATTTTTCACACCAGTAAATTTTCTGACTACTTAAACATGCAACAAAATTCCCTCCGTTGAGGTCAACGGGCATACAGCTAGTTTTCATAGTTAATAATAAATACCGGTGATAAAAAAAATATAAAACAAATACCGCCAATTGGTATAGCATAACAGGATTAGTAAATCACTTTCGGTATTTCGATATTTTCTATATTATATCGTCATTTAAATATATATCATAATCATAAACAGGTGATTTTCTTAAATACCACTCAGTTTCTCAACATAACATTAGATTATCGAAACGCTTAATAATTCTGAAACCTGACAATATTGATTTGTCTTGTTTGGCAGATTTAATATATTTTAATTCATCGCAAGCAATTTTATAAATGTATTTTTTTCTTTTTTAAAACTGGCACTTAGGTATTGAAAAACTCCATGAATACCGAATTACCGGTTTCCGTCATTCCGGTATTGCAATGCCTAGCCATGGCATGTTAACTAGTTACTTACTCTTGTTTGATTATTGTTAGAAAAATGTAATTGAAACTTTATTTGAATAATATACATTTAAGCTGTAATCATTGTTAAAAAATTGTGTTGTATAATTGAGAACAATTAAATAATGTTTAATTGAATTGTGTAGAAGTAAATGTAAGGTCATACATAATACATACGCAATATCTTAAAATCATTGAAAATCAAGTTGCCTAGTGTAGTGTTGAGGTGGCGATACGTAATATTAGTTAAACAACTAAAACATGGCTGTTTCTTTTGGTGAGATTTGTAAATGAATTAATTCAATTGGCAACATTCTTATACTTATCAATGCGGGAATACGTAATCCTCGGTAGGGCTTTCTCGATGATAGCGCGCAATATGGAAAGGGTGTCCAGAGCCACCCTTGTTGTTTGCAAGCTCTCCAGACGATCTCCCTCCTGTAATGACGCATTCAGACTTACATCACCGTTGGGTGTATCCATTCCATAATCGTTTTACCCCTAATATTTATTCGTCGTATTATTTTTAAGTGGCATTTTCCAAATGCGCAATTATCACTCGATCATGTAGTTACAATTTTCAAAGGATTTATATCACGATACTCTTAAAATGTAAGCAAATTAACTTGCTCCCTTTCTGTGCATTACTAACCTGAATGGCAGGTCAAATTTTGTAGCTTAAGGGCCACACAAAGAATTCAAAACGAAAGGTGGTTCGCACGTTAACATTTTGATTATGAGAAAACATGTTTTTTATAATTATTAAAAATCACGATTCTCTGCTAAACATCAATTTAATAAGACGAATGCTCTGCAGCAAAATACGCGTCGGGTCGTAGTTTGACTTGTATGCTGATTAGTAATTGATGTACCTAAATAATATTCTTTGCTTATGGTGGTATTCGTGTTTTAACCGGAGTTGTAGAGTCGTGGAGTCAGACTGTTTTCACTGAAGTCGGATTAGAAAAAACTTATAAGTTCAAGTCATTTAAAAAAAATGTGCATTCAAATGGCTACGATCTAAAGTGGCACCACTACATGCTACTAAGCCCAAAAAAAATAATTAAAGTCGTGTTTTAAGTTAAGGTTTAAAGTTAAAGCCATGGTTTTAATACCTTAATTTTACTTCCTAAATTAACATACTGACTGGACTAGGCGGAGCATGCGAATATGCTTTCGAATTCTCTTTTAATCGTTCTATACTTGATATCGACCCGTAATCGGAAGAAAAACGTTAGTGACAATTCATAAATCTTACAGGTTTTTTTTCGCAAAAAAACCCTTAAATGCGGTTAGTAATATTTGGTCAATTAATGTTGTTATTTCTTTTTGTAAACTTATTACGGGAGGAATTTAAAAAAAAAACACTTAACGAATTGTCGCTTACACTTTTCTGCCGATTACGGTTCGATATGTTTTAGAAGTATACGTAGGCATTGCATTGTCATGGATAATTCGCGACCGTGTAGGTTGGGATGTCACATATAAGCCGTCGAAAGTGTACAGAATTATTATCGAAGTGTGCCGCGAAGCTTTTTTTTTAAGTACCGGCTGACCTTAATATCACGTTTTCATGCCTCTTTCCATAACATAATGATATAATGTAAGTACACACACATTATAGTTACCCGCATGCGACCGGCCTTTTCACAAAACTGAACATAGTCTTTTTCGTTTTGCAAAAATATCATGAGTTTCCAGTTTGAAGTTCTGTGACATTCAGGATTAATGGGCCAGACAGTACTAGGGATTCCAATACCGGTGTTACCGAAATCGTGATCCCGGTATTTCGACATTTTACGGAATTAAAAAAAATATTCAAGTTTTTCCTAGACGGATTTATTTGAATGAATATTCGATAAGATTGTATCACTTTAATTTTATTCAAATAAATTATAAAAGCAGGGCTTCGAACCGGAACTGAACCGAAAACTAAAAACCGTTATTTTTTCCGGAACGAAAACTGGAACCGAACCGAAAAAAAATATCGGTTTTTTTTCGGTTCAGCACGTATTTTAGTATTTTGGGCAAATCTATAAATTCCTGGTTGTTTGGATTCGAGATGAACCGAAAACCGTTATTTTTGCCGGAACGAAAACAGGAACGAAAAAAATACTGGCTCGAAGCCCTGGATAAATGTTATTTATGAAAATCAATTACGAATTACGACATACTTTAATATGTCCATTGTGCTTTTTGTAAAAATGGTATTGATATTTTCAATACAGGCTTGTAATATGAATTACTAAAATACCGGCATATATATTATTATATATTCCTCCGATATTGCAGTCCCTCGCCAGGACTGGTGACTCGGGGGAAATGGAACGAATGTTTTATTTTTGTATATATTTTTAGCCATAACTAAATGTTTGCATGGAATTTAATATTAGTCATTCATTCAATTCTTTTTTCATATTTTATAGAAGAATTCAACTTCTCTTCATATTTCGTATCTTTATTTGTTAATTCATTTCATATTTCTACGGCTAACTGTTCGTAACACCATTAATAGTTTTATTTGGTTTAGTATACATAGTTCTGTTGGAATGTATATTATCAGTTGAAAACGCTCGTGATGAGCGAAACCGGTCCTGATCTTGTTAAATAAATGTGAAATTAGTACAAAAAGTGTTTTATCGATTGAATATAATCCATTTCCACCAAGTATTAGAAATCTTAAAAGTGATCAATTTCAATTTATAAATATTTTTTTACTAAATAAATATTTTTCAAGATGAAATAGTGCCCAAAAATATTATTATGAATTGTTCGTGAAAATTATATAGGGATTAGCGAATCGCTTCCACTGGTCACGTGTCGTGAAATTTTCGCCTCGTTCACGTAAAGTAAGCCTCCATAAATTTATTGACGATGCTAAAATGTCACCGACCAGCTCACGTGCTCGTCTCCCATCGTTGCGCCATCCATTCGACAGTCCCTTTGGGCAGGGGTGCTATTTGGACCGAGGGCGTGGGCGGATATCCTACGCAGCAGCCCTTGACCACCCCACGAGTCTACTTCCCGTCGTGCGTTGACGTAACGGGGAAATTCGATTGCGAGAACATTAAGCCCAGCATCATCCAGTCGCTTGTTTCTTTGTAAACAGTAGCTTCGTAAACATCTTCGTGTTTTTTTTTTTTTAATTTATCCATCAATTAAATTTAAGTTTATTCATTTTCAACTCTTATTTGTGTCAGATCGGCATTAGTGCATTTATAATTATCTATGTAACATAAAATATCGATGCTATAGGCTTTATCCTAAAAGTTGATTTTGTTTATTTGCGTTTACTCGGAACTATCAATCGGTTACTTACCAACTTGTCTCAGAATAGTGACGAAATATGTACATACGAGTTTTCTTCTTTGTTAACTTTATCTTTAATAACTTCAAATACACACGTTGAAATTGCAATATGTACTGCAGTTATCAATTTTAATTCATAAGGAAAATTAATCCAATCAACATATTGGTTTCTATCCATATCGACTGTGGAAAAGAAAAAGGACGTAACCCACACATATCATATTGTACAGGAGGCGCAAAAAACGTATTTTGATGATTTTGGGCCAAATATGCAAATTATGAATTATACACAACCTTTAAGTGCACGGAGACTTCTAGGCTAGTGTTCAATTGACATAATCTAATATTAATCTAAGAAATTGTCTAGGAAAAACCTTTATTTTAGTCTTTTTTCTTGGTTTTAATTTTTTATAAGGTACTCTTTTTCAAACTTAAAAGCTAAATTTAGATACTAATTCGGCATATGTAGATTGCATCCTTTTGATAGAACGTGTATCAAGTTTGATACATTGTGATTATAGAAAAAAACCTGTTTTGAAAAACTGTGGGTTACGTCCTTTTTCCTTTCCACAGTCGATATATAATAAATACGTTAGCGTCAATTTGAAATCAATATGTAATAAATAATAAATAACGTATTGTTATACTCGAACGCAAATCGCAACGCCACGGTAAGAAAATTACTTTTCTGTGCCAAATACGTTTTAGAAAATCGCTTGAACTCGATTGTATTCTACATTTCGAAAAATATAGTACAGATTTGATGAAATTACGTGAGCCGCTACTAGGCAAGCACCTTGGAGTAGTAGAGTTGCAAAATATTTACCATTTTGAGTGAAAAGAAAAAGTTTGTGGTACAGTAATTCTTTACATCACGTGCGCTATAATTTACTTGTATCTATATATATAAAACAAAGTCGGGTTATTTACACCACGTATATCTCGAGAATTACTGTAAGGATTTCAATGATATTTGATTTATAAAATTCTTATTTACCTAGAATAGCAGAATAAGCATTAAAACATCGGAAAAATATCACGGAAAAGAAATTATGAATAAAATAAATTTCTCCATACATTTCGTATTTTCGAAATTTCCAAATCGAACGCGGAACATGACGTTGATGCTGTTTGCGGTTAATACACTAGGTGGCGTTGATTGTAAAATTAATATTTTCATACAGTTTTTAAATGAGGAACAGCTTGAAGTTATGAAAATGTCGTTGTATGCTGATTTCATACACTAGATGGCGATATTTCCAAAATTCATTTGTTTCATACTTTGAATTAGAGATGTTCCGACGAACTTGGCTGTGTCAGAATTTCGAAACTAAATCTTTAATATCCATTTTAAAAAAAAACTTTAAGGAATTTATGTCTCATGTTCATCACTGTCGCTAAAATATATACTGAAATATGAAAAGGCGAATGAAAGTACATAAAATCAGAAGGTACGTAAAAAAAATCAGTATACTTTTCATGAATATTATATTGTTATAGAATACTATCAAATCATTATTTTATTTTTGATCCCCATATACAGTCAATCCTGTTTTTATGCGGTTTGTTTATGCGATTTCGAAGTAATGTGGTTTTTTAGAAATGAATTTTTTTAAATGTACAATATTTTACGATATATAAAAATGTTAAATATTACATCGAAAGCATATATCGTTGTATTTTGGATAGAATAGAGAGAATCATAAACACAACCGGCATTTGAAAAAAAATGCGATTTCGGACTGTTTAAATCATGTTGCATCTGCTATCGCTAAATTAAGTCCACCTACTTAGGTGTGTTACAGTCGATGAAACCATTGAAACATCGACAATATCAGCTGAAATGATTACTTTAGCACATTAACTTGGCGAAGAAAGGTTTGATACCTTTAGCGAAAATTATATCGACGTATTACTTACAGATAAAGCTATAAGTGACGAAGATGTCAATAATTTAAATTTAATTATTGACAAAAAACTAGAAAATAATGACGAACTGAAAGAAATTCCAGTTCCTTCACTGCGAAAATAAATGAAGAAAGTCTCCAACTTTTCATTAAATTAGAAGATCATTTCTTTCTAAATGATTCATATTCTGATTGCGCATTCAAGTTTTAACGATAACTTTAAAAAATATATATGGGTATAACAAACTGCATAACCAATTAATTATCGAAAAAGAAAATCTGAACAAACTCTGATCACTAATTTCATTGTTAGAAAACAACTATAGTTTTATGAAATTGATGCGCATACTATTTTTTCCGAAAAAGAGTGACCACATGCTTTAAAACACACATAGAATTGTCATACAGTGACTATTTTTTAATATTTTAACGCCGTGGTTTTCCCCTAATTTTCTTATACTTTGCGATTTAGTGTATATTTTAACTCGCTGTTTCAAAGTTATGCGGATTTTAAAATTTAAGTAACGCACCCCACTTTTTCTATGGAAGTCAAGTTTTTTATGCGATATTTCGTGGAACCCATATACCGCATAAAAACAGGATTGACTGTATAACTGTTTGTATGTGTGGAACATTAAACAATTTTTTTTTTTCTAATGAAAGATAATCTCATAAATATAATATTGAAGATTTGGAAAATGTTGCGTTCTTTGTTATAAGGAGAATTTATATCATTTCGTAATATAAAAAATATGAAAATTTAGAATGAACTTTCGTAAAATTATAAAAAGATTTCTCCAAGCATTTGCTGACTATCTGTAACGGCCGTGTTCCTGTCGACGAATCGAATGGATTGATTTCGTTTCTGCCGAATTTTTGCAATTTTGTCTCATCGAAGGACAATCAACAAAGTGTTCCTGAATATCATTGCTAATCACAAACATCATAATTGGTTGAGTGAACGAGCAATTCTTGCAGCAAATAACATAGATGTGGATCATTTCAACTTCACAATTCAAAATCAAATCGTTGGTCTACTGCATTCCTTTAAATATATCGACTGTGCCACGTGAATAACATCATTTCAATGTAATTAAAATAGTTTTCATTTTGAATTTTGCACATTTATTTAACTTAATTCATTTTGAGTATTCATTTAAACTAAATTTAATTCAGCCAACACAACATTTATTGATTCTGAGGCGGTACGAAGTTCGTCGGGCCAGCTAGTAGTACATATAATATAAACAACGTCTATTTATGAATGACGAATCATTATCAAGTACATATATCTAATATTTTTTAGGGGTAAAACAATCTCCGTGTATAATGCAATGTATTGATGAGAATAAGCAGTTATTTAAATTTATGTTCTTTTTCAAAATTCGTCGAATGTCTTGTGAAAAGGTGTCTTTCTGGAAAGTTTTACATGCCTGTCTTAAGGCGAAAAACAACGTTAAATATTCAGTGATAGTGACATCTGCTTATGAGAATAAATACTTGATTTAATTTAATTTGGGTAATCTTTATATGACAGTGTCCATCGAGAGATGATGGTGTAACATATCAAAATACTAAGTTCCATTAACTATAAAATGTTTCACCAAGTTAATGCCAATATAATACAGAGTAGGCTGAATTTTTTAAAAACAAATCGGGGGCTCAGGGTGACAACTGACAAGTGCAATACTACCAAAAATGTGTATTTACTGTCTTTTTATCATATATTATGTACTATGCTTTCAAAACAACATTATTTTAAGAGAAACCTTTGATCTCTCAACTCTATTTTTTGCTTTTGTTTTAAATACAGAATAACTTAGACAAAAACTGTTTTTTTTTTAAACGTTGTTTTGTAGTTTCGTTCTTTTCGCCCTAAATTTTCGAAGTAATGTGATGTAAATGTACTTAAATCCCATTCATTAACGCTGCGCAAGGATTTGAAAATAATATACGTAAAACTAAGAAGTTTCCACCACCTACATTCTGCTGGATTCCAGAAAATTAAATAATCTACCGGTTTTTTTTTATCAGAATTGACGATGGAATCTAAAAACTGTATTTGTGTATTGAGGCATGTTTTTTTCTCGATATTTTCTTAACTTTATCCAATTGACAGATATGTGATAACTGAATTACTGCAGAGCGACCTCCACAAGATAATCGTCTCTCCGCAGGCACTCTCCACCGACCACATCAAGGTTTTCCTCTACCAAATCCTCAGAGGTAAGTTCATTTTGTACGCCATCCATGATAATATGATTAGTGTTACGTCAGTGCCTCTGCGGTCGACAGTGTGGCTAATATAAAAAAATGAAATTCCATTGGTGAGAAAATATCAATTGATAATTTATATTTGACAAAACTATTTTTCGGTGACCTTTTATTATTGTATAAACTCAGTATTGAAATACTGAATAAAAATAACATTAAAAAGTCATATCTTCCACATCGGAAACGGACATGGGTTAAAAAAATACACTATCATTTTACACGTCCGTTCTCAATGTGAAGCAAATGGTTTCCTCGTGAAGTATATTTTGAACATAAGTTTTTTGTCTACAAGAACTGCTTGTTCCGTATATGCTTAACCTATATATTTTCGAAGAAAGTAAGGTTTGGATATGATTAGTGGTTAGCCAATCGCTCCCGCTACGTTCCTATTTCAAAGATCGGATAGGTTGTATAGATTTTTTTACGTCTTACATAATTCATTGATATATTGAAAAATGAAAATATTATATTAACATATGACCACCATACGGTTTCTCTAAGGTTCTCTATCCCCCGCTTCCTTTTATGTCCCGTAGCTTCGCCGGGTACATCCGAGGCACATGTCCAAACCAGGTCCATCGTCTTTTTTATTTTGGACGTAATACGGGCCTAGTCAGTCCACTTTCATATCTCCGTGTTCCTGACCGTACCCCTAGTATTCTTACAATTACATAACAGTTCCTTTACAATATTCTTATGCTCGTTTTTGCAGTCAGGTGTTATAATATAATGTTTTCGCAGTCACATTAAAATATTTCAATTCAAAATTAAATTTAAATACCCTTGTTACGATGCTTGAACCACTTGCTACAGTTTGTAACATAACAAGTGGAATAAAAATGTTGTCAAATTAAATTTTGATTCATTTATCTTAAATACATAGTGGTTTTTTTATAGCACTTGTGAAAAAGATAATCGTGTATAAATTTTGTACACATACTGTACTGTTTTTATATAGTAAATATGAGAAGGTCTATATATCAAATAAAAGGAAGGATATAGATTATATTTATCTTTTCGATGGATGCAACAGTTCCTTTGTAGAAATCTATTCATTTACAGTACAAAAAATAAGTATAAGTATTTAAATCGTGTATACAGTTAGGGGTTGTAAATCAAAAGCGTAGAAGTTTTCGAAACCATTATTAGGTACCAGTTTTCGGTAAATGTTTAAAATATTATGATAGTTTGCTCCTTTAGTTGTAATTGAAATTCACTTGATATACTCCTCTGAGTCCTCTCCCCATCACAAACACGAGATTTGTAATTTTAAAAGTGATTTCATCAAAGTCTCACGAATCGGTCATTTATTGTGTATTCAATACGAGTGAGAGAATAAAAATAAATATTTTGGGGTTTTCTTGACAGTTCTAAAATACTATTATATAAAAAAAAATATATAAAAATGGGTACCTTTTAAAGAAAACACGTTTCATTCAGCAAATATAATATAATATATTTATCATATAATTCGGTGTTGATTGATCAAAACATTGAATTTACAGGAGGGCAATTCAAAAAATAGTAATGTATGAAGTAAGTTTACGAAAAAAAAAATATCATGTTCACATTTTCGATTGTTTTTATTTTTATGGATTTTATATCAGTTTTAAGGAGGCACAAACATTTATTAAACAATCTATATTTGAAAGTATGCATGCAACAGTGTTTCAAAAATCAGTTATCAGGTTTTTCCCAAACGACATCGAATTTCATTTAACATTGTCGATTTATTGCCAAAAATGAACAGTTGAATTCACTGAAGATAGTTAAATAATAATAATATTGAAGCCATACAGGGAAACTAATTAATTTTCTCTCGTCCAGCTATAAAATACACCCTCCCACGAGTTAGCAAAAATTGTATTTTTTATTGTACTGGCATAGCATCGCCGTACGTTATTTTTCTGCAGTTTTCCCTCATCCTACGCGCAAAGCTAGAAAACACACCCTCGTCGCCCAACCCCGTGGAGTCTGGCATAAGCAAATTTTAATTTCGCTTGCAATCATGGCCGAAGTAATTTTTACTCTGCCTAGGGGTGATCTTCCCGCCCGTCGCGCGCGTTCGCAACGTTTCGGCTCGATTCGGCACCCTCTTCGATTATGCACAACTAGGGGTGCGGATGTATTTCGAATCGTTTATCGATATGCGCGTATTGTTATTGATAGCGTCAAATTTCATTTCATTTTTAAGCGTTAGCCTCCGCTGGTCTTGTGAAAGCTGTGCTTAATTCGAACTGGCGGGCTTGGATTTTTAAATGAATCGTCGGATAATATATATATGAATTTATATTAAAAGTAGTTCGTGTAAGCGATGATTTTAATGTTTAATTAACTTCAATCAGTTTTAACGACAAAATTCAGTCAGCTTTACCAGCACGGTGGATCAAAAATATTATAAATTATTGAGTGAATTGTTAAATTATGTGAAATTGTTTTAGAGTGAAGCATTCGTCCTTTTCGGTCGCGGAGTTCTTGGGCATGATTCACGCTTTCACTGATAAACGTTTTCATCGATTGATTTTAAACCGATTTTTGTTAAAAGGTTCAGGTTGATCAGTGTTTCTCAAATATATTGAAAAAATCGCCCCATTTAGCAGTAATAAATTATCCAAAATTATCTAACGCCCCCTAAAAAAACCAAATTATAAAATTACACAATTATCTATTAATAAAAACACAATATTTCTTTGTACTTTATTCCGCTTTATTTAATAGGTCGGTACCGGTTTCGCTCATTGTGAGCATTGTCAACAATAAGAAATATAATTTACCAATGCTATTTATACATACCGATCCTGAACTATTAAATTAAGTGGAATAAAGTACAAAGGAATATTGTGTTTTTATTAATATAATGCCTTTCCACCAAGTATTGACAGTGAACATCCTAAAAGTGAACAATTATCTATGCACAATTATTTCATGCAATGAATAAAAAAAATGCTAAAAAATACAAATATAACACATATTATAATAATATGTAAATGTTCATGAACTATTGTTTTTGTGTATTTATTTGTGTATTTATTGTGTGTATTTACATGTATTTATTGCCATGTAAGTTATATTAAAATTACAATAATAGCGCCCTCCAAATTCTGAAAAATTAAAAACTTCCCCCCAGACTTTTGAACGTTAAGAATCATTGAGGTAGATTCTGAAAACGCGTCGTAGATATAGGAAGTAGTTTCTAACTGCTCGGCCTATCATATCCTTATCCTTATATCCCTCTTTTCTACGAAAAAAAAATCTGGCGAATAATGACGAGTACTTGTAAAACAACTTCAACAGAGAAAATCCAACAGTAGTCCATATCGTTACTCTACTTGCTGAAGTTGATAGATATCAAAATAATTGTCCTGACTGCTGAGCAGGGATTCTGTGTCGAGACGTCCCGGGACTTTTTCGGAAAATGTCTCGGGAATTGTGACTGTGATTTATAATGTACAAATACATGTACATTCTAATTTTGAAAAAAACAATTCTTGTGGTTAAGAAACTCTCAAAAGGACTGATGTGTATTGAATGAAAGCAGATATAAGCCCCAAGAAAAACGGACATGACATGGTTGGGACGTGACACTTACCCGGGGTTTTAACAGAATTAAGTATGCATATATAAAAGGGCTCTGATAAAAAAAACAGATATTTGGGTTTCATAATTTTGTAGAAGTTTCAAATACCATGTGTTTATTTATTGTAATATAACTGTAGCAAAAGCAAATTAAAAAATATTAAAATCAAATGTTCATACTTGATGTTGTTTATGTGCAAATGTTTTTTCAATATTTCACAAAGATACCAATGTTTCAATAAGACAAAAAAGGTCTAAAAGCCGTATTGTGAAGTTACTATCATAAATTTACTCCTGACGGCGGCTTCATTGATATTTTTTCATTACATGTACCGTTATCATCCCTTCTTAGTAAAAATTAATCATAAGCATAGCACATATCCATTACATAAGAAAAATAATAATTATTAAACATTTTATTACAAAAACGCGATTTTTACTAGTGCGTACTTTAAAAAGGCGCCGAGTGTATGTAATACATACATACATGCAAATATTTAATTTGAATAAAATTATAATTTTATTGAAGGAGAAATAAGAGTCCCGGGACGTTGAAAACCCCGAGACTTCAGAATCCCCTACTGCTGAATAAACAGCAATTGAGATTTTATGAGGACACATCTAGTGTCAATAGTTCACGTAACATGACGTCAAAACTTTAGATTGAAGTTAAATAGATAAGTCTACATCATGAAAAATAAAGAATACTTAGAAAATGTTACCTGGTATAATTAATTTTTTTTTTTTAAAAACCAAATGCCTTTAGTTATTTCAACACCAAAACAAAGCTATCATTTAAGAACGAAAAACAATAAATGTAATGTTACATCATCCCCTAATTAGCATCTTCGTTACCCCTATTATACACGTTCCCCCGATCCGCCGCCGGCCTCCTTAATGTTTGATCGAATAATTAGTATCGCCCATTGTGTCGCTGCAATGCGGATCAGAACCTACACATTTACGTGGACACCGACACATTTAACCATTGCACGACTGATCCACGCGCTGTTTGCGACAACTATTTGATTGGGCGAGATAATTAGGGATGATTTAATTAGTTGACTACATACGGCGTCTACAGGATTCTAATGACGAATAGATTTATATGATGTAATAATAATTAAAACGCATGTAGCATATTTCACATTCTATTTTAGCAAAAGCAACCTTGTATCATCTTAAACACAGTATTTCGTCTTCTGTAACTTCTTGGTCAAATTAATAGTTAATTAAATATATTATTTTAAACCATGTCCGCTCTCAACGTGGAGCATATGACCTACTTATGGAGGTATCTTAACAGATTGTTTCTACGAGAACTGTTTGTTACTTAGTTGCTCAACCTCTCTTTTTCAAAGATAGTAGGGAAAGAAGGATATGACTAAGACAGGACTAGTGGTTAGCTAATGGCCTGTTTACAGGATATTTTAATTCATGACATCACATACATCCATGCCTTCGGACAGATATCTATAAGTCAACTTAAAAATCAATCTATAAAAACTGTCCTTACTGGGACTCGAACTCGTGACCTCCATGTTCTGAGTCAACGACGTTGACACTCGACCATGCAACCGGTTTTATTTTTTAGCCTTTTATTTGCATTTTTTATTAGTTATTGACGAGATAACTAGCGAAACCAGTCCTGATCTAATTAATAAAGTGGAATGAAGTACAAAGGAATATTGTGTTTTTATTAATTATGACTAAACAATAATAAAAAAACAATCTTTCATACAAGTGCAATCAAAGAACATTTTTGTACCCACCACCACCCGCTACGGCTTTACACTCTTCTTACAGTGTGTATTCCGTAGCGTAACACTTCGTGTTAAAAAAAATGCCAGGGATGGGATGCCCGAGAAGGTCCGAAGATTTCTGTACCTGTGTGTAAGGCGCCTCAAAAATTAGGTCTAAATGAGTCGATAGTGCGGCACCTGTGCGCGTTGCACTCTTTGCACACGCTACGAGCCGGTCCTAGTTGCATGCGGAGATATTTTGGGGGAAAACTATAGGGATTGAGGATTTCAAATTCCTCGAAAAAACGAGTCACGGTGATATTTTGGGCAAATCGGTAAATTACTGGGTTTTGAGATTTTGAAAAAATGTAATGCTCGCCGCCCTAGCAGTATTTGAGATTGCGCTCTAGGGTCCGGAAAGGTTGGTAACCCCTGTATTACAGTGTGCAATTTAATAACGTTAACGTAATACCCATCAATAATTTCACGTTTTTATTTTTCACAGTTTACGTATTCAAAATCAAATTCAAATTATCTAAAATATAAGCCTATAACCCATGTTATATAGCTATTTTACTAGCTTTGGTGACCTTCACGACCAAATCTTCAAATCAAATTATTGATTCAAAAGAGTTTTTATTTAAACAACCAAGAAATGTGAACCATGCCGATAAGTGTGATTAAAAAAATATATATGTTTACCCCCCACCCCCCCCGTAAATCTACTGTTTCCCTATATTTAATGTTTTCTCTTTCAAAACGTAAAATGGCGGTTTCAGTGTATATATTATATTTAGCATAACGAGTAACTGCCCTTGCTGTGGGCATTGAATTTAATGCAGCCGCCGTGAAGCCTCACGCAAGTATCCCTTATTTGAATTAAATTTAAATCTGGCGCTGTCTTTTGTGCGATTTTCCTTTGACGATTAAAACTGCGGAGTAAACTGGGTTAAGCTCTACGCCATGGTGCAAAGCCTGTTTATCGTAGCACGTAGGCTCTACGACATGCTAAAATGGATTAACGCGCGGCATTACTGTATACCCGAGGCTCAATAGTGGCGTAGCAACTCAATAACTGATTCGCCATTGCATAATGCAACAATTAATGGATAATTTTAATGTCAAATCACTCTGCAGGGTTCGCTTTACCTGGACCGCTTAGCAGTGGCGTGGCTGCGATAGTGTTCTCCCCGTAATCCATTTATTGAATATATCGCACATTAGTGATATAACAATGTAGACGTTGTAATGATGGTCTAGTGGCCAAAGTCGTTGGCTTCAGATACGGAGGTCCCGGGTTCGAACCCCAGTAAAAATATTTTTATGAATTTCTGTTCGAAGACATGTATGTGTTGTCTTGAATTAATCCCTCTCACCCATAGTTAATTACTGTTCTTGTACTAGCCGTATCCTTTATTTATCCCCTAAATTCTTTTCGGAAAAAAAGAGAGGTTGAGCAATTAAGTAACAAACAGTTTTCTTAGAAAAAAATATGTTGAGATAAACTTCACAACGAATCCATATTCTCGACATTGGCAGCGGACATGGTAAAAAATATAATTAATTAAGTAACGACCGCTAATATTATATATTGGAAATCGAATGTATTTTTTTTACTTTTACCAAAACGTATCCTTTCAAATATTTATAAAATTTCATTTAATTCCAAATATAAAAACGCAGTCCCCACCTTCAACGTAGGACGAATTCATTTTAATGATATGACTGCTACCGGTTTCGCTCAGTCGATTTTTTTTCGATCGGTAAAATTGGAATGAGTAATGAAAATGGTGTTTCTTTTATAAATGTTAATAATTAATGATGCATTCCGGATGTTGAAACTTGCTGCTTCCTCCATCCTCTAATCCAAAGTTTCCGTCTAATTAAATTGATTCATTTAACAAATAATATACCCACATTATTCTTATTGAATTTTTTGAATGCGGCGTCATTCAGTTAATTAAATGCTGCCTACAAAAACAATCCTCTACCCTTTCTTTGCCAAAGACTATTCTTCAAATTCATCTAATAATAAAGTTAATTTATTAGTTTTATGTCACGCCACTGAACAAAATATAATATTTCTAATACAACCTGAGATAATTGTAATATTATTATCAGTAGTTAAACATCTGGCCATATATTATTGCGTCCTATTAAGGATTTGTTTTATTTACAATTATTAATAATACTAACAAAACGAGAGACGTCCGTCGCGTCCTTACGCCCCACACACCCACAAATCCTTGGCTATGATGCGGCATTAATGATGTGGAATGTTGTCGTAAGCTGCTGTGGAGCCGTATCCATTGCTGGATTCACAGCCAGACAGCGCTTCTTCGGGATACTTGGTGAGTCGCCGAACGGTCGAGCACCGGATGTGCCCTCGTCCCTTTCTCTCCTCCGTCGCCTCTCACGCTGCTTTACATGGCGGCTGATGTCTAGCGTTGCCAACATCACCTAATATAATAATATAGCATTATTGCATATATTTTAGTGGAACAGTCGCTTATAAAGTCAGGAATATGTAAAAATGATTTTGAATTTGAATGCATGGTATCGACTGTGGAAAAGAAAAACGACGTAACCCACACATAATATTTTTTACAGGAGGCACAAAAAACGTTTTTTGATGATTTTGGGCCAAAGGCAAGTTATGAAACATACATCCTTTAAGTGCACAGAGACTAATAAAACATTGTTGAATTGACTTAAACTAATTTTAATTTTATACATTGTAAAAGAAAAACCTTTTTTGAAGTCGTTTTTCCTTGTAGCAATTTTTATAGGCTTCTTTTTTCATGTTTCAAAGTTGAATTTAGATACTTATTTATAATTTGTACCTTATATTCTTCTGAATATATCAGGTTGTATAAATTGTGATTATAAAAAAAGCTGTTTTGAAAAAACTGGGTTACGTCATTTTTCCTTTCCACATTCTAATGATAAATAAAAAGTATTTAATAAAAGATAAGGTCTAGGACAGGACTAGTTGTAAGCTAATTGCTTTCGCTACGCCCTGTTTTTTTGGTGTTGATCGGATAGGCGGAAGTAGAGACTCCAATTCGAGTATCGAATACTCGTCCATTTTCAAGAACTCTATACTCTATACTATATTTTGAAAAATATTCGAGTAATACTCGTAATTTATAAATGAAGATTTATTTTCAAATTTTATTTACTTATTTTTAAAATATATTTATTATATAATGTTTGACCGTTGCGTTGAACTGAGTCTTACGCGTGGATTTTTCTAGAATTTAAAAGAAGATTTTAAAAAGTTGGAATCATTTAAACAGCGGACAGATAAACTAGATGCACCATTTAATTCATTGTTAACTATAAAACCTACGTCCACAGCAGCAGAGAGAGTATTTTCTTCCGCGGGAATTATAAAAACTATACTTTGAACCAATTTAAAATTTGAGACGTTTAATTCTCTATTACTTTTGAAATATATGTTTTATAAATTGAAATAAATGTATTAATGAAATTAAATAAGCTTATTTATTAATTTATCATCTATTTATATACACAAATTTGAATTAATAATATATGTTTTGGTACATCAGAAACTACTTGAGTATACTCGAATATTTCAAAATTTTACTACTCGATTCTCGAGTAGTTGAGATTTAATAAATCAACAAAAAATAACAATCGATCAACAGAAGACCCGACAAAAATTGATTGATTAGCGATAAATAAAAACATCGTAATGAGATTTTTTAACAGTTGAGACGAGATGATACTGAAGCCTGTATCAAATACAAAATATATATGTTATACATGCACACAAGCCTTAAAATTTGACTGGTCATTTTTATCTATATACGCTCCCCATGTGCATGCATCTCAACGGATTATTAAAGAAAACTGATTGGTAGTCAGTCGCCATAAAGCTCTCATTCGAGAGGGCGTGGGGGTGAGAAAAGGACTTATTATTTTACTTCTTTGACGATATATATAATACCATCCGCTTTGCTTCCTCATCTGACATATCAGCACCCTTTAAGATGCGGAGGACATGCTATACATAACACTCTACGGTTTTCCTGGATTCAGACCTCCTTCCTACCGGTAGGATGAAGAGGCGAGTCTTTCATTTCACGTCCCAGCCATTTCCAGCATAAGGAAATTAAAATCACTTAATGCTTTTTTAAGGATTGGATAGGGATGGTGAAAATCAGCCAGATTTAAAACCTCGACCGCGTAAAAGCTCAAGAATTTTCGTAGCCGGGTAGTTACGGTAGAAAGCGTTTTTCTATTACCTTATCACTTTAGTATTATCTTTATATTTCTTATATAATATCCAGTAACGAAAATTATTTTGGAATATAAATAATAGTTTAATTGAACACATATTCTTTATATCGATGGCATGCTTGTTCGATGACAATACATCGGTAACATCGCAGCTGACTTTGCCCTGATACCTGATACGGCGTGGGAAACGTGGCGACGTCATTTCACGCGTTTAGCGTTTCTGACGAAGCTTCGTTTTTCCGTTTCACGGTGGCACTGCTGTGTGAGTGTTGAACGTGCACTGGCCCCACGTCCTTACGGTGTGCCCCCAGCCCCAGGCGTGTCAAACTCGATTGCCTGTAAGATTACGCCGAGAAGATTGCTGTAGATATAATAAGGAGGTCCCGTTTTCATGTTTTATTCTATCATTGGTCCATCTAAATATTCTATACGGCAAGAATTAAATTAGGTATGTAATTACACGTATTATATTAGAAGTATCTCTGTTTAGTCGACTTCTTAATAGCGAGCAATAATATATTATATAAGGTTTCTAATATAAATACAATCTTCTAAACAATTGAACAAAATGTTGTTATTGTCTGAGTCATTGCACGAATATTTCTTAATGTCCTACTTTTGAACCCGACATAATTACATCATCTGTAAACTTCTGTTTATAACTCTCGGGCACAAATGAATCATATTGATTTATGGTGACCATTTGAATATTGATTCTCCCACTATCTTAAAACAGTATGTTTGATGCTGTCTGACTAATGAACTAGACCAAGGGTGGGGAACCTTTTCTTCTTGTCTAAAGGCCGCATTCATTTTTATGATTCAACATAAGGTCGCAGTAAACATTGACTTAGGGAATCTTTGGACAGAAACAGGAATTTACGGTCAGAATATGTCAGGAATTTACGAATTTATATAAATTTACAGAATTACAAAATTAGCCAGAAGGCCGCATGCGGCCTTAAGGCCCCAGGTTCCCCATGCCTGAACTAGACGATTGATGTAATATTTAAGTAATAGTATGTTAACATATAAATCTATAATGACTGAAATCAACAAACAATTGAAACGAAATGAAAGTACAATAGTAATACGTTATGGACCTAAATATATCGAAGAAGCTGACGAAGTGGGCTGCAGGCAAGGTTTGTTTTTCCTGGTACTAAGTCTCCGCCATTATTGTTTATATAATACATATACGGAATATTAAAGAATCATTGTGTATTGTAGTTTAAAATTTATTAATAAATTGTCATCCAATATGTTAATAAAGTTCTTCTCCGCTGGGTGTTGAAAATTATGTAGTCGGTTCTTACGGAATTTATTTGCTATGCAACAATTTATAATTATAATATCTATTGCTCTAACTTTTTCGTTCATTTTTTTTCACAGTATTTTTTAAATATCGACGTCTTAGTTTTATAGTGCTAGGTACAACTAGAAATTTTGAAATATGGCTATCCAAAGTTTTAACACATTTAAACTGAGTTGAAGAAGATTGATCATTATTATTTGTCTCATCTTTTTAGTGAAAAAAAATGCCATTTATCTCAATTCAATTCCAATTTATTGCAACTTGGCAAAACTATAAAGCGATATTTATATATGTATATACAGTGGAACCTCTCATAACGAGCACCTCTTATAACGAGTAATTTACATAACGAGCAAAACAGATTGTGAAAAAAATGCTCCCTTAACGAGCGATATTTCGCATAACGAGTGACGCAAAGTTTTGGAAAGATCACTAACATCGTTGCTTGCCTCAAGATGATTGACAAGGCGTGGGAAGAGGTTACCAAGAGAACCCTCACTTCAGCTTGGAAGAAGCTTTTCCAAGGAGCGTTGTCGAATGTGATTTTGAGGGGTTTGAAACAGTACCTGTGGAGTCTACAGTCAGCGAGATTGCATCTTTCATCTTTGGCCAATACCATGGGACTGGAGATGGATAACAACGATATTGATGAGTTTGTGAAAGAGTACAGTCAAGAGCTGACCACCAAAAAGCTTATGGAATTGCATTGTTTTTCACAGCAAGAAGTTATGGAGGAGAGTTTATTAATTTGTGTGAAACTGTTGCATCGTACGTTAAGAAGCATCAACTAGTCGATTTTTTATCGTTTTTTTGCAAATCGAAATCGCGTTCCAGGTTGTTACGCTCCTTAACAATTTATAGTATATTTATAGTATATTAAGTATGTAATTTCACTTGAATACACGTTAAAAATATAAAAAAATGATTTTTTTTCGGCATGGGAAAAATTGTTTCGCATAACGAGTAAGATTCTGGAACGAATTAAACTCGTTACGAGAGGTTCCACTGTATATTGTATGTATTTATATGAAAATGAGAGAAGAATGTTTATTTTTCATTATTTGTAAATGCAAACATCTACCTACCTACTAGAGAAACTTAGTAACTTTTTCTAGTTGTACTTTTGTGGAGCTATAGAAGGAAGGTATTCGAATATAGTGATCAAACTCAAAACATCAAATTATTGACTTATCGTTCTATTGAACTATATAACTACACGCCAAGAATAGAAAAAAATGACAGATACCACCATTGGTATAAACGTCACAGATTATCCCAAAGTAATGATATATTATATTAACGATTTTATCTGACCGAATTATTTTATCGACATTGCGATCTTAGGTCCTTCGAATTAAACTACTGACCCTAAGATTAGGTACGCACTTTTCAACGGCGCAACGTGGGGTCCGTTTATTATTGGGCCTTCGCATACCTGTCGGCGGTCACGGGTGGGACCGGAAGCGATCCACCGGCCGCAAGTTTGAAATTCCTCCTCCTACCCTGGCCACGAGGAGGAACGGTCCTCCCAGAGTGACTGTGCACTATCTCACGATCGTCGTGTTGTTTTTCATTCTGCGGTTATCAGGTGTTTGTTATTTAAACTCGTTGGATATATATAATAAAATACTCTTGGGTTTTGGGTTGCACCGACTTCTTCTCGATGAGTGCAACGAAAGTGAACATTTTTGTTCAATTTCAATTAGGGTATGCAATACAGGATGAATATATATTATACAAAAACCGGAATTGTAAATATCAATAACGGTATTATAAAAAAAAAGCTTGAATAATGTAAAAAAAAAAAACGGCCAATTGGGATCTTAACACCAGGCGAGTAAATAAAATTCACGATTTCGACATGTCACTTAAAATACCATAATTTAAAAAAAATATATGATCATAAACGGGTGAATTTTATAAATAACTTACGGTGCGTAAAATAATAATATATATATATAATATATCATTGAAAAGCTATTTAACTATGAAATCTTTCAATGTTAACACAACTCTTAGAACAATTAAATTATTTTAAGGTTTCCATTCGAAATTCAATTTTGGTTTATTATCAATACCGAAATACCGGTATTTTTGCACTTTCAAAAATGGTATTTCGATATAGAAAAAAAACACCATGAATACCCGGGACCTTGGTTTCGGTATTCATGGTATGGCTATTTAAAGAATATTTGCCCGGTTTCGCACACTACACATCGGTACCGGTTTCAGCTAATGAGCGTGTTTAATTATTCAAAAAAGTATTGTTTATATGCGAATGTTTGTCGACCAATTTAATCATCTTACATATCCCATCTTAAAATGTATTTCCAGTGACTAAACGCTTCAAGTTGACGATATTGGAAAATACTGAATAGAATATAACTGAAATACTGAACTGAATTGAACGTGTTAATGATTGAAATACAATCTTTTTCCCAAGGGGTGCTCTACTTACAAAATAAATGTCTTCTGCTGATAAAATCGTTTTGAATGAAATTGCTTAGATCAGCGATTTCCAAATGGGAGGCGTGGACTATTGCAAAGGGAGACGCGAACAGTCCAAAATAATAATAGTTTACTAATCCAAATCTTTATAGCAAGGCTAAATAATTAAATGTTTCAAGAAATCTCACTTCACATTCAGACAGAAGCAGAAATATTATAATTATTTTTTGGAGAAAACCGCTCAAGTGAAAATCATTTTTATTGAAATATGTTCTGTCATCATTTTTAGTTAGTTTATATCTCTGGGTGTAAAATTGTAAGTGAAATAAAATTATTTATAAGCAAGGTGACAATACCAGAGCTTTTCAAATGTGTTGTGAAGTATTTATCTATTATTTTGATTTATAAAATATAAATGTGATTTATTCAAATTCAATTCTGCCACATCCAATAATTTACTGGTGTTTGATACGTGTTTCCCCGCTTTGAAAACCATTTTCATACTAATTATTAAATTCTTTTAATTGTTTTACATTTTAACTCTACGCGTGCGTATGTATAAATAACTCGCGTGTTAAGGAAATATATTAAGTAACTAGTTTTCGGTTCGTCTGGTTTTTGTGTGTTAGCTTCTTACAAATTGTTTTTGGTGTGTATACCTTCAGCTGTAGGCATTATGTCTTCGTTATGTAATATTTGACATCGTTTGGAGTTGTTCCACGAGGTGCACACGACTACAACCAACCTGCACCTGAATTAATAGCGGTCAAGCCAGAACTCGCCTGCGTTTGTGAAGCGACCAAGGATGAAAATGGAAGTGCCTCAGTCACGAATATTGCGGACCGTTCTGTTCCACAGACATAGGCATAATATAATATTAATCGTGCTTGTTTCCCCCTTCGCCCTCTTCGGCAGTGTTGCCAAGCTGCAGAGACAATATTATTTAATACGTAATGCATGTATATACTTTCACGGCTGTGTGGTCATCTTAAATAAATCGCGTCGAAATCTATGGATAAAGGAACTCCATATGGATAACAAGTATCGTCAAAACCACGTACACCTAATTCTAAATATTAGCACTGAAGCGATGAAAAATCAATATATGCAAACACCTATTCGGGGATTTAAATCTTCGTTTAGGATGTTTTTTTTTTATTTTACTACTTGGTCATAGTAAAAATAATTAATTTTTATATCTGAACCACCGGAACCTTTCCTCTTCTCCATAATTCAATGTTCCATATGTTGTAACCATTTATTATGCTCTGAGTAAGTTCAAACTGGTCCAAAATTTGAGGCCTGGCAACTCCTTGCTATCTCCCAGTGCAGTACCTCAGCGTAACGTCGCGATCACTGCTCCGCCCCCTCTAGAGCCGCGTTTATCGAAGGGGAATTTCAATATTCCCCAAGTTCTGAAAGGGCTTTCGAAGCTCCTTCCTTCCTGCCGGGACTATAATACGCATCTATGTGTATATTGTCTACTCTAGCTCTGCTGTCTGCCTTCGATGCAGCATGTAAATTTCAACATTATAACGCCATTATCATCGTTGTTTTGAAACCTTCCCCTATTGAGTGCTAAACGATATTGTCTTGAATCCATGGTAATATACCAATATTGAAAAACAATAGATAGTCAAAATTTCATGCACAGTATTATATTAATTATTTATACGTCCCATCCTAATTAAAAAAAAAAACTTAAACAATATAAAAAATCACACATTGACAGTAAAAAACATTTAATATATGTAGGAATATTACGTATTCCATTTAGCTTCATTGTCCGATGATCATAATATCGCTACCTGAAAACAACATTGAGATAAATCGAAAACACTAAAATAATTTCGACATGATTAAATCTCGTGGTTTGTTTCATACTTTCAAAAATAATAGATTGTAGTGTTATCTAGTTTCTTGATATACAGAAAGAATACTAGTAGGACTTTTGTATAACTACCATTATTTGTATCTAGTTATCCCACGGATAAATTGAAGATGGGAAATATCAATAATTAATGTAACAGTGAAATTTTGCTATTAAATAAGTCATTAAATTCCTCAGCGTTTCATTATGTACATAAATTTATCTTTGAGCAAACGATTGTCATGCTTATCTCTTTTCATTATAATCTCACTGTTGCTTTAAGGTAGCAATATTTTATATATCGATTTGCTCTTAGTCGTTAATTTTCTACAAGCTCGTATCTTAACTTTTGCCAATTGTGAGTTTTTTGATGTAATGAATTCAGAATTGCATTACACACGCATTCTCGTAAACTAGTATCGTAAATATTTCATGCATTATTTAAAAATAATTTGGCAAATTATATGGCCATGTGCTATGTTCAGCATATATGCAAGGATGGTATGGATACGAACGTCCATGCTCTTTACCTTTTACTACTTCCTCAAAGATATTGAGGACATAACCATTCCTGTGGTGTTTTATAGCGATAGAAGGCGATAGCGGTAGAATAAAATACATTTATGTGTGTCCGGAAACTTGTACATTTTGAGATACGAGGTTAAATAAAATGCATCAAATTTAGTCATTCGTACAAACGGTATTTAACTTACTGTTATGATTTCTGACGTTTCTGATATATGCCTTACAGCAGGGGTTACCAACCTTTTTGGACCCTAAAGCGCAATCTAAAATATTGGTAGGGCGGCGAGCACCACATTTTTTTTGGGTTATTTATAAACCGGAAATTTGCCAATTTGCCCAAATAATCAGCGTGGCTCGGGTTTTTTTTTTTAGCTCTTCCGAGAGTTTTGAAATTCAAAATCTCAGGAATTTAACGATTTGCCCAAATTAGTTGGCGGGCGCCATGGCGCTCGCGGGCACGGGGTTGGTAACCCCCGCCTTACAGATTGGGACGAATTATTATCACCGATTCATCGTCGTAAAAAATACTTCATGCTATGAGGACGATGCCGGAGGAAGTCGAGACACCAACAGAGCTGCAGATTATCTTTGATTACAATATAACGCTCGGCATGCACTCTCCCACTTACCTCTGTATTGTGCGCAACTACTTAACTCTTTATTCACGTCTCGCTCCTGACTTCCGCTGCCGTGCCGAGTCTCGTCGCATTGTTTTATATTATTTTTATGCTATTGTTGTATGGATATAAAAATAGTTTGTTTAAAACGACCTGGAGTAAGATCTGTCTTATGCCACAGGTGTCGCTTATAATAATCAATATAAATTGTATGTAATATTAAGTGTTACCTGGATCCACAGGATAAACTTGTTGATGTCTTTTGGTAACGCAAGTTTACGTAGCGCTTAAAAGTTCTAGTAATGTGCTATTTATTATATTAAGTTTGATACACGATGTTATTACCCAAAGAATAAATCCACACTAGTGGAAGTCATTAACAGCAAACGGCAGTTGAAATAATAAGTCCAATAATAATGAGGTAGGAGGTCGACCTTACGGAATTATGTTTATTGAGAATGTGTAGACATTTTATTTAAATCACACACAATTATTAACAAATGGAATTTACATTACAACAATTAATACCCGGCTTGCACGAATGATGTTATAGTTAATTTAAGAAAAAAAATATGCTACATCTGCGCGCGCGTCAGACAAACCAAAAAATATTTTTTTAATTGTCGTCGAGATTGAAAATGAATATTTCTTCAATCTCGGACGACGAGCTTCCCGAGACTAAAAATTGAGTTTATTTGTAAACGTTTCGATAGTCATTGTCTGATGATGCTTCTCAAAGAGACGAAACGTGTCACAAGTTGTAGCACAACAAGTGAAATAACAAAGATCAAATCAAATTAAATTTTATATAATACTAAAAATTAACATCCACAAAGAAACCATCGAAAACATTATTCTTACGTTTACAAGATTGATTTTAAATGATTTGGTTTGTGTTTAGTAAGATGGTCATTCTGTGCAGTCTGTCGTATCCGTTTGGCATTGGGAAATGCAGTCGATTTGTTTTTTCTCCTTTCCTTTGGCAGCATGCAGCTAGCGAAGTCATTCACGTCTGGCGGATTCAAAGTGCGAATCATATTTATCGCAAAGCATCGTGTCATTATTTCGATCCGGCGAGGGTTCATTGTCATCAGAGTCGTCGGCTGAATTCAGTACGACTCTTACCAGTGGCTTATTCTAATATGAGATATATAATGGAAACGTTCGTTTTTATTATATTTCTCATTCTATTGAACCGTCGGGACCGATATAGATTAGCTTAGTCAAGCCACTGATACAAAAGCAACTCTGACGAGTCACGTCCGCTTCCAATGTGGAGCAGTTGGGCTACTAATGGACAGAAGTTGTTAAACTAGAACCGGTTGTTATTAAGTCGCTCAGCCTCCCTTTTTTTTTGTAAAGAGCAAGTAAAGAAAAATGGGGTAAGGACGAGATAACTAGTTCACTTTTAGGGTGTTCACTGTCAATACTTGGTGGAAAGGCATTATATTAGTAAAAACACAATATTCCTTTGTACTTCATTCCACTTTATTTAATATGTCAGGACCGGTTTCGCTCATTACGACGTTGACGATGCTCATAATGAGCGAAACCGGTCCTGACATATTAAATAAAGTGGAATGAAGTACAAAGGAATATTGTGTTTTTACTAAGATAACTAACTAGTTAGCTAATCGCTACGGATGCGTGGGAGAGGATAGCGAGCTGAACTCGCAGGCTCTTCAAGTGCGAATTGGTTGTGTATGCTTTAAAATAATAACAAAGTTAGTTGACGACGAGTCCTTTCTTGTTTTAACAGGGTTGTGGAGTCGATTTAAAAGAAAAACGACTCCGATTTTAAATTAAAAACTGACTTCGAATTCATTTTTTCAATAATTTTCATTTAACTTACATATATGTATACCATCAGATCATCTTAATCAACCTTGCATACAGTGACATCTCTATGTGATTTGAATATACCTATTTAAATAATAATAATAAAAATGGGTCAGACTCGTAAGACTTTTCTGACTCCGGAGAAAACACCCGATGCCCTGGTTTTACAGAACAAACCCTGCCAATTGTTTTTTTAAAACGTTTTGTTTATATTATTAACTTTACATGTACACAGTTTCTCTCGTTTTAAATCATACATTTTACAGCAAACACGCAAGTGAAAGCACCTGTGTGTAAAGTCGGTTATTCGGGCTATTGTAGTCATCATATCGACTGTGGAAAGGAAAAAGGACGTAACACACAGTTTTTTCAAAACAGCTTTTTTTCGATAATCACAATGTATGAAACTTGATGCACGTTCTATCAGAAGTAGGGATTCCAACTCGGATATCCGGATATCCGATATCCGGATATATCCGGCCCTTTTTAACTATTCGATATCCGGATATTTGGGAAAATATCCGGATAATATTCGTTATAATTTTAAATTAAATATTTTACAAAATCGACGAAAGATGATATGAATACTGGGGTATTTACTACCTGGGAGAAACGATTACTTAGGAGTAGTGTTTTTTTTTACCTTCCCCAAACTCGGGTATTATGAATAACTTATCTTGTTATCTTAATACTTAAAAGTTCGACGAATCAGCTCGGACTCGAGGCAAAAAAAACCTTTAATGCCGAAATTTCATTCATTGAAGAAATGCCGTTAGTGTAATCTAATGCAGCTGCAAATTTTCAATATTTTAATATGATGGAATAGTATTGAAATGTGTATTTTCTCTATCTAAGGCATATACAGAAGTGGGAAAGGATTTAGTCAGGATCAGTTGACCATGAAACTTTGATCGTGAAACATCTTCATTTGCGTGCGAGTTCTACAATTCATTACTGAAAACCAAGCAATCGAGACTGTCTAGATATTAACAAAAGCAGTCTGTTATTCGTTGTTTATTAAAATATGTTAAAAAATATTTTGTTTAAAATTTTAATAATTTTGTATAAAATTTTAGCCATGTCAAGACGCTCGGAGTATGGACTCATTTTATGAGAAAAGATAATAATTTGCAGTCAGCGGTGTGTAATAAATAAATGTGGGAAAACTATTGGATGCAAAGAATCTTCAACGACTCCTATGATAAATCATCTAAAATCTCATAATATTAGTGTTGTTTAAAACACTTCTAACAATAATACCAACACCAACAGCAAAGGAACGAGTATTTTCAACAGCAGGACAAATTAAAACTAAATTAAGATCAAATTTAAAATATGGTACATTTAATGCTCTCTTATTTTTAAAATATGAATAAATGACTTATATTACGAATGAACTCGTTTTTAATGTATTATTTTAGTACATAAATTTATATATGTAGTAATGTTTCGTTTTGTTCATACTTACTGAAACTATCCGGATATCCGGATATATCCGGATAGTTTCAATTTTACTATTCGATATCCGGATAGTTGAAAATGACGAATAGTTGGAATCCCTAATCAGAAGTATGTAAGCTGCAAATGCCGAATTAGTATCTAAATTTAGCTTTTTAGCTTGTGAAAATTTAAATCAAGAAAAAAGACTGAAAAAAAGTTTTTCCTAGACACCATTTAAACACCAATTAAATTTGAATCGTTCAAATTATGTACATTCACACACATTTTGTCACCAACCTTCAGTCGAAATCTTAAATTATAATTAAACACCAGCTTAGAAGTCTCCGTGCATCATCAAAACACGTTTTTTGTGCCTCCTGTAAAATTTGCTGTGTGTTGGTTATGTCCTTTTTTCTTTCCACAGTCGATATACATACACTAATTCATAAATCGGTTGAAAATTGTATACCACGTAAAGAGCAAAACCGAATAAATGTTATTTGAATATAAAATAAAAATAACTTTGATTATTCCACGTATTGTGTATCAAAATGTGACACGTGTTTCGCCTCTTTCAGAGGCATCCTCAGACAACTACTTTCGCAAATGTTTGCTTAAGTACGAATTCTTCATTCGTACTTAAGCAAACGATACACAATACGTGGAATAATCAAAGTTATTTTTATTTTATATTAAAATGAACTTCCACAAAGTTACCGCCGAATCCATCGAAAGTATTAATGTTATTTGAATTTGATTCAATAGAATATTTATCAACAAGAATAGAAGGGTGAAGTTAGTAGAGCTTCCTTAATTCTTTCATTAATAAAATAATAGGGTTATATCGTCTAGCAATGGTTGAAGAACCTTTATCTTACACTTCAGTGTGCTTAACCTTGTAATTATGTATCTCAACCTTTTTCTGGTGGTTGGGCCAAAATAGATTCTATTATAATGAATATAATTTTGATTTCGATGCATTTTACGTACATTTTTTTTTCTGTTGTTAATTACACTCGGTCAACCGAATGCGCTCATGTCGTGTGGAGAGCAATCATTTCCTAAATGCTGATTTATTAAAGGGGTATTGAATGCAAAACGCAAACACGCATCGATTTTACATTATTTTGATAATAATCTGACACGTTCCAACAGACTTTGCGTGCGTAAATACGCCGTTCCGATTTTAGTACATTTTGACATGTTTTGATAATTCCGTGTACGGAACGTATGGGTGTAGCAGGGCCGCACCTAGGCGTTCTAACGCCGGTGAATAAATTTTAATATTACATGACAAATATGTTTTTTTTTTAACAACTATACTATCCATTTCCGACATGTTGTTTATGTATGATATCACGATTATTACTTGTGTTTATTTTTGCAGACATCGGGTTGAATTAGACTTTTTCTATTACTATAAAGACGTTTCTCTAGTAAATTAGTCCTTACGTCTATATAAACCTCCTTTTTTAAACTGTACGGTACACATTTTTTATTTACGGTGAATTCGTCGGCTACTTTGGCGTATATAATTTTTCACCTTGTATTTTTATTTAATTAATTGTTTATTGAAATAATTACAAACAATATGTAATATTTGACAATTTCGGTAGAACTGATAACATTGTTTTTAGGCATTTTTATTGATATCGACCCGTAATAGGCAGAACATCGTAATCGACAATTTATATTTTTTACAGGAGAAGGTTTTATTAAATTAAGTTCGAAAAAGGAATGCCGTAAGTGCGGTTAGTAAATAGTTATATATGGTCAATGCCCATCCTGATATTATAATACAATGTCTCTAGATCAGCGTTTCTCAACCGGGGACCACGTGGAACGAACGATAAAAAGTCAAAACACTCAAATGCACAGGCCTTAATAAAAATCAGGCGAACGAGACAATGCTCTAAAAATTTTGACACTAACGCCTTAGGCCAGGGGTTACCAAACTTTTTGAACCCCAGAGCGCATTCTAAAATATTGAAAGGGCGGCGGGCACCACAGATTTCTTGCAAGTCAAACCGGGATATTTGTCCGATTTGCCCAAACGATCAGCGTGACTCGTTTTTTTTTTAGCTCTTAAATCCGAAAAGCCGGGAATTTTATGGTTTGCCCAAATTAGTTGACGGACGCATTAAAATCGGTCGGAGGTCGCCATGGCGCCCGCGGGCACGAGGTTGGTAACCCCTGCCTTAGGCGATATTGAACAATTATTGGCTTTAATTGGCCGAATTGTGTCGCTTAAGTTCTTTTGCCGATGATGGGTCGATATGCATTGCTCTTGTATATTTTGATATTATGCTGTATTATGCTTTGATCCAGCCCTGACAAACATAACAATTCACCATCATAGCTATGCATTCATGATGTATAGTTCCCCGCTCGACTGTCAAGAGGGTCAGGCTATTTGCTAATGTAAATCATTGTTAATGTGCTACAGTAAATGCGAATCACTAATTGCGTTTAATGTCTTCAGGGCTGAAGTACCTGCATTCGGCGAGGATCCTGCACAGAGACATCAAACCGGGAAACCTGCTGGTGAACAGCAACTGCGTTCTGAAGATCTGCGATTTCGGACTGGCGAGGGTTGAGGAACCAGACCACACCAAAAATATGACGCAAGAGGTTGTCACGCAATACTATAGGTGAGTTGTCGAAGTTCAAAATATTTCTATTACAAATACATACTTTTTTACGATTCACTCCATCTAATGATGCTTCTCAAATGGTCGAAACATCTGTCACTCATGGAGCAATACAGTTGGGTCCAAAAAATCTGTCTTCACGGTACATATTAAAGATATAAGATAATAAATAAAATCTCGTTTATTTCGATAAATAATTAACTTTTTTATTCCAACTAAAAAAAAGATTTTTTTTTCTTAAAATTGTTTAACTTTTACATGTTGGGGTCGGAATCTTTTGGACCTTGCATTGTTTCCACAAAGTTATCAATCTGAATTAAATTATATTCCTTACTATTTGTGCGATTATAAATTAAATTTAAAATAGCGAGAAACATTCAATTTTAAATATATTTTTTTTACGTTTTATAATTCTGATGGATTCAGCTACTTCATTTTTGAAAATATTGTTTAATTTATAATTAAAATTAATTAATTTCTTATTCCACCACATTTTATTTGAATGATTTTCAATTTTTCAACTTTTTAAAGTTTTGTCTTCATTGTCTTTTACGTTTTGTTACTTTTACAAACAATGCAAAGGTCCTTTTAAAATTCAATGCAAAAAAAATCTCATCTGAAAACCTAGTGCCCAAACATTCAGGAATTGTCTTTTGTTGTCATTTTTTTTTTTGTGTATTGCTTATTTGATTTTTAACATTTAAATTTTGTCATTTCAGAGCACCAGAGATCTTAATGGGAGCAAGGCATTACACGACAGCTGTTGATGTGTGGTCGGTTGGTTGTATCTTCGGAGAACTCCTTAGCAGAAGGATATTATTCCAGGCGCAGAGTCCTGTCCAACAGGTATTAACTTAGATGACTTATTACAATTAGATTAACAAATGGAAATCTGATTCCGCCATAACGTGGCAGCGGTAGCACTCCAAGTCAGTAGTGTCCACTACTTTTTCACAGAATTTATTCTTGTTAAGTCATCTTTTCAATAACTACCTAAAATGTTAACGCATCCTATTTGTTGTTAATTTTTAGTTGGAGCTGATAATCGAGTTGTTGGGGACGCCGTCAATAGACGATATGCGGCGAGCGTGTGAAGGGGCAAGAGCGCACTTGCTGCGTCGCCAACCGAGGCCACGAGCGCTGCATGCTCTCTATTCCCTCTCGACAACGCAAGCCACGCACGAAGCAGTCCATCTTCTTTGCCAGATGCTCGTCTTTAACCCGGTCAGTATTGATAAATATCTGTCGGCCAATGTTTTGTTGTATAAAGAAATAATGCAAATCATTTTGTTTGCTCTTCTTCACACTTATGATAAACAGTAATAGATACGATTAAAAATTAGTAAATTTTGTAAAGTTTTATTTCTTAATGTAATGAATTTCTGTTTGCAGTTCTAATATTGTAACGTCTTTGTATTATTTTCTTCTTTAGCACTTAAAACTCATTGTAAATTGTCTGGCTGACTATGAGGGCTAGTTCCCTATTTTATTACCTTAACCATAATACATGATTGATTTTTAGATGCACCTTTATTTTTAAATACCAAATTATAAAAACACCATGAAATCTTTGATCTTACATAAGAGGCTGTCCATATATGTACTACACTCTAAGGAGGGAGTTCCGAGTTAGAGTGATGATTTGATACAAAATGTGAACAGGCTATATGAAGAAAATATGAGGAGGGGGGAGAGAGTTAAAAATAGCTAAAATCGTGTGACATCATAAATATGTACGACCCCTAATGGCAATATAAAATATTTCGATTATAAACATACTTATAGATTGCCTGCGACTTAATTGGACAGCGATTGTAAAATGACATAAATTTATAAAAAAACTCTAGCGGCGCTATTCCTGCGTACATATTACATAATTTGAATATTTTGATACTCAACACAATCATGCAAATATTTAGAAACATACGCCTTATTATAGAGGTGATTAACTTTAACTTGAGTCAAATAATGCATTGACCATGTGTCAAAAATTACTTGTTCAAACAAAGTAGTAATTTTTAAAACAGCGTAAGTAATTTCCTTATTCATGGATATTTCTTATAAAATGTTTTAATTGATTAACCTCTTCTGATTATGCTCCTCAAATATTTTCAGGATAAGCGAATAAACGTAGTGGACGCTTTGGCGCATCCATATTTGGATGAAGGCCGTCTTCGGTATCACTCGTGTATGTGCAAGTGCTGCTACTTTTCGGGAGGAGACGGAACCGTCAGTTCGGGACCCGGTCTTCGGCATTACACCGTGGAGTTTGAACCTGTCACCCCGCAAGCCTTCACTGACGCCTGGGAGAAGAAGCTCACCTCTGTGCATCAGGTCAAAGGTATTGAATCAATAAATATTGATTATGTTAAATTTGAATCATTCAAATTATGTACACTCCCACAGATTTTGTCACTAACGACCCGGGTTTCGCCTTTCGGCATCTTCAGGCGTTCAAGCGCACGGATGAACTTGAACTGACGCTTAGTAAATGGATGTTTCGTGTTTATATATTAAATAAATGTATCACTGAGTCTAAAGCCATCGCTGGCGAAAAGGGTAAGCTCATGGGAATTCCCAAAGATTTGAGTAGTGAGTGGTTTTTAGAATTATATTTATAAATCTGTGGGAGTGTACATAATTTGAATGATTCAAATTTAATATTGAAATTCCACCAAGCACCTTCAGTCGAAATCTTAAATTATAAATTGATTATGTTGTTGGCGATCTATTAAATTAATGTCCCTAGACAAAAAAAAGCACTCTCATTTTTAAATACCGATTATAAAAGCATGATGAAAAGATTACAGAAGAATTAACAAAAATGATTTGATCCTGTATCAGATATTTTGGCTCGAGAGTCGTTACTGGCCGTATCTTCCCATAAAATATAATACAGTGGAACCCCCAATTACACTACCTTGAATTACGAGCAGGATATTTACTACTACAAAAATTAAATATTTCATCCATATTTTATTTTTTTGCAAAACTATCTTAGTTTTGCATTTTCCGCGGAAAAAACCACATCCCTAATTTTGTATGAGATTCACACCCCCAATTACACTACCTCCAATTACACGGTCCCGACTATAGTGTAAATGGGGGTTTTACTGTATTGTGCATTTTTGACATAGATTGTGAGGTGCTTTAGAATATAAAATGCATTCCAAATTTTGAGACACTGAAATAGAAAAAAAAAACTTCGTCTTATAATCAAGGAAATATGTTTAATTTATTGCATACATACACACACGTACATATACTTCAACCGATAAAACAATTTTCTGTTTTACATTGGCGGAAAGGAAAAAAAACCTGAAGCAGTCTTAACTTAGATAACTATTATAGATTTAGATTGTCAACTTTCAAAAGATTTACTAATTGAAATATAAGAAGTATAGTCTTTTATGCAAATATCCAAAACGAAACGGGTCAATGGAACTGTTTGAGTACTAAATTTTGTAAACCATACACAACAAATTGTTCTCAATTCCACATTGTGCAAGAGAGACTACTATCCGATTTTCCTGTATTTGTCTATTCGAATAATGTAAATAACGAAAACATTAAATGTTTAATGCTGAAACGGAATTATTTTTGTTGCTGAATTATATCTACAAAAAACGTTCATAGTAAAATTAATAAAATACATATTTCTATTGATGCATGATAAAATTCTACAAATAATTCTGCTATGTGTGTGGCACGATGAACCTGTAATTTTCCTGATCAAATATTTACAGAATTCATAAAATTTAATGCCTTATTTACATTATTCATATCAAAGATGATAATGAACTCATTCGGAACTAGGTTTTTTGTGTCATTCAGGCTTACGGCACTTACGATATGTGTGAATTCAATTATTTTTAAGTTGTCAGGTGCGACTCGTGCAAATTTTGAATTGAAATATGTAAATCAATCATAAATAAATAATGGGTATTTATCACTGCACTTTTTTCATATTTATTTAACATGCAGTTTATCCCAGTCATTAACGTCTATCCATATCTGCTAATAATAACAGCCTTCTCGCAATCATTCGTCCATTTATCACTATTATAAATTTGATTCGAGTCGTAGATAATTGCTTGTGGGTTACTCCTGGCAACCAATGAAAAGTTCTTTTTCCTGCCGTGTTCCTGACTGTTAATCCCAGCCTGGCGGCAGCTGATACAATATTGTGCGTTGTGTAACCCAAGTTTAAATTCAGCCTTAGAATTAGCATCCGAAGAGAAATATTTCATAAATAAATGAAATGAAGTTTACATCAAGTAATAATAATTTACTTTACATTTCTCGTGTCTTGATATTTCCGATTTTCAGGAATGGAAACGAAATAATAAATGAATAAGGACTGATGTAATGAACTAATATATAGTTTCATTATTGTGTGTAGATAATATTGTATAATAGTAATCTCTTAATTTCTCATTACGGTGTTGTATTTTTTGAAGAACGTGTTGATAAATTTTAATATTGTCTAACGCTTTGCCGGTGTTGCTGCAATTGTGTCTGTTGCAGAGGAAATGCACAAGTTCATCGCTGAGCAGCTGCAAACGAGCCGCGTCCCGTTGTGCATCAACCCGCAGTCGGCGGCTTTCAAGAGCTTCGCAAGGTAAGCCGACCCGGCCCCCCACCACCAACCACATCACCGTGCCGCCACTCGTCACTCGCCACTCACCACTCTTGCAATAGGTGAATAAATTAACCAATCAAACGAGACACATTCAGCCAGAGCTCGTATTTAATTTTTTTTCTGTCAACCTCGCTCTGCAGCACCGGGCCCCCGTGTCTCTCTCCGGAAGGCGCGGTATGCGCGGGCTGCCGTAATTTCTTTTTTTCTATCTCTCTTTTTCGACGATTCGTCGGCCACCTCTCGGACAGTCACTCATTTTCATTAGAGTTAACCTTGTTTATTTTATCAAAAACATTTTTTTTTTTACTTTAAAATAATTTTTTATTTGTCTTTTTTTTGAGTGCACTTTTAGCTGCATATTTTTGTGTGCCCGCAATTAATGCAGCAGGCTTAACTGCGGTTTCATGTAATTTAAATTGTTGCCATTGTGTGCAAGCAGAGCGAGGCTTGCGGGCGATTGAAACCTCTTCAGCCCTTTGTGTTATTTATAAATGTTCACTTTCACAGATTAACAGATTGTGGAGATACCGTATCGGCAACCGGGCACAGATTCACGGCCTTACAGTGCCTTTCGATAAATGTTCATTTCTTTCCTTGCAATGTGACCGAATGTTATATGAATGTATTTTGTTTTTCACTACGCGTCAGTTTATATTTTACCCGACCGGCAATTCGAGCTATGCGGACAGCGCGCGGCCAGAGGCCCCGCCGTCCGCGTCGTCCTTTACGAGGGGCGTTCGTCGTCGATTAATATCAGGGCCCCTTCCTTTCCCGACCGCCATCCTGTCCCCGTTGTAGTTTGTTGATTTTGTTTTGGTAATTTCTTGAGTTGTGATTTGTAAAAGTAGTCTTGCAATAATTAGTGTTGACATGCGCCGCCAGGCCCGTGCATGGAATTTATTCTCTTCTCGCTTTTAAATTGACACTCTCGCCTCTGATCCCGCGGCCTCTCCGGCGTTTCCGTTGCGATTGTCTGTCGCATAAGTAGGATGTTTTTCAATCGATCGACCCTATTGAAATGCGCTGGGCAATTGTCGAAGCGCGGTGCTACGTGTGGATATGTATCCGTTGTCCGTTGGCCAGTTTCAGAGCTCACCCGAAACCAAAAGTTTGTTCCCCGTTCAAGACGGCCGCCAAAGTTCTGTTTTCCCCCGTCATCTTTCTGTGCGCCGCGTGACAGGTCAGTCCAACTCTCTAGCTCCCGGGTAGCCGTAGCCCCGCCTCTCGTTCTGTCTCTGTCTAGTCTCTAGGTAGCTCTAACGCCCCAGTGAATGGAATGCCTTGTTTCAAAAGGGTTGATTGTACTAATAGTCCTTACTCACAATTTGTTTCTTCGTTTTCGGAGTCGAACCGGTCGTAGAGTCGAGTTGTCGGGGATCGGCCGTCTGTTGTGCATGCCGTATTCATTATCTGATTATTTCATTGTGGGAATCTGCCTGAGGTTATTATTTTCTTTACTCTTTCTTCTTCTCATTAGGACTTTTGATTTTGCACTAGTTTTTGAATACCATTTAAGACTTCTTTCCAGGTGGTTCGGCGCTACTTACCAGACATCAACATTGTGCCTTTCATTATTACATTTTTTTTTTCAGATTGATAATATTTATTTCTCGTAGTGGAAGAATATAGACTATGATGTAAATAAAGACTCGCTTTAACATTCAAATGATCTTTTAAATACTTTAATAATGAAAATTGAAGTCATAGTTTCCAAGAGCTTGCCTTTATTTGATGTCATAACATTATTAACCATCACTGATTGCTGAATTAAAAAAGGATGCATGCAGTTATTCTCTTATTAATATTATTCTGGTTTATTTTGAAGGAAAAAATAATATATATTCATTTGAAAGAAATTTAATATTTTATTCAACATTTTGAAATATGTATTTTATTATTATTGTAAAGTTGATTTTGAGAATGATTTTATTACAATAACATCTTCACAATGGGATAATAAATAGATTTATTGAAAATTTTGAAGAGAAAAATATTTACTATTGAAATTATATTGTCAGATTATTTATCCCTTTGGTCGATGTATAATGATAATTTTATTGAATTTGTGAATCATTTTTAATTATTATATTTATGTTTGCTGGCATGTGACTTTTGATAATACTGACATTTTTGTTTTTTTATGGAATTGTCTTTTCTATTTCATAGACAATATTATACCCTCATAATAATTATTGCCCTGCACGTATCAGTAGGACCATAATTTATATGAAAAAAAAAATCTTGACATTTTCTTTGAACTGAGAATATTCTTGCTACATTTTCGTAAAAAAAATATTTATTACAGTCCACTATTGGCTGTAATCAAATGCCTTTTTTATCTTTTTGATGTTGAAAAAAATAATAACATTAAATACACTCGTGTCAAGAATTTTAAAAGATTTATGGGTAAGTACTTTATTGAACTGATTTCAAGGTGAAAATAACAATTTTTTTCTGCAAACAAGAAATTAGGTTAAAGGTTTTCTTCAATATTGAAATCTACTCTTGAAAATTGTATTTTTTTTACAAAGGTAAAGAAAGCATTTTCTCTGTCGTTCGCCCAGTAAAATGTCTTAAAACAAATTAATTCAGGATATTTTGCAGTCCAATTTTCAAGATTATATTCATTTGATACAATTGAAGTAACTAACTACTTTTTTTGAAAAAATATTTAACTTTGGCATTGTCTATTTTTTTTACCTTCCAAACTTTTTACGGAGAGCCATAAAGATTCACTGATAACAAAATTCATTCACAATGACTATCTGTTAATTTAAAGTCATTATGTTTTTCCCACAAGTTTCCTAGATTTATAATAAGGGAAACATATCAAAATATTTCATTCTACACTATTCACAGGATTACAGTTAAAAGCTATTTTGTCAGAACTATGTATGGTTTGAAGCTTAAAATAGCTATAAACGTATACCAAAATATTTTACTATTTTTACCTAGAATTAGTTTTTACCTAACTAGTAAGTTCTAAGTCAATGTCAATTCATTCCTACAAATTCCTACAAATGTAACTATACATTTTTAGAATTCCCACAAATGTTGTTTCAATTTACAGTAATGATAATTGTAGTATCAACTATTCTACAACATTGATTTGAGGTTCAAAAAAATAAACACGTGGACATCCCTTTCAAATAATGTAAATAATATCAAAAATATACAGCTGTTCTTTTAACTTAATTAACAGGATATTTTTCACGGCTGCGTAATTTATGTAGTTTTACCTTGCAGTCAGATCAATACGGTAGGTTTTGTAGCGGGTGCAACCGTGTGTCAGCGTAGCTTTGGAAGGCGAGTGATGATATTATGTTCTGTTTGCAGTTCGACAGTGGCCCATCCGTCGGAGCTGCCCCCGTCACCGCACCAGTGGGACTGACACCGCAAGCAGACCTCAGCCGCCAACCAAATGTGTGATTGTGTCTAATGAACTGCCAGGACAGTCGACTGCCGACAGTGTTGTGCGACAGTCAGCCCGCAGGACCCGTTCGAAATAAACTCGTTTAAGTAGTAATACCACATCATACCTCATCACAAAACATAGTGTTAAGGAAACAAACAGTGTTAGTGCGCTTCATTTTTGTTTTTATATCAAAGTGTCTTTGTACTTTCTGATCGCGCTACGGTGCGGCATCATTTGACTCTCCGATGTTTTGTGACTTTTCGATTTTAGAGAATGTATTTTAGAAAAAGACAATTTACAGTCATAATTATTGTTGTTTATAATCCTTACTCATTTGTATAAAATGTTGATTTATTTACATAACTAGACATCAGCCAATAGATTAACCTCTGTTTTATTTCCTATTGCTATTTCTTTATTTAAACGTCATCTTATGTCAAAACAGGCAAACGCAAATCAATACACCGATAGCTTAACTCTAATGTACTGTAACTGATTATCCGAAATTGTATTATTTATTTGATTGATTCATGTTTTATCATTAACAATTCTTGCATAAATTGTCAAATTTTCATCATATCATGTAGAATTTAGAAATATCAATTACGATAAATTAGCATTCAGCTATCAATATATAATATATGTATATATTGTGCCCATTGAAGCCAGTTGTTTAAACATTCATGTCTACTTTTTTTTATTGTACAAATTTACAAGATCGATGAAGCTGTTTTCACATATTGGGTGAGAAGTTAGTACCTTGGAATGTCATTTAACCGATATCTTACAGTAATCTATTACATGCTATTTTAGTTGCACTATAAAAGCTGTTTATGAAATATAATACTTTTTATAGCAAATTTGAAAGAAAAGTCTTTTCATAAATAAACCGCAGAAAGATTTTACTTTTCATTTAGGCAGCTGATATTCCAGTAACAGCCATATATCAATTTTGAATGAGAATACGTTCTTCATTAATACTAAACACAGTCGTTTGAGATATGGTTTTATTAAGACAAAGTAGAAAAAAGTCAAGTGTTCGGTCGCTCAACGTAGTGTTCCGCAACTTCCTTGATTTCAATAACCCATGTGAAATAAATGTCAGATTCTTTTTCCTTCCACAATTCGATGTCTGATAATATGAAAACGTTGTTTGGGTTTAGTGTCAATTTTTTCATCAGAATGATAAAAACAAAATAAAATACTTCGTTTCATATTCATTTATTTTGTTCTATACTCTGTGAATATTGAGTGTTTGACTTAGCAACTGGTGGATCGGCGGTTGCTGAATCAATGTTTGAATGATTCATAAAAATATGATTTTTAGCAATTAGCTAACATTGGATAGTTTTCGGTTTAATTTATTGGCTGATGCTAAATTATTTGGATGCTGGAAATTTTAATGCTTAAAATATTGTAATTTGTAAAATGAGTGCAGGATCGAATCGCACAATATTGATCCAAGTGACACAAGTCCACCAAAGTAATTGACAAGATCCTTAAAACTATCCAAAAAAAATTTGCAGTCAAGTATTTATTATAAATATATTGACTATCATTTTAGGATTTCAGGTTTTCTCATCATTTTTGTCCTGTATGAATAAAAAGCATTAATAATTTTGAGCATTTATATAATTGTAAAATTGTACCCGATATAAATGTCTGCAATGTGATATATCTACCTGCAATTATTTTTCTTTTATTCATGTTTATTGTGACAACGAATCGTCGGTGAATTTTATTGTACACCAATTATGAAGATTTTTGGCCAGTCATGGGAATAATGTAATCTGTGCTTTATATGATCATTTTGCATCTCAGTAGAGCATATTATCTATGGTTTTTTCTTTTTAAATGATATGTTTTATTCATACCGAATGCGGAAGACGTTAGAACTGTTGAAGCGTTGCTCACCGTCATGCGAATACATTGTCATGAGTTAATTTTAATTTCTAGCGCTCGTGTAAAAAGATTTCCATTAGTAATAGCGGAGCATTATACTATAGTGATTGTTCACGTCTCTTGTCTGCGGGATGCCCCGATCCCCGAGGCGAAGCGATACTCTGATCACTGCCCGAATTGTGAAAGATTAGTTTTAAGTTTAAAAAAAATGAAAAAAAAACTGTGTCTCACTTTGTACATTGTAAAATTTTATGTTAAATGATAGACTGATTATGACAAAAAAAATTACGTTGTAGTTCGAGTGTAATGCGTGTGATGTCTTGTGAATGTTGGCATGTGTCTGCGCACGCAGAGTTTTTCTAAAATAATAAACAACCATTCCGGCATTGTAAATTTTAAAGTGTTCCCGATTAATTGTATTTGTCGAAACGTTCCATCTTCTGGACTCATCGTTGAGTTCCTGACGGCCGTGAGTTTGAATTTAGTTTATTCACTTTTCGTATTGAGTTATTTTTTTTATTCTCGTGAAGTATATCAAGATACGTGACGCTCTTACGCACGTTACATGGACTCAATGAATCGTTTTCAATAATAATTTAGCTTCGCTATCTCTCGTGTATGTTTCTCAGATTTATTTACTTTCTGTAAAATAATTAATAGAAGTATCAATTTATCATATGTATGCAATTTCGGTTTGCATAGAAACATGTGTGAATGTGTGTGTTCAAATATATATATGTATTTAGGCTGTGCTATGTGACAACTTATATTCCTTTAATATTTTAATCCATTAATGACAGTTATTATTACTGCATAAAGTACGAATTGTAATCGGCGACTCGGAATGAGTTCGATCACCCTACGGAAACTATTCAGAAATAGTAGTAGCGTGAATGTATTGTATCATCGCAGCCTAGAATATTATATTTTTTAAGTGCATTTTGAAGTGTACAAAATATTTAGTTTTAAGTATGACAAAATATGTAAATAATGTTCTGAAGGCATTTGGTGATTCGTTCACCGTGTTGGGCGAACAGAGGGAGGAACGTTGCCCCCTCCGCTGAGACGCAAACGGCGGACTGTCGGTTTGCGTGTCGTCGGCGAATGGTATTCACACTTCCGGAGATCTCGTAAATAGTTAAGTAATCGAGTAAAGTCATAATAAACATTACAATTGAATTATCGCGAGATGTCATGGGTCGCGACAGCCGTTCTGAGCCGGTTGACTTTTTCTATTTTTTGACGTCTCGCTGTGCATAATTAAAGTCGGCGAGAAGAAATAGGGCATTGTATATTACGAGCATCGAATGACTTAATATTTTGGTTGTAGTTTTCAAATAATATTCAATGTGTAGAAAAGTTTACATCGACATCCTGATTTGGATTTACATGCTTCATAATTACTATTCTCGGTCCGCTGATCCGTTCTGTGTTAAATATATTATTTGGTAAAGCCTACCGTTTCGCCGGCTGCCAATTTTTTTGTTCGGATTGGCACTCTGCGAGGCGGTTGCTAAATTATCATTTTAAAAAAAATGCTTCAAACATATAGGTGACGCATGTCTAGAAAATTCCAGATTAGATATATATTTTATTTTATATATACTTTTGTATGCAACCTGTATTCAGTTTAATTGTGTGATGTTACATAATGTTATAATACTGCCTTTCGAGTTGGCTCCACGGCCAACTTCACCGACCTAAAATAAACTATTTGTATTATGAATCAATTGGCTTTTTTATTTTATTTTTTATTATTTGCGTTTTCGAGAACTGTGCAATATAAACCTTATAATATCATCAGTTTATTTTGCAATCTTTCTAATACCGAAACGCCAAACATTACTGAATGGCAAAAATTCATATTGTTTTAGATTGTAAATACAATTTAGCTTACAACATTATAAAGCTGCATTGATATTTTCCTAAGTAAAGACACTCGGCAAAGTAAGCTGATTGATATGCATGGAAATATTGACTATTTAACTTATTGAGATTCACTATCTAAGTGAGAAGCCCATATCTTATTTCTTAGATTATAAGCTTGATTCATTTTTTAGTGGTTACTATGAATACTCGATGATAAGTTTTTTACATTAATCTGTTAAGATTTCGTGAATGTATTATAGCTTAGTCGATACCTTATGCAATTCATTTCAAACAAGCGAGGTCAAACAATAAATGACCTCATAACACTAGTTTAAGCTGTGGGTATCTCTTCTACGATAGTGATTTTCTATAATAAAAATATACTTACGGATAGTGGTGTATGTCGGTAGGTATTTTAATTATTTGAGAACAACTACGGTGGAACCTGTGCTTATAAGAGACACAGGGAATAGACAAACTTGCGATGATTGTAGTTCATTATTCATATTTATAATTGCAATAAAATGGTAGTGAAATCAGCGATAAACGATTTATTTTATTTATTAAAAAAGTGATTTTACATTAAAATCAAACAAATGATGGCTCCAATATCATATTAATTATTGGAACTATTTATACTATTTATGGCAGCTGTATCCTTTTTACTTGTTTTGCGTTGTAGCTATTCTTGATAATATATAAATGTGAAGTTGAAAAAATCATCTATTATAATTATTAGTAAAATAAAACTCTTAATATTATTTGATTTTTACACGTACTATCAATCAACAAGCTGAATGCAGTTTTAAAGGTGTAGTATATATATATATTATTTTTTTTCAATATGTACATATTATTAGTTATATAAATGTTGTCATATGAAACATAAAAGTGTCTTGCCACAAACTGCCAAACTTAACATAGTTAAAATCAGATATTCTCACTTTTTCTATTTTTCTCGGTGTCGATCGTTAACTTTCATAGTGACAATAGTGAGTGGTCTAGAATATATTTATTGGAATGGTATTTATATATTATTAGACTTGTGTTTTAATTCCAGGTAAAAATAAAATTAAAATAGTCTATCAATTGTATATGGGAATATGCCAATGTTTGAAGATTTTTATTTTTCCTATCGGATTTCACACATAAATGTGGTTTTAAAATATAAAAGGATATTAAAATAACTGATGCTAGACAGTGAAATATATAGTAAATTATGACTTCACAATCAACCTCTACCTAAGAGGACAGAACACATAAAACTAAAATTAATTGAATTTCATTAACTTGTTAATTTTAATAAAATGTTTTCCACTCAATCATGCACAAGTGGATATAATACGCAGTTTGATATTCAAGCTGAATATAAATATGTTAATATTTTGCAGGCTGAAGGATCATCATTACCTTTTATTCAAGGTTTATGGAATTCCTTTTCCATAAATCATTATTGTTATGCACAACAGTGGAAAGCGTTTAATATGAAAAAATATTCTGGTATCCAGAAACATTCTGTGTGATAGCATACATACATTACATAAAAATATAACAGCTACTCTATTCTCAGATTTATTAGTGTCAATGACTACCGAAATCGTTTATGGTCTACAAACCCAAAAAAAGTATATAGAGCAGATACAAAAATTATCAAAGTCAAAAAGTTTGCGTATAAATTGTTATGTTTCCATAACAACTATTTTGATTAAAACAATATCGAACCATTGATTTGAAAAACAAAATATTTCTGTTACCTTAGTATCATGTAAAACATTTTTCACTATACTATTATAAATCATTATCAAAGATTATTAATTTTTAGGTTTTGATATTTCTTATTATGAAAATATCTTTAAACATTGACAGAATACCTTTAGTTTAACCTGATACTATTTGAATAGTGTTGCAACATAACATATACATAAACTTATTATATAATATGATTGAATATTTAATCTGTGACCAAGCTTCCACATAGATAGATATCTAGTTGAGAAAGTAGATGTTCCTGCAATAAGCTGTACCTACTATTTTAGCCTTAACATACTAGTATCACTTTAGAGATGTGTATATAAATAAGAGGCCTTACCATAGACAGCAAGAAATCTCTTAGATGTTGATTCAAATGAAACTTAATATGAAATACAGGCGGTTCTCAATTTAAAATTATGTCACATGACAGCAGATTTCAGAACCCACGTTTAACGCCAAAAAGTGTAAATATATCATATGAATATTTACAGTAAAAATGATAGTACAAGCGTTTTCACATCTCATAAACTCAGCCATTTTTATTTTATATTAAAATGACGAAACAAGGTTTGGTCCTGTGAATTTGATCCATGAAAGATTGGAGCAGATATCGCCGTCATCAGTACAAGTTCTGGCGAGACAATTTTATTTTGAGAAATACCTGTGTAGCAATTCTGATATATTGGTTATAGAGGTAATGATGTATGTTTGCTCTGTACTTACATGGCTGCCTAATCTAAAACTTGCTGTGCATCATTTCAAGTGATTCATTTTGCATTCTCCTACTTGTATGAATTTCTATCTCAATTACCAATGTGACCATCGTAGGCTTTCTATTTTGTATAATACTGAAAGTGCAACATCATTATGCTTCCTGGGAAGTGTAACAAAGGATCTCAGGTTTAATATAAAATAACTTAGATTATTCCAAGTATTGTGCTACAAACTGTGACACGTGTTTTGCCTCTTTCATTCAGAGGCATTCTCAGACAATCTTACTTTCACAAATGTTTGTTTAAGTACGAATGATTTTAATTTTACCATTCTGATATATTATAAAAATAAAAATAAAATAAAAACAGGAGGCAAGGAGGGGATGATAGAAAAACAAAAAAACAATAATGTTAATACAGATGACATTTACGTTAAGAAATGATTAACTAATAAATTGCGTCAATTAGGAAGGGTTAAACCATTGGAAAACAAATTCAGCAGTGGCGAACAACCTGTTTTATTTAAGATTTTATTTAATAATATTTCTTTATTAAATAATGGAATTATCTAAGTTATATTATATTAAAATCAACTTCCACGAAGTTACCGCCGAATCCAGTGAAAGATCTCAGATTTAATTATTGAGAGAACATGATTTTATATTTTAACTGTGGACGTTTAAATTGTATATTTTGGATAACTTACTAATCAAACTAAAAAGATTATTTTTTATATTCAGTGGCAACAAACCAGCAAGGCCAGATGCAGTGTCATGTGTATGTATAAAAATACGATTCAATCAAGATTAAAATTGAACAAATGGAAAAAAAAAGAAATTGGATACAAACAAAGCGTCGGCAAATAATTTTCTTCAATGAACCATTTTGATCAATTCATTAGGTGTATGACTGTGCGGGCTCATTTAATCTTTTCATATTGAAATATAACTATAAACTGGGCGACGACAGAAATTGGAATATCTAAGAATCTTCAAAGCGAGTGTTGAGTAAATTGAATTAGTCAATCATTGAACCCAGTCGAGAGTTTTATTTATGAATTTTTAAAGATTGATTTATCATATAAAATTAAATTTGATAACTTTGTTATTCCAATGATTATTATAAATAAACTGAAGTGTGAACACATGTTACAATTTGTAACAATCAGTGGATATCAAAGATATCAAATATATTTTTATATTTAATATGAATTTCCACTATGTTACTGCGGAATCCATCGAAAATATTAATTTATAAATTTGTACTCTAGGTACGGATGGAGTGGAGTGATTATTTAAAAAAATATCCTTTTCTATTCATAGGTATCGTATAAGGTTGAGTGATTTAAAACCAGTTCTTATCGAATACCATCTCAACATGAAAAGAAATTATATAATCAAAAATCTGCAATTAAGAAGTGTCTATACCTACTCTAAGTAATAATAACTCATGTTCATAAAGACATAATAAATTTGAATAATTGTAAATCTGCCAAAGTAAGTATGAATCTGTTTGATGGCCAATATTAAGATACTTTACTATGTCACTGCTTTTCTGCTATATTTCTAATTCAACGTTGCATTTTTACCATTTAGTATAGATATTAGAATTCACATTGTTAGTGTGAATATAATTTAATGTTTATATTTTCATTCAGATAATATTAAACCTTAAAATATTTTTTTAACATATTAATCCATGACACTTCTCGTGTGGCCTTAGTACTTATCCTTATCTTCAAAATAAAACAGTGTCTTGTTTATCAATTGTTGTTAAAAATGGTCACTGGTACTTAGGATGTGCAGTAGAATGAATTATAATGGTGATTTAATTATTAATATGCTAAAAGATTCATTTAGATTAAATTAGGCAAGAAGAGTTTTCATTACCCTTCAACAACTGGATTCAGAAAATATTATGCTTGTCTTTGGTTATCAGTGTTTTTAATAATCAACTACCTTGTACAAATACGAATGTCACCTTATATTTACTTTATAATTTCTATGATGTAGTTACATAGCCTGCCATTTTGTCTACTTTTGAAACATTTATTGGCTCATTAAATTTAGATCAGTCATTTGACAAAAAATCATTGGTTAAAATTAATAAAACTGATTAAAATTTGTAGCATTTTTTGGGGAAATTCTCAATGTGTGTAGACTTTTTATCTGGCTTATTTGTATATATTATTAAACATAATGTTTTAGATACTGGCTTGAGTAAAAATTGTAAATTATCGATTCTCGTGAAGGTAATTAGTACAGAGTTAAAAAGTAATGAATGATTTGAAGAATAATATGTGAGAAATGCTAATATAATATTCTGTATGAGGATGTACTCAAAATTGCATAAAACATAGATATGTTGAATTTAAATTAGCAAAAAATAATAACGTTTTTATACCATCACATTTTCATTCATGCTGTGGCTGCTTGTTAAAAGCAAAAGTTCACTTTTCTATCTTCAACAATAATTATCCTACACTGAATATATATCGTCGATCCTGTTATCGAGTGGTAAACACTCTTAGAATTCTATCCTAATCGTTTCCTCCGTCAAAATTGATTTTTAATTTAAAAATGGATTTATGTTGCCGTCTTCCCATCCATCTATGACTGGATCATGAAGCGGGGCATAGAGAGAGCAATTAGCTAACTACTGTGACTTTTTCAATCACATCCATGCTGTCTCTGAAAAGAGTGTTTAAGTTACTGATTTAGAACAAAACATCGCTAAATGCATTCTATCAAATAAACAATTAGTAATACGTATGTTCTATTTGTGAGGAACAGTTTATTTGTTGATTGAATTGGGATTTACTTAGTACTACTTAATTATTATTGGGTGAAAACAGCAAAGTATTTTGTTCCACAAGAACTATTTTAAGATATAGCTGATAGTTATTTTGGATTGACCCTGTTTTTAGATCTATATATATATTCATTGATAAATATATTGTTCTGACCACAGCATCAAGCGGAAATTACTATTTATTTCTTATAACTCTTGTAGAACCAAGTATTTTTTTTAACCTTATGGCACATTTAAAAATAACATATAAATGGTTGATTCCTGCAATGTGATATAGAATCAAAGGTCATCAGTAATTTTTACAAAAAAATGTATTTGTATGCAGTTCATGGAAGTGACATTTTCTTAAAAATCAATGAACCTGAATAATTATGAATCAAGAATCTTTACAGTATAATGGCCTGTTTTTTGTTTTCTGCTTGTCAATAATTAAATCATTCAAACATAATTATCCACTCGCTCGTTCATACAATATTCATCAAATACGTAAAAAGTCAAATGAAATCTATAGAAATATTGTCTCGAAAAGGCTTACAAATGTTGTATTCTTAAATTGCTGTCATTTAGAAAACTTTTACAAAGTCTTTGCATATTATTCTTCAAATAATGTATGTATTTCATCAGTTGATGTTAACTGTCTCTTGGTGTCTGTTATTAGTAAATATTAAGTGGAAATTTGTGTTTTTATTCTGCACCAAATCAGCGCCTTGTTAGTGTCGAAGTAAGAAATTGTTAGGTTGTATTTAAGTGTATGTTATAATATTGTATAATGAACACAAGGTGAATGAATACATACTATTGTTTGTAGCTTTATGTATGTGAGCAAAGGAAGCGGTCGGATTAAAGGCCAAATCCAATTGATGTATGTACTATTCATTAATTAAGTCATTTTGGGTTTTTCGTGTAAATATTTGTATTATATAAAGTGTGAATAGATAGGAGAAAATAAATATGATGAAAAAGAACACGTGGCTTATTTATTGTCATATTTATTTTATTTAAATTAACTTTAGTTTATATTATACATTTTAATTTTACGATGGATGGAAATGGATGTATGGAAATAAATAATGAATTATAGACTAAGTAGTAATTGAGTATTTATATATCTACAAGAAGGTAACGATGACAGCATTGAATATTTGTTAAGTGAAGGAATTTATAGCCTTCTTGGAGTCATATAAGCAATTTTAAATATTGGTGAATAAAATACATTTTAATACATACTTTGGAACAAGCATTCAGGTCATAGTGAGTTAGCTACGCCTCACTTACGTTAACTCTGTGGTCACATCTAATTCAATTTCTGATTTGATGGAAAATTCCACAAGAAACAATAATTAAAATAGAATAGTGTAGGTTTTGATTTCACAAAACAAGGATAATATGAGCAATAGAAAAGTCTTCAACAAAATATTTGACACGGCTTCAAGATCAACTAAAAATTGTCTCAAAATAAAGTAGTTATAATATAACTTTTCAGAAGTGCCAAAGAACGATTTTTATTACTTTGTAACTTTACAAAGCAGAAGTTAATTTAAAACAGAATATTCATATTTTATAATTAATTGCGTACTATATGTTAATATTGCTTATGGTGATGCAAATATTTTTAGGTATTATTTGAAAAAAATAATTAAAAATGGGCAACTTTAGGTAGTTAACGTAAAACTTCACTGGTGATTCAAGAAGAAACCGAGAATGAATAATAAAGTAATCAACAAATAAACGAAAAAAGACACTTGTTTGTGGATAATTCTGTTTGATTTTAAGCCCTAATATATCCTTAACAGTTTAACAAAAATAATCTCATCTACAAGATATTAATAAAATTTATTTACATTTACAGTTTATTTTTAAACTACTAAATTTTATAATGATAGAAGCTTTTTTTTTCCCTTTAATCACTATCCTATGATAAACGGAAACTTGTGACAAATTTACGAAGTATAAATTAAGATGGTAAAGAATGACTATTTATATTTATAATTTATATATTATAATAATACGCCGGTTGAGTGGTCAACGTCGTTGGCTTCGGTAGCATGAACAGTTTTTATAAATTGATTTATGAATTTCTGTTCGAGGTCATGGATGCATGTAATCTTTCTTGCTTCCCACCCATCCTATCTGGGGCGCAGCGAGAGCAATTAGCTTACCACCAGCTCTGTCCTAATCCTATTCACTATTCCCACTTTCTTTTGAAAAAAAGAGAGTTTGAGCAACAACTGAGTAACAAGCAGTTCTTGTGGAAAGATTTTCTGTTGAGATAAACTACATGCAATGACGTTCCTAGGCTACGTGCCGCCCCAAGGTGGAGTTTAAAATAGTCCTCTTACTATTGCCATCAGTAAATTTCATATTAAAAGAAGATTTTTACGATAAAGTTAAGTACTATGTACCCATCGATCTTTATATTATTACCATTGAAAATTCAATTTTTTAGGTCTCATATTTGTTCTAAACTGAGTCCGTGCGTCAAAAATATTAAGATAGTCATTCAAAAAAAAACATTCTGTCATCATTTGCCGCTCACTAGAGCTTGCCGCCCCTAGGTAACTGCCTACTCGCCTATGCCCACGAGACATGCCTGACTACATGATGAGTTCATTATATTTAGTAGAATACCATTTTTTGAAATTGGTAAATTTAGTATTGTAGTCATATGGCATTATTGTAACTGTATCTTTCACTTCTGCGCACTAGCAGACTACAGGTTGCCAGTACCATGTTGATGACAGTTAAAATGGAAACGGTATACTGCAACCCACCACTAACCCGCTAGTGCTTCACACAGCATAAAGCGACAATGTCGAATGTTACCGACTTAAATTTTTCTAGTGTGTAGTACTTATAGAACAAGTATTTTATGTTGATTTCATTGTAATTGACATAAATATTCATTGTAAACAAGTAAACACACCACATGGGTATAAAAATTGGAAAGTGTCGCAAGCCGAGGTTCTATCGAATTACATTATTTGGAAAAATACTATTAGATATTATTGTAGTCATTTATACTGTTTATTCAAATAACCAATTAATAAGATGTCATTTATAAAATAAATTGTATAACCTATATAAATATATTATGACTAGTGGTTAAAAAGTTCTGTTTGGTACATCACTCAATACCAATATCTATTTGGCATCAGTTTTGAATGTACAAAAGAAATTATTAAATTTTAGACATAACATTATTTACGTTATTTAATTCACAGCCATTAAGTGAAATATTGCAAAGAACTTACTGTCATGATATAAAAATGTAGACACTATTATCATGGGGTTTTTGTTTGGAGACCATTCTCTGTTGGGTTGAAGACATAAGTTAGGATATGGTTGAGAGTGATTGGAAATTGGCAATTAAATTGGAAATTAAATTATTGTTTTGTTTTTTTTGAGTTTCTTGAGGATGTAGTTTTATTTTGAAATTCAAAACTATTTATTTTCTATCTCTATTCTTGATTGTAATTTTTTTGTCAAATAAATTAACAGGTTGAATGCCACCGTATCTGATCGGGAATGCTACTATTGATTCTGGTTTTTTAAAAAAATCTTAATGGTAATATATATATATATTGCGCAGGGTTACATTAGAAAATAAGGTTGATGAATTTTTCAAATTGGCTATATAGAAGACGAATATGTGAATAAGGAGTTATTGTTTTTGTAATAAGCATTTAATGATCACGTCTAGAATTCAGATTTTTGATTAAAATTTTCTTGTTTTTTTCACATGCTTAATGCAGTGGGGCTTTTGGTATGTACCACTGAAAAATGGCTGGGGCCAAAAGTGATAACAAAAATTTTATCACCGCAATGGCGGGTGTAATAACTGTATGAACTTGGCAATGGGTGACTTTACAGCACAGGTTTTTTTCAGGCACTTTCTACAGTTACTGTAAAATCGTTTGACAATCATCAAATTTGATTCTGCAACAATTCATTGTATAATTTGGTACTTGTCACTTTCTTTATCAGCGAGAAAATGTTAATAGAATTATTGTCAAAGCTCCTCTATTGGCAGCAAGCGATTGTTAACGCCATTTTCACCATCTTTTGATTGATACCCGTGAGTATAAGATGCAAATTCATTTTTTCTAATATCATCAAAAGCATTACTGCCGTCATCAATATCATCCAGATTCCCCACCTGGAACAAATAAAAATAATGTTAGTCTGCTTTAACAAGAGTGGCAACATTATTTTGTGTGCGAGTGGTGATTAGATTTGGAGACCTAATAATCCAATTGTTTTTTTTTGGTATAATATGTATATTCTTTCACAACCAAATAGTGACATATATTTTTCATAAATAAATAAATAAACCAGGAATTCGCAATTATAATCGAGAATATTATTTTCTCTTTAATGGTACAACATGAAAATTCGCAAAAGCAGAAATGGTACATTCATCATAATCTAGGACGAAATTTTGATGGTAATAAAAAAAATCCAGAGCAGTTGAGTTGAGTACTCGTAATTTTTCAAAGTACGGCTCCGCTTCTGCTTAGAGTAAAACCAATTGCTCCGCTGTTCCAAGCTTTGCTTCAACGATAAGATGTACATAAATTATGTTTTTACTTTTCTATTCTTTAGAATAGATTATATTGTATTGTGATACATGTGGTATAACAAAGAGAGTCTGTGGTTTCAAATACATATACCACATGATTTACAATCCGAATAAGAATCGCTGTTGTACTAGATATGAAACAATTAACAATCCCCACTTACTCAACGTATGAATAATGACTTTTTATTAATGTTTTTTGTTTCAGCATACATATAAGTCTATTGACATGCCGACTGTACGTTGTTGACTTAGAACACAAAGGTTGCGGGTTCGAATCCCAGTATGGACAGTTTTTATACATCTCTGTCCGAAGGTATGGATGTATCCCACTATTCCTATCCTTAAATGGACGTAGCGAGAGTGATTAGCTAACCACTAATCCTATAGTTCTATCCGTACTCTTTTTGAAAAAGAGAGGTTGGGCAACTGAGTAACAAACAGTTCTCATAAAAGCAACTGTTCTTTTTATACGATTGATAGTTCAAAGTAGGGCTATGGAGTTAGAGTCGTGAAGTTGGAATGTTTTAATTGGAGTCATGCTCGAAAAAAAATAATAACATCGAATCCTTCTAAAAAAATGAAGTATTCAAATTGCAGGGTCAGAAGTGAAAAAAATGAAGTATTCAAATTGCGGGGTCAGAAGTGGCGCCACTGCATACTTCTAAGCCTTATTTCTACACGACTCCACAGACCTGGTTCAAAATCTCTATCTTTATATTTAGAAATATTTTAAAATTTTAGTTAATTTGGTTATTTTCTCATTTTTTGAACACAGCATTTGTCCAAGAGGGTTTACCGCTCGGCTACATGGCCGATATATATATAAATAATAATATTAATCAAAAAATCACCTTATAATCTCCAGTGTCAACACTCTTCTTATGACACCCATTAGGCGCTTGGTTATTGTCACTGCTTCGATAACCAACTGTGTAATAAGTTTAATAATCGTCGACAACACTGTCGCCTTACCGTTTTTTACTTTCATTGGCATTGCGTTGAAGTTATTTTTCCGCTTCAATTATTATTCTCATATTTTACTTTCTTTATTTTTGTTAGTTCGGCGCATTTTGCGCACGGTCATTTTCGAAGAATTTGATTTCCACATGGCGCGAAAGCGACTGAAACTGTCAATATAATGTCAAAACAAACCCATGTGCGGAACCATAAACACTAAGCTTGAGAAAGTCGCCAGTGAAATCAACGAAATTTATGAGTTTTAAATCGACATGTTTATACTTTGAATATAATATCACATTATTGTTTTTATCAACAACGTTTTAGTATAGATAAATAGCCATAATATTCATAACAATTTTCATTTTGGAATCGGTAGTATTTTATTTTAAATAAAAACCACTTTTTATTCAAATTTTAAATTACTTTCAACACTCAGTACCAGTTTCTCTCACCGTGAGAATTATCAGCAGATAATATTCGAGATAAGCTAGTCCGATCATTTCGATTTCAATATGGAAATAATACAGAATGTTTCAATTATTTAAATAAGCTTTTTAAAAATCTGTTTTGTTAAACATTTAATAAATAAATATTATAAGACGATTTGGCAATAAATTATTGATTGTAAAATAAACTAATGGCATAGGCTATGATCACAGATAATATATAGGCTATGATTGCACTAGTTAGTGGATTTGTGCCATAAGCAATACCCCGGCAAAACAAATGTGACATGTACGACAGTAAACTTGTGTAAACGAATAATTATTTAAATACTTTGTCAAATTTTTCACTAAAAATGCCTACCTGGAATCAGATACAGTCACAACTACGAAATCCAAACAACCCTGTTGTATTTTTCGATATAACTGTTGGAACAACGGTATGTAAGCCGAGATGTTTTTTTTATATTTTTGGTTATAATTTTAAAACCACGAAACCTATCGTTGCTGTTTACAATTACAATGCGTTATTAATTTCTTAACTGTTGCAGGAAATCGGACGGATGATCTTTGAGCTTTTTGCTGATGTAGTTCCCAAAACAAGCGAAAATTTCAGAGAGTTTTGTACTGGTGAGTACAGAAGAGATGGAGTGCCTCTCGGATTCAAGGGAGCCATATTCCATCGAGTTATCAAAGATTTCATGATACAGGGTGGAGATTTCGTAAATGTTAGTATATACCATATATGTACATACCTTTTGAGTTTACTAAAGGGGATTCTGAATTTTTTAGGCACAGAAGAATTTTTACATAGCAATCAGGGGCATATATTCAGGGTGCGCAAGGTGTGCCCTGCACACCCTGATCATACGCCCTCAAAATCTAGAACGTAACGTATATTTGTTGCGCAGTAGTATACCGTATTTTAAAAGGCGAGCGTTGTCCTAAGCCGCACGACCTGCCTTACCATCAATGTTCCCTCTAAGGCAGTGTCTGCCAAACTTTTTTTAGCTCACCGAGGAATTTGAAATCCTCGATTTGGTATACTTTTCCGCAGATTATCTTCAAAACTCCTTTTTTTTTTTAGCTCAGCTTTTAGGCATTATTTAAAATTAATATTTTTAACGCTTCTTCCACCGCGGCACACCTGAGACTTCTTGCGGCACACAGTTTGGCAGACACTGCTCTAAGGTGTAAGAGGTTAGCTGCGCGGAACTTTCAAAGGCTGCCCGGACCGATCAAATATTAATTGACGAACTGTCTTGTAGTGCGCGCCAACCTGAAATGAGTGAGTGGGGGCTTCCCAACTGCTGCACGACCGCGCACAGCTTAGAGGGAACGTTGCTTACCATACAGTCTAGGCACACGTAACGTGGCGTGAATATTTTTGTACGCAACTTTAAGGTCGAAAGTCGTCCTCTTTATTGACTGCTCACACGTCAAGTATGAGGTTTCTCGGGCGTTCTTTAAAAAATTTCACGTCTCTACTTTTGTATTAGATTATTCTAACATGTCATTTTTCATTGATATTTTGGCGTGATATAATTTATTACCAATATTTATACTTGTTTATTTTACCCTTATAATTATAAATAGTTTTCAAAACATTTTTATATATATTTTTTCAATCCATGTCCACTCCCAGTGTGTAGTATATCTCCTCCGAATGGAGGTATTTTGATACAAGTTTTTCAACGAGAACTGCTTGTTACTCATATACCTAATTGTTTTGTTTATTTTATTTTATTTTCATACACAGCACACCCAAAGCTAACATTCACCATACGTCACTGATAGTAATATATATTATGATGACATTACAATTGAAAAACCATTGGCTCCTCATAATCAAAGAGTCAGTTCACGTGTCTTTAATATGGGTGTTTTTTCAGGGTGACGGTACAGGAGTAATGAGCATTTACGGTGGCAGCACATTTGCTGATGAAAACTTTACTCTCAAGCATGATTCCCCTGGACTACTTTCTATGGCGAACAGTGGCAAAGATACAAACGGCTGTCAGTTCTTCATTACCTGTGCAAAGTGCAACTTCTTGGACAATAAGCATGTGGTGTTTGGCAGAGTAATAGATGGCTTACTCGTAATGAGAAAAATTGAGAATGTCCCGACGGGCCCAAACAATAAACCAAAAATTCCAGTTACAATATCTCAATGTGGTCAGATGTAAATAAAAAAAACTGTGTATTAGAATAATTTATTTTTGTAACATGAATATTACAATAAGTTAACAAAATTGGCTATATTTTATTTAATTAACATGACTGTCCAGTCTTCGTCAGCAATGGTTTTTCCACAGTTTCAATTAAAAAACATAGATCTCCTGTTTGTTTTAGCTTTACAGTCTTGTTTTTCTTCTACGGTAATTGCGAAGAAAACCATTACTTTCGATAATGCTGTGACAGTCTATGTAACCCATTTAAACAACACATTATGAGAAACAAGTGGAAATATGGGATATTATACTAGTATATCCATTTTATATTTTTTTACAATTTATTTTCTTTTCCATGATAGAATAATTTTATTTTTTCTAAATTCTAATAACACAGAAGATTTGCGCTTAATCAAAAAGCTTCAGAAATCCTAAATTTGATGTTTTTTATTGAACTTTTTGACCATTTTGAGTAGCAAGATTTTTATATTATCCTGAAAAATCCGATTTTGACAAATATTTCATATTTTCCACTTTTACATTATGTTTCAACTAAGTAAAATTTATTGCATCTGTAAATAATTTTATGTTAAGGAGTTTGAAAATCAATGTTTCATAAGATATATCTTTTTTTTTTCATACAGTTATGATTATGTAAAATAGTATAGAATATCTACTTTGCAAAATACTTAAACAATTGCTACATAACAATAATATAAAATAAAATGAACTTCCATAAAGTTACTGTCGAATCCATCGAAAGAATTGCTACATAACAGTTAGCGCGAGACAAAGGGATAGCATCATTAGCCTGGTAATTTCAACAAATAATGACTGGTACTGCTACCAAAATCATCATTGACTTAATTATTACCATTAATTTAGTGAGTTGTACTCTTAACATGACTACACTATGTCTCCATTAATAGGTAGAAGCATATAATTATGAGGATTTATTTAAAATCAATAAAAACATTTATTCCGCTGGCTTCACAACTAACGCAGTTATGTGAAGCATGCGGCTGGTCTGACACATTACACACAATTAAGGCCTAATGAAGAGTGCTCAGACAATTTTTTATTAATGAAGAAAACACATTTCACCAGGAAAATATTGTCTTTTTTTTCATTGCGATATTTGTGAATACTGAAAAATGTAGCCTTTGATCCGATGCAAAATAGCCTAGATGGTCTATTATACGAAATGAGCTTGCATAATTAATAAAAAATACATAAAACAATGAATTTAAATTCTCATGTAAAATTTCTACACCAAAAGTTTTTGTTATGTATAAATAATAAATCAGAACTATGTTGTGATGAGGGCGTAAGCCGAAATATCTATCTACTAGATATAAAATAATATTTGTAAAACTAAAATACTTATATATTTTTTTACCTAATAATTGAGTTCTACCAATTAAGTGCCAATTCAAGCAATATCCAAATAAAATATTGAAGATTGTGTTCACTTCTCATTTTTTTTTATGTAAATATTATTTTTGTGCTGTTTTTATGTAAGTCAGCCAGCGCATTCTTATAACCATCATTATTTCTAACAGAATTATTTCTCATTATACAATTATTAAATTATTCATCACAATCTATCATTTATATTCCATCTTATTGGATACCTTGAAAATTAAAACCACAATGGTTTGAAACGTTGAGTGCTAACCAACGTTCCCTCTAAGGCGAAGGGTTAGCTGCGCGGAAATTTCTAAGGCTGCGCGGACCGATCAAATATTAATTGAGCAACTGTCTTGTAGTGCGCGCCAACCCGGAATGAGTCCTCGGGGGGTTCTCAACTGCTGCGCAGCCGCGCATGCGTGCAGTTTAGAGGGAACGTTGGTGCTAACTGCAAATTTAAACACATTCTCGTCCCAAAATCATATTTATACATAACACTAGACACATTTCATTTTTACAAATATAAAAACAGTAATTTCTGTTTCTAATGGTGTGAGTATTGAATAAAAAATAGAGTGACATTTATTTGATCAACAATAACATTATATATATGAAAAACCACAAGAAATGAAAATTTGTAAGGTCTATTTCAAGTCAGGATTCAGCTAAGTATATTAAACATTTAAATATTAAGTAACAAAATAAGAATACCTCAAAGCTTTCTAGCATGACTGATCATGAAATATAAAGCCACAGTGGAAATGTTTTGACTGGCGTTTGTGGTGCAGGGAGCATTTCAAATAGTGATCTGCAAATGTCCTGAGTGGCCAGAGAGTAGAGCGTTGGTGGAAGTGTGCAGGCTTGTGCCTAATCAGTTTGTGTTTTATCAACGTTTAGGTTGGGCATGCGTATCGATTTTAAAAGTCATTGAAAGAAATTATTTCGGAAATACAATCTATCCAGAAAACATGGGTTTGTTCTCAGCCCCTTTATAAGAATAAATGGTAAATATGCTTTACAACATGCTACTCTTTTTCTACCAGAAAATTTATTAAATGGTGCAAAAAGGAATGCGATTCTTTAAGTCTAAATAATTTAATTTTGAACAAGAAGATATAAAAAAACCAAACCTTGGAATGAATGATCAAAAATAATAGTATATTTAGTGAATAGACTTATTACAAGCGAACACGGGGGGCCAATAAATTAACAAAAAGAAAAACTTGGTTTACCAATCGAATATAAGCGATATTTTGATGAATATGTGTAGTGTCGTCTATACTGAGTCAATATAGGTTTTTAAAATATCGAATTCGAGTGTATATTAGGCAAAATTATTTCAATTAGCAGTATCTGGGACATATTTATGATTTATTTGCTCGGTATTCAAACAGTCAAAACAAAACTGTGGAGGGAATTTAAAAAAAAACCAAAAAATACTCGACTACTCGCATAGAGTGACATATCAAGAAACTGGAGGAATATAGTTCACTAATAAATAATAAAAAATCAATCAAAAACATGATAATATTTAATTGTTGAATCCAGAAATTATGCAAAAACCCATATTCGAGTTTACACAAAATTATTACTTTTTTACAAAATGTATTTTGAATAAGGCATTTTTAAAAAGACTGGTGAAATTAACAATTTCGTAAATTAACTCTCACTTTGCATGCTCACTGTCTACTGAGGTCAGAGCAGTGTACGCACACAATGAAACTTGTCACCGCCAAACACTGCATACCAACTGAGGTCTTGCCTGAGGCGAAGAGTTTGCTGGCAAGTTTTTACATTTTATACATGAGACAAAATCCAGATATGAACAACCGTTTTCAATGAACTTACTGAAGAAACTTCAAAGATAATTTATATAGGTTGATTATATTTTAGTTTGTTAGTGGCCAAGAGAATCATCCCTGTCGATAATTTGTTTATTTTAATTCTAGCCAAATAGAAAAATAAATTATTATAAAAATAAATTTCATTCAATTAACTAAATGATATTTGTCATGCTTTTATAACATTCCCTGTCGAAATGATTTGCGTATTGATGCTCGGCAAGCCATGGCGTCGTTTTGCTTCTTGAAAAAATGCTCCTTCCATCCGTAAAACTACTTGATCGAAAAATAAATTAGTCAATTGTGAATGAAAGGCTGTTTTGAATTCGAAGGTTATATGAAAATCGACTACGCAAGATTTAGGATTTGCACGTTGTCCTGGACTAAAACGCCACATTGTTAAGAGATTTTCGAAGAGTAACCCATCTGTGCATTCAGCTTTCACAAGGTGCGGACGGGCCATGGTAACTTTTGAAATATAACTTTCACTTATCGGAGGAAAGCCAACTTGGAGTTCAGCATTTATATTGTTTGTTTTTCTGCTTATAACTTTTGATTTTTTACACCATGGTACAAATGTGCAGTAACTGTCGATGTCTGCAACAATAGCAAACATCTGGTCCATGGTATATCTGTAAAAAAATTGATATTTTTAAGGCTTAGCTTACAAATCTTTGGGTATTTTTAGCAAAATTGAGTACCATTAAATCATTAACACTCTGTCTAAATTTTGACATATTTTTGAACCCTTGAAAATATTATCATGAAACATTTTATAATGATTAATAGGCACATTTAAAACAACAAATTATAACATAATATTAAATCCTCTTAGGGCGTGACGATATAAAAAGATGGCCACCACATACAAAACATGTCCGAATAAGCATCAATTGAAAATGTTAATATATTTGCTTTTATTAAACATATGGACATGAGAAATGAAAATGAAAATGTTAAAATTTAAGCACGTTGAAAAAGAAATTGTTGTGCAGTGGTCAACGTCATTGGCTTCTGTGACAGATCTCATGGGTTCAAAACCCAGTACAAACCAATTTTTTTTCAATCAATTTCTGTTCGAAGGCATGGATGTTTTTGAAGTCTAAAAATTCCCTCCCATTCTTCCAATCCTCAAATAACTGGTGTAGCGAGAGCAATTCGCTAAATACTAGTATTGTCCTAGTCTGTCTATCTCTAATCTCTTCGGAAAAAGGAAGGTTGAGTAACGAGCAGTTCTCTGTTTAGATTCTTTTCTGTTTAGATACTTCTATTGAGAGGCCAGTTGCTCCAAATTGGGAGCGAACATGAATAAAAAGAAATTGGAACCATTCAATATGGTTTACAATATGCTACGGTTTTTCTCCCCCAAAATGTGCTGAAAAAAACAATTAAATCCTTACAATTTTCATTTAGCATGTGACAGATTATTTCGGCAAAAAATTTCACAATGTAGCTAAAAAGAATGCAACTTTATGATTGCAATAAAATAACACAATATTATGAAGATCACTGATAAATTATGCGAAATACAAAAAACATTTTGGTATGTAAACATCGCCATCGAATATGAAATGTTTCGAGCTTTGTTCCTTTATCCACATCTACGGAATAGGTACTTGCTAGGTGCAAGGAAAATTACCAGAAAACCAATCTTATGCGAATTACGAAATATCATACGGTGTGTTTGAAGAAAATCCATCTGATATATTATCGTGATTTTTTCATATAGCTGTTATATCCATACCTCGCATAAAATTTTGGTTTACCCATAGGGGGCATTTCATTTATATGAAAGATAATTTAGCATTTTCTTATTAGTAATTAAATTTCCACAAGAATTAAACTATTGATGGCATTTAGTTATGTTTCGGGAAGAAAAAGAGTAGCAGTTGTAAACCATATTGATCGCGATCAAATCTTGGCTTTATTACAAAAAACAATTGATTTAAAAAATATGCACTTTGTACTTAGAAAGTTACTACCAAAGTACTTTTGAATTCACTATCAGTTAACTTACCCTACAAGTTTCCTTCCAGAGTATTCCTTTTTCTTATTTCCTGGCCACCCTAAAAAACTTCTTTTTTGTCTATCAATATCATGACCAAGGCATTGCGACGTGTGTTGACTGAAACATCTATTTTCGTTTAAGGAAAAACCTTGAAATTAAAACAATGATCTTGAATAATGCTTTACCACAAAGATATCAAATTCAATTAATATACTTACAAAGAAACTGTTGGCCATTTTTCTAGTGCTGGTGTTGTTAAACTACGTCCTATCTTAAATAATTTATTTGAATTCACAACAGACATTTTCCGTGCCTATAACGCAACATGAAACAACCAATACGTAAGTCAAATGTCATCTGTCAGATTGTATTGGAAGTTGCCATATAAACCGAAAGGCATGTGTTTCAAAATATTGTGCTGTTCCTTAAAAAAAAGCAAAATATAGGGATATTTGCTAGACAGAATACTTGCGCTTTATATAATATATGTGTACAATATAAAGGCAGAACTGATTGTTGTCATAATTTCAGTAAGATGAGATTTTTTTTTTTATTGTCTAGCTAAACCAAAACACAAATTTCAGTTCAATAATAAAGAAATTAATTGAAACCCGTGATGGTGGTATTCAATGTTGACATAGTTTATTAAAAATAGCAAATACACACTCTGTTATATTTATTTTTTAAATAAGCCATTTATTTCTTCTACGAATGCAGTCAAAACGTATCTATTCCAGCCCAAGTTTTGCAATAATATATTTTTTTGACTAATTCGAGACACAAACAATCTTCCCTCGTTTTTTTATATCACTTTAATATATTGTTTTTTTATTGAAATTGTTGTTTTTAATGCACCAGGCGTGGTCAAACTATTGGCAAGCACTTGTTAAAAAGATTGCAACTGTGTAAGTTCTGCTAAATATTTAAAGAATATTTTAAGGTTTTAATTTTAGCTTAACCAAACAAAAGCGAATTAAAAAAATCATAATTATTATGTATTGCTTAAAAATGATACTTATCTTGCTAATTAATACTAAATTCGGCATAAAATAATTTCCGATTTTCCAGACATTTTTGACTTTCAATTCATTTGAGATAAACGAAGTTGTCTAAGATCATCAAGTGCAATGTTCTGCAAATGATTACGTGAGCCCTTTAACTAAAAAAAATCATATATTTCAACTACAAACTTATAAAAACATTTTTTACATTACATTCTTTTAATTATTAACGCAACAATTGATAGTCGATAAAACCCAATTAAAGTTTGCAACATGCATTTTTTCGGAGATGAGTATTTTTGTCACCAGATTTGAAAAATTAATAGTTTATCATAATTGATTTTAATAATTATATCTCTATTGTTAAGTAATTTAAATATCTTATTATAAATTAACTGGGGGTGAAATAAAAAAAAAAACTGAAGTTAAAATATATTTTGATAAATAAAAATATTGATAAATAAAAATATAAAATAAGAAGATTATAACAGCAATATTGTGTTATAATCTTCTTCATTACATCGTTAATTTGACGGTTGTTATGTTTGTGTTGATTTTATAATTTTATTATATAATATAATACCTATTTACAGTGCTTTTTTTTGAAAAAAAAGGTGCCGGAACGCTAAGCAAAGAAGGTGTTGGAACGCATTTTCTAAGAAGGTATATTATTTTTTATATATTCGAATATCATTTTGATAGAATTAAAGGCGGCTTTTCATATAATGCATAGAAAATAAAACAAAATATATATATTTATTTTAGAAATTTCAAATGAAAATTAAACAAAGAACATTACATACATTATGTAAACATTAAAAAAATATGTAATTTATTAAAAACGCTATCCAAAATTACATTCCAATTTGCATTTGCAATCTTTTGCATGACATTAATTTATGGGTTCTATGATGCCCTATATATTCAAAAGGGATTAACAGTCAATGGCTTCCAAGAAAAGAAACGAAAGTTTGAAATAGAAAAAATGAAATTTTACAAACATTTATTAAAATTTCGAGGAAAAAAAAGGTGCCGGAACGCCGTTCCGCCGCGCTACAGGGTAAAAAAAGCCCTGCCTATTTATATTGTTAACATTATTCAACCCAAAAAAACTATGACGAGGACAGGGAACAATTTGGTTATACAACCACTATCTCTCTTCATCATGATTCTTCACCAAGCGTATGGTCAAAATATGAAGGCATCAATCCCGATGTTGATTTTTTTGTCAAACATTTCATTATTGGAAAAAGATAAACTCATTCGAATCGTCTTTTATTCAAAAAGGGTCCGCGAAATTTTAGGGCTCCGTTTTAACAAAAAGGTTACGTAACACTCAGTGGTGTAGGAAGGGGTCCTGCCGCCCGGGGTGGTCCTTGAATTTGCCACCTCCAATAGTTCCTCTAATTTTGTTTTTAAATCACTTCTACTATTTTTTATCTATGAACTAAGAGTTTTTACTGCAGGTGGCTTTATTTCGTTTATGTATAATAATAATTTCTCGAAAAATATTGTATTTATTTTTGAAAATACCGCCACCAAAAATGTGCCGCCTGGGGCGGTCCGCCCCTACCGCAACCCCCTTGCTACGGCACTGGTAACGCTTGTCTAAGGTCAAGAATCTAGAGAAAATAAATACAATAAACCATAATGTAGATACTGTTCGAATTGTGAAATATAAAAAAAAACACTTTGGATGATATTGAATTGGGGACCTTCTGATTGCAAATTGGAGCTCGTGGAGTGAGGTTACAGAGTACTATCATACTAAGTCCTAGTTATCGATACTGAGAATCCGTTTACTAATGCATCGAATGTAAAGAAAGAAGTTTTTTTATTTGGTATTTATCGGAAATCGCACTGGATTGAAAAAAAAATATTCTAGAAACAGTAAGGATTCATTTTTTTCATATAATTCATGTAAAGAGCAATTATATTTAAAATAGCATTGGCTGAGTCAAAAGTTTGATTTCTCTGTTTTGTTCATTGATAATGTTTTGGTACTATAGCGTAAGAACTTCTTGCAGAGAAATTATAATGCAGTGCTGTTAGTTTTGGGCTAAAAATGAATGTTATATATGAGGTAGCTCATAGCGAAGGATATCGCTCTCAAACTTTTCGTTTGCTTATTTTTATTGTTTTTAATCAAGTCAAATTCTACATTGGTGCTATTTTATTATCATAAGAAATTTAACAATTATGTGTACGCGTTTAAATTTACGATATGCTTAATTTTAATAAAGCGACCGGTGTTGATTGCAAGATTCACACAAATTTGGTTCGTGTGCCATAAGTTCACCGTGGACGAGTGAATAAAATAAATTTAAGATATTCAATGCTATGTGTGATTCAATCGAACTATTTAATAAGCGAGTATAATTTCAGTGGGCAGGTATATATTGACGAATGATCTGTAGTGCATATAAGGAGTTATAAATTTAAACGGTGGCATCGTTAGAAATTCGAGTTGTGCAGGTCTGGTTTGAATGGTAAAACTCTCACTTGAGGTCGAGCCTACCCTCCCACGCGCTATTTCTCGCACCGGTCTCACCTGATGCACTCTTCCCCTGCGGATCCAAACCGACCACATTCTCGGGACTCTTCGAACCCGATTTCAATATGTTATATTTCCCTCGCTCGAACTGCCGAGTGTAATCTTGCCTAAAGTGGAAATATCCAGGGACACAGTGAACAGTCTAAGCCTACGCCTTTTCGAGAGAAAGTGTGCTCAATTCGGTCAAAACTCGTCGGATTTTGACGCAGTTGCAAAGCGGTGTCGATGGCTGGTATACCGGCAAGATTCGACCGCTCCGCCTTCGAGGAGTTATCGATACTATTGTTCGAAGATCGATTACTCGGCGGAGCAATGCGTGGCGGAGTATTACCAGATATTTGCGTAATAATTTAGTGATATAAAAAAAATAAACGGCACTCGATATGGTAGGCTTCTCGGGCGCCGGCGTCCTCGCCATCTGACACCGGCGGAAATTCAAGCCGCCTTCGTGCGCTATCGGATATGATTTTGCACGCACGGTATCCGGTTGCGTGTGTCTGTCAGTAAAACCGATCGCCATTTGAAATATGTGAACATTCGCAATCAATCTTCGAGGATCTTTGCTCAAATTTACTTATTTTCGATTACTTTTATTTTCGTGCGTATACTTCTAATCGGTGTTTAATATTCACACGCGTGTGTTAATAATATTCGGTTGAATATCCTATAACAACATAAGTTAACAGATTTATTGAAGATAAATCGTTTACCGTCAAAATACAGCGACGGCCAAAGTACTCGTTCCATATGAAAAGACGACAGAATAATATGCGTAGAAGAATGACGGACAATTCTAGATCGGATCAGAGAACCTGGGTTAAAGGAAGAGGGAGAGCAATACCGGAGACGATGCGCAGTTTTTCCGCTCCGCAACCGGTTCAAGTAGGGGCTGTTTTACCGCAGCTGGAAGATAAAACAGTCAATAAGATTCCACCAGGAAGATCCCGTCAGCCACCGGTCGGACGAAGCTTGTCAGCGACAGAACCACCCGTTTCTAGATCAGAAAAACCGATTTATCGTGAAACTCCTCGCGAAAAACATGTCGATGACTCTTATAACTTCGCATATCTTGACGCTACTTCGCCAAGTGACGAATCAGACGGAGAAAGTCACCGTGATTCAAATAATCAAGAAGCTCTTAAAGAAGAAGAGTCGATGATTTTGTTTCCCACAGCGGGTGTTGAAAGTGTAGGTCCGGCCAAAAAGGTCGTGGCTTCACTGTTGACCGGTAGCGGTCTTCAACGTGCTCAAGTCAGGCCAGCTGTGAAAAGTTTTAATACGCGAGTTCGTGACCTGGCCAGCGTGATGCCTCCGCTTCGAATTCCGAGGACATCAGCTAAATCAACTGCCCACGCGCCCTGCTTTCCGGCTTCTGCGCAATCCGCCAACCGGCGGCCATCTACTTCTGCTACCATGAGATGGATTGACGATGACAATAAGAGTGAGTCAATAAAATGAAAAAAAAAACATAAGAGTTATTTTAATCAATACTTCTTATAGGAAGATTATATAAGACTATTAACCAACATTTCCGTTTAATAAAACACGTGGTTTCAAGTCTCTTCCATTTGGCTTTCAGTGTGGGTTCGCATAATTTTTTTAAATATTTTTACTTGATAAATATCAACAGCAACTTTATATACCCAATTTTGGTAATACATCCATATTATGCAAACAACTTACAGTCAGATATAAATACATTTTCTACAGCCTATCTATCGTCTGCCGAAAAAAAGAAATTCAGACATATTTCAAAGATTGATAAATGGAAAAATATAAACTGAAATGTCCGTCTTTTTTATGAATCTTATAACTAAAATAGTATGATTAATTTGAACGAAAAATTGATTTATTGTGTAGGATTGGCAACTTAAATACCTTTTAAAATTCAAAATCGATATACGTAACTACAACTTATTATTTTATATATGTTTTTAGAAAGATGACGATGTCATACATGCAAATTAATCCGTACAATATTACACTGCCTTGTTGATTGATGTAAAATAAATATTTCTTACTTTATTAGGTACAGCTGTTGCGTAAAAACGTTGCTCAAAGCAATTGGGTAGTTACTTAAACTGTGAACTATCTTAATTTTGGTCCAATTGCAAAATATCGTAGGTGTTTCATTTGATATTAATGATTTGTTCGTCTTTAGAATGGCCATACGTTTATCAAGTAGTAGTGCTGGCCGCTGGGTCACGTCACTTACAAAGAATCAGCGCTAATTACTAAACCGCGAATATGAGGAAGATATGTCTGTCAAAGGAGATGAACAAACAAATCATGGTATTGTCTGCTCACCAATTGACCCACTTTAATCTTAAAACGTGTAGGTAATTATTGTATTGTGATTGGTATGTGGGTGCGTAAACAAATATTAAATCCTTCTCAATAATTTATCTATGCTTTTAATGCAATTGTGAAATGGAAAAAGATGTCTTTTAAAATATTAAACACATATATCGGTTTTAAGGGTACACCAATAATTAACATAGGGCAGATTGGCTTATTTACAAACATTCTTTTAATTAATAGAAGTGGTTAGTTGTTTTTTAGGAAGTAGGTATTGCTATCTATTGTTTTTGATCGTTTTTCATGGATGAAATACCTAGCTTTTCAAGAGCTTGAATCCATTTTTTGATAAAAGACGCGATTACAAATAAAAAAAGCTTGCATCGTGAGTTTAATAATTGTCAAGTTTTTAGAAATTCAACACTTTTTAGAAATGCGGAAATTTATATCACAGTGACATCTATTGATGAAAAGAAACAGTAAATGATTTTAACAAAAATATATTTGATTCAAATTTTATATCCATGCTGGGGACTCTCAAAATGATCTATAAAAAAACAAATTGATTTCTTACTATGTCCGCTCTCAATGTGAAGCATGTTCCTAATGAAATTACGAGAACTGCATGTACATATGTTTCTCAACCGTACTTTTTTCGATGAGAGTAGGGATTGAAGTAGACTAATAGCTCTTGCTGCACCCGTTTTAGGGAATATGATGGGTGGGAGGAAATTTGGAAGATCACTGACATCCATGAATGTGAAACTGTCCGTACCGCGATTCGAGCACGCGAGCTCTGTAACCGAAGCTAATGACTTTGACTACTCGACCACAGACCCGGATAGATTTAACCCAGTGGTTGGCAACCAATTACCCACTTCAACATTTTGAGACACCTGCCAAGAAACGTTAAGTCAACTAATGCTATTTACCAAATATTGAAAAACTTTCAAAAATACTTCAAAATCTAGGAAACCACTAATTATATTATTTTTATGTTTTTATAAAATATATTTGTATTTACACATACATATATAAATAAACGTATAATATTTATATTATATGCTATTTTATAAAAGTAATATTGTTTTTTAAGTAAAAGTAAAAATTGTTTTAAACTTTTTCCCATTAACCGAATGAATTTTTAAAAATCGAAATTGTTTTCACAGTTTCCCAAAAAGCTGCCGATAGCCGATTTAACCGATGCTTAATTTCAAAAAGAATACATTCTAAAGGGGTCACTGGAAAATGTTATCGTTTACTTGACAAGTTTTCGTACCACTCACACAGTACCACTCGTAATGTTATAATATTTAATTTAGATCCTAATTTGGCAACTACTTTTTTCAGAATCAGATGGTGTGATAACGAAAGACTCTGCTGACTTAGACGATGAAGATGATGTTGGAATAACGCTGCAGACAGCTGAGCGTCAACTCCATCTGCCTGGGATCGGTCTCCAAGAATTGGATCTTGGCAACCTGGGTGCCCCCGGTGATGCAATTTTGGCTGTCCAAGAGAGCGACGATGACGAGGTAGGGCTCTCATTCACCTATTTACTCATCATTGTATTTGTTATATAAAAAAAGTGGAAATGTTATAAATCTTACTACAATGTTCACAATAATAAAAATTATGTATACACTATATGGTAAGAATTTATATAAAACATAGACAAATTTTCATACATTGATTCTATATATAAAACAATTTTTATTTGTTTATTACGTCCGTTATTTTTTATTTTCTATTCGAAAATGCCACCCTCCTTCCTTCGCAACTGTATTTACGCCTTTCCCATATTGATCGTTTTAAATTGTGCGTGATTTTATATATTTTTCAAAAATAGTTTAATTTTAAAAAATAATTACAAATTTAAGAAAAATACGTGATTAATAAAAAAAACTAGTGATTATATTGATAATAATTTTGGATCGTCGGAGGTCATGATAACCATTGGGGGTTTTCCACCTCGTCGTTTATTCTGTTCAGCAGGGGCTACAGCTAGGAAATATTGTGGAGCCACAAATTGGTGTTTACAGTTGCAGGAGACTTTCTTAACCATTTTTGAGTCGTGATCAAAATTAAGGTATTAGTTTTGGATTTGCAATCCACGACAGTATGATAAAACAAAAAAATAAATATATTTTTATAGTACTGTTTACGTGGTAACATAAATAAAATTTATGTAGTGTGTTACCTTCTAAAGAATATTGGTTTGCTGAGTTCACTAAATTAATATGATAATGGACGCTATTTTGATTCGCGACCTAAAGGTTAAGTATCACTGACTCATATGACCACTCTTTACAATTCTAGCAAAATAGAACGAAAATAAAAAAATGTGATTGTAAAAACAGAATAATGAATAAGTTACCGAACAATTAATAATAAAAAATTAAGAGTTAATAGCATTTTTGAAAAAAAAGAAAGTCATTAGTATAAAGGAAACATTCGTAAACCTTGTAATGTTCTGTCAAAGACGATGCTTCTCAAAGAAGCGAAACACGTGTCACATTTTGTAACGCAAGCGGAATAAGAATATTATCAATTTTTATTTTATATTAATTAAAGTGACCGTATATAAACGTTTGGTATACAAATATATTTCATCTTATTAGGCCCTACAAATTATATCGCCGAGCACACATCTTACGAGTTGCTGAAATATACAGTCGGCGATATTCGTGTAGAAGAGTAATTCGAGTTTATTTTAATGGGTTTTGGTAAAATCTTTAAATACATCAAAATGAAATAAACGAGGTGTAATCGTAAGAAATAAATTAGAAAAGATAGTGTCCAATCTGACAGGATAATTAAATGCTTTTGCCGTTATTGCTTATATTCCCAACCAAACGTTCAGAATTACAAACAAACGAGAAGATATTTTTACTTAGAATGTAAAAAACAGGTACATAGGTATTTTTGACATTCTGAGAAAGTGAATTCTTTATTAGAGCGCCAACGGTTGAGTAAAATGTCTCTTAAAATAATTTGACAGCTCATTCGAAGTTCAAAGTTGTTTGTAATGTTGCCAGTGCGAAGATTGAAAATAACAATAATTAATTGCATGCGTGATTTGTGAGCAAATTTTTTGAGTGACACTAAAATAAGTGTGTTGGTTTTTTAATTCCATTGAATTCATCAATGTCAGCGTTGTCGTCGCCAGTTGTACTAGTATTCAAAATGAGGTAATATGAATCTTCAATATATACAATCTTTCCTTTCGATTGGAGCGTCGACGTATGCAAATCGCTGTTCGGACGATCGCATTAATCGCATTAATCGCATTAATTCAATCGATTTATGGAGTATATGGAGCATATTATGCTATTTTGAAGTCCCTAAGATTGGAGTCCCTAAAGGCACGCCTCGTGTACTTTTGGGGCAATTCACCACTGTTCGTATCGTATCCGATCCCTAAAAACCATAGCGACCGCGATTAGCTATATCATTCTTTATTCCATCCATCCACAAAATAACAAACAAATCCATCAAACATCCGGCCGCCACTGGTTGAAATGCTCTAATAGGAATTATAAAATATATTTTATTACAAATGTTTGTTATTAAATAATGACGTTAAATCAAGGATTGACAGTGAAAAATTCTGAATTAATTAATGTCGTAGACCACCGCAGATGAAAGATGTGTTTAAAATGGCGGTTAAACGAATTTCTCTGATTCTTAAAATGACTGGCGTCGCGCTATTTTCGATTTACTTTTGACAATTTGGATGTATTCCAAAAATTTGCGTCGGTCAAAGACATCTTTTACCTTCGCATTGTAAGAAACAGTTAAACATAATTTTATAAAGACGACTGTCCTTGAAGGTTTTCAAAAAAAAACATCGTAATTATATGATTCACTCCAAATAGACATTAGCTTAACTGTCAACACGTATTTGTGTAACTAATTTTAAGACCTTTTCAAGTTTGCTAGAATTTTTAAAGGTTATTAATTTATTTATGTTTCCTTTTAATTTAAAGCCACGGATTGCGTATGTAGCATATTAACTACGTTTTTATTATAAGAATACCTGATTGCTATTTGATTGTTAATCGTCTCATTTTTTTGGGGATAATAGAAAGACGGGACTAGTAAAAGACTAGGAGTTAACCAATCTATGTTTCTCTACTCTATTTAGCCCTGTTTGTAGGATCGGATGAATGGAGAGAAATAAATTCAACTCTTTTTAGCATGGTAGATACGTTCCAATAAACACCGTGTAAAAAATGTGCCAGAATCTAGTGAAGACTTATGTTTTTCATTATCGTATTGTGTTGTTGAATATCTTGTTACATATTAGGAAATCTGTTGTTTACTTTTTGTTTCTGGGAATCGTACTAGAACAAATAATTGGTTTTAAAATATAATAATCGTTCTTTTTAGTGGATCACGTGTAAAATAGTATTGGATGTATAAACATGGCAGACATCCATGCCCGAACGACAATCAACACACGTATGAATATGCATGATGTATTCTTTTTGTATTATGTGTAGTCAATCCATCTTTATAATTTTGACATCTTAAAACTACGACCGCAAAACTTTGCAATATTTTATTTTATTACCATGTGTAATATATTTTGAGCACAACCTGGCACATCCCGATTGTATGTCGAAACCTTGGCACTGATGATATAAGCTGTGCACCAACAGTCAAGGATAGTTTAACCGGAGCTAGGATATACATTAAAATTCATCGGTGCGAGCCATTTTTGATTCTTCATGCCCCAATAAAGACTTATTTAAATTCAGTAGCGGAACATCATAATTTCTGTGCAAGACATATTAATATATACATATTATGAATTCATAAGAGTTTGGATAAATATTGTATTTTTCGATTCTAAACGAAATAACTTAAAAGATACAAAATTTCTTTCATAAAAATATTTCGATATGGTCTCTCTTCCGTAAGCTAGGATTATTTCCGCGTTATTTTATCATAATACTGAAAATCAATTTTGAACAAATAGTTGCTAATTGAAGTTGCTAACAATTGTAGCAGTTTTTCAAATTGAAAAATGGCGCTATACGTAATAAGTAATACTGAAAAAAAGTTAGTCACACGCAAGCAAACCAGTACCTATTGAAGGTATTTCTTTGATTTTAAGTGTAAATGTAAACAATATTACACACTCATGTGCATTGCGAAGTATTACTTCTTTACAAATTGTATTGTATATTATTATTGCAAATATAATATTTTGGAAAATATTTTTTTATATCGATGTACATAATACATGCATGCATGTTGGTCTTGTACCAGAGTGGGCATTCAAATCCCCGAACGCACGTTTTCATAAATTGATTCTTCGATCGATTTATGGATTTGAGTTCAACGGTATGGATGTCTATAATGTTTACATAGTTATCCACCAACCTTACAAAACATAGATAGAGCGATTACATTAATCATAATTGACTGTATAGTTCCATAAAAAAAATATAAAATATCATAGTTGGCATCTTGACAAACATATGGCATACATATAATATAATTCTTGTATAATTCATCTTATTTTAAAAGAGTTCCATGAAGAAAATGCCATTTCAATTAGTATACTGTATTTCTTGAATTCATCCCTTCGATCTTTCAGATAACCAAATTAGATTGATAGGATAACATTAAGTTTGAATTTTTTTGTTTTCCACTGATTCAAGAATATGATACTTATTTCGCCTTCTTAAAAAAGCATCATCAGACTTACTATCGTTACGTTATTAATAAATCACTTTTAATGTGATCACTGTCATTTCTCGGTGCAAACAGATTATATTAAATCAAAAAATAAAACCCTTTTTTTAAATTCTGCATTATTTCGGAGCGGTTTCACTCATCGCGAGCATAATCAACTGAGTCAAATGAATATTAATAAATAACCTTACGATAGTGTGTCTTTGTCACAATTTGTGGCACAATGTGAGGAAAAGCAAAGTTAATAAAGTAATTAAATTTATATTACATTCATTAACAATGCATCATATCATTCATTATAAAATCACTTCTGTTAAAAACTAAAACGCTCTTCATATATTATGCAACCTAGTAGAATGAAAACATCGATATATTGAAAGCAAATATTTAATTTTCTAACTTTACATAAAATTATAGCAAATTAAATAATAATAATTTAACATATTGCCTTCAAAACAATATTCAGAAAAGAAACATCCGGAATGAGTTGACATGGCACGCTATCGAGGATAAAGATCAAGACTAGGTAATATAAGAATAGATCAATAACTACAACTCTTCAATGTTATCGATTTCTCGAAAACTCAATGTCAATTTCAATAGTGAGAGTTTGTTTTGCACATAAATTCTTGTCGATAATTTTTTACTAGCTACGTAGAACAGTGAACTATCATCGAATCTCTACGACATTGATCTCCCGTTGGCGTTTACCTCTTCTCGAAACATCCCATTGCCATTTAATAAAGCATCTAATTATTTTCCATGTTAATTAAAATTAAATATTTGTTTTTGTTTATTGAAGTTTTTATTATGTCCTCGATGATAATATGAAAATTATTTTACAGACATCGTTGCTTTGGGTTATATAATTTGTTATATTATAAACATCTAATTCGTTTTTCAAAAAATATTTTACAATGCTTGCTATAAATTCTATGATATTACTATGCACTATGTTGCATGATTTTTGGCTACACAGTTTTCTTATTCAAATATTTTTTGAACATTTAGTGAAGTCATAAATTTTAAATATTTTACGGTACAGTATCTAATGCAACATATATATTTAGCTCAAGCCACTTGAATTCAAATTTTAGATACAGGAAACTAAAATCTATCTTGAGGTAGGAAGCCTGAAATTACAACTATAAAGTTGCGTTTTTTAATCTCGAAGATTTCAGACTCTTTTGCTGTACTATTTAAAAAAAAATGATGAACAAAATTTGGCTTTAAAATATCCGAAAATTAGACCAAATAACATTTTCAATTTAGTCATAAAAATAAATTAATCCTTCAATTCCATATAAAGCCAAGGCACCAAAATAAATATGCATAACTTAATATTCATTTTTATGATTTTACATGCTTAGGTTCATCGTCAAAAAATCCTTCATAATTTATTTCGCTGGTCTAGGTTCATACCATTATTATTGAGAAGTTATTGTCTTCTTAAAATACATTATTTTTGTCAGCACGATGAGGTTTTTCGATTTTGCACGCTTGACAATCTTCGATGTCGCATGTCGACATATTTTTAACACTTCTTGTTAGTTCTATGTCCAATTTTATTTTAATGGTAAAAAACTTATGCTCACATTTCTTATGTTGCAAATATTGATGTTGTCAATATTTTAAGCCAAGCAAACTAAAATATCTTAATTTGATAATTCGATTTGGGAAAAAGAATAGCGCTGAATACTTATCAATAGTCTTGAATGATACTATGAGGCATACTTATGTTGTCTTATTTAAAATTTAAGTAAAAAATAGTTAAAAATTATATGTACATACATACGTACAATCGTTCAAAAGAACGGCCTTTATTTGGATACACAGAAGCATAACATTATTTTTAGGTTGGAAAAGGAAAGTTGTACATCATGCAAGACATATGCGCTACAAAAAAGTATATATTTTAAAGTAACATTTATGGACGAATTTGAATTGAGTATCGTTTCTTAAAATATTGGTACATATTATTTAAGCCAAGTCGGGTCCGTGGCCGAGTGAAAACGTTGAAGGCTTTGATTGTGGTGCTCACTACCTTGAATTTAAGTACGGACGGTTTCATAAATTGATTTTTCAAATCGATTAATAGATTTCTGATGCAGATTTGGTTCGTATGATTTTTGAATTTCTCTCCCATCTGTCTAAATATTCTAAACCAACAAAAAGGTTGAAAAACTGAGTAACAAGCAGTTCTCGCAAAACAACATCTCTTGATATCTCTAGATAGATAGAATTGATTTTTATATATTTTATTCTACAATATAAACATTGCATTTCATAAATATGAAAATTGCATTTCGTGTGGGAAACATATGTACGTTCCAAAAAAGCATACATTTCAATTTTTATTACTGTCTGGAACCCTTTCTTGGGAGTTAATCAAAAAGTTTTCGTTGTATTTGACCAGTGAGAAAATATGATAATGCATGATATTTGATCGTTTCCCATAATAATAGAATTTTAATTATTTGTTTTTCACATTAAAAGGTTGCCAATTATTTTAAAATGAATTTAAAATAGCCTTCTACAAATAACTTATAAGTTCGAAAATTAATTAGTCGTTTCGATTTACATTAAAATTTTGTATGGACTTTGAACACACCGATGTGAAACCGAATTTATAGATGCGCGTGCGTCGGAAGCAAAAGCTGAGCGCCGTGTCAATGCAGACCAGCGTCGCGCAGTCCGGTGCTCGCGCGCCCATCGTGCGTCTCGTGCTGAAGTTTGTGCCGTATCGTCTTTGTCAATTTAATATATTACAAAAAGACAGCACCGCGACCGCCGGTTTACGACCCCTTCGAACAAGTTAAACGAATAACAAAACAAATAAATATATTTTATAAACAATAAAAGCGTCCGTAGACAAAAGTAAAAAAAAATCGGTGCTAAAAGCATTCCGATAATTCGAATTAAATTTATCAGATAAAAAATATTTTTAAATAATATTTACGATTGGATCCAGTGCCAGATTTGAAAAAAAATAATTACATTCATTGGTATTTTCAATTTTCTTTTTTTCAATCTCAATTTATAATATGAAAACAATCGCTGTGTTTGTATTTATTCGTGGATTTAATATATTTGTGCTTATAAAACTTTTATATAAAGTTTTTAATAATAAAACATGATAGCTTATATTACATTCTTTTATACCGTCTCACCTCTAGTCTGAATTTCATTTTCTCAAAATGACGGAATATACTATATTTTTAACAAAATGATTAAAAAACTGTTAAAAATTTAAATATGCCAATTTGTCGGTTGTAGCTCTTATCCTTGCTGTCATAATTTATTCATCGCTTGTTTTCCAAACGAATGAGTTTATGACGTAAAACGTTCAAAATTTGAATAATTATGAATTCAGTTCGAAATTCAAAATCTATTCCAAATACAAAATCATTTTTTAAACAATGAAATTGTATTACTGTGATAAGAGTTCGATAATTAAAATTTATTCAAAACAAATTATTGCGTTCTAAGCTATTCATTGATTAAAATATTTCATGACATTAAAATTTTTATTACTCGCGAATTAAATAACTGTGATTTGAGTTTAGAATTAAAATTTACCTTCATGCAACATAAATTGTGTTCTAATTTTGCAAATCAAAATTATTTGAAATAAATAGGTTCTGAGATCTTTTTCATATAGTTTCTGTGAATTTAAAAAATAATAACGGTTTTTTGAGTCGTTACATTGATGTGGTCATCATTATTATAAAAAAGAATTACGTACGTATTAATTATAACGATAAAACTTGAAAAACGGATATATTGCCATTATGACGTAATCAAAGGCTTTGTATGAATTAAATGAATAAACTCAATATGTAATTTACAGTAAACATTCATAATATAGTAGGTATTAAATATAATATAACTAATGAATAGTTTTCATAAATAAATACTATTATGGTAATTTTATATTTTATTCACTGGTTGACTTATTTGGTCTGACTGTATATATGAATCTTTTCAATGAATTTCATATGAACATAAATATTCATACGAGAACTGTTTGTTATTCAATTGTTTAAACTCTTTATTTTAAAGAGGTTTAGGATAGACAGGACAGGACCATAAGTTAGCAAATCGCTCTCGATGCATCCTGTTTTTTTGAGGATGGATGAGAGGGAATATCAGACATCGCAAACATCCATGCCTTTGAACGGATATAGATAAATCAATTAAAAACTCAATGTTATGAAACTAAGTTAGTCTAGCAGTCAACGTCGTTGACTTCGATTACGTAGCTCAATATATTTTACTAATTATATTAAATGAAATTAAAATATTTTATGCTTAGATAAGTCACTAATGAAAATATGGAAACTTGCTCAGTGCAATAAAGTGTTCTTCTGAAAAGCCTTCAACATAATAATTTCATAAACAGACATGAGTTTAAAAACAACAAACGTAATGTTCGATGAAACATTATAGAATATTTTGATTGTATAACAATATTGAAATTATGTATTATTAAATCGTAAAAATATTACAGTTAGACCAATATAGAATAGACTTAATATTGATAAGTTGTTTGCCGAAATATATAATCTTCGCACATCAAGCAAATAAAGTAAAAATAAACGTTCCAACCAATTGGTGTAGGTGCCAAAGTTTAGGAGAAAAAAACAGTAAACAAGGTCTTCATGCTCAGAATTTTAATGAAATAATTATAGATCATATATCGAAAAACACACAGAAAGAACGTGAAAACTCACACACAGAATATGTACGGCAAAATACTTCAAATAAATTGTCGAAAAGTGTATTTTTGGCGGCACACCGACAACATATTTCCGCGCGCGCTTTATCAAGTTGGCGCGAAATCTGGACAGATCTAAGTAACGTTGCACTTTTGGGCGGCCAGCGCGACATCGAGGCCGCGTTCAAGCGGACGCTATCGAATAATTCCGAAACGACACGAACAATAAAGTTATAATCCAAGTGATTTCACATTATTAAATCCCCGTTACGATACGGCCGACGCGCCGCGACGCCTATAACAGCGTCCCCGGGAAAGTTTTACGAAACGCATCATTTGTGATTGTTTAATTCAGTTACAAACAAAAAAGCAGCGCAATTGTAAAATTAAAGTAAACGGTTTGTTTACATTATTAAACTCATAATTTTCGTCCGCGTAGTTACGTTGATTATTTAATAAAGAGCTGCATTGTTGTGATAAGTTTGTCAGTGTCAATTTGTCAGTGAAATCGAGTCGGTGTCAGTGGTGAGGAGTCGCAAAGCTGTTGCGCGACAGGAGGCGGAAGGCTCGAAGGGCGGCGAAGGCAGACAGGGCCATGGGTAACCAATGGTGTGCTGGTCGGCCGCCCAAGAACATCAAGGGCGATGCCGTCGACGGTAACGGTCCTTACGCGCCAGACGATCCAGGAAAAACGCTCAACAACAACGTGGAGAAAGAAGAAGCTCCGATTTCAATGACAGTAGAAAACATCGGAGAAGACGTGACCGATAGCAAAGATGTTGAAGTAGAAGGTAAAGATAACACAGATGTAGAAAAGGAGAATCAGGCCAGTCCGCAAGTGGTAGTGATTTTAAAGACAGTGTTGGAAGAACCAAAAAGTGTGACAGATCAGCCAGGAGGAAAATTGAATTCGGCAGCAGTCGGAGGCAACTGGCAAGGAATGTCTGTTGGGGGAGATGTCCTGAAACACGTGCAGCCTCCTCTGAGCATGAGGCATGAGGTAAGAATTTATACCATTACGTGAATTGAGTATTACAACGCTAGCATTACAAGACCTTTGGCAAAGGACCGATCAAGGCTTTGATCTTCGCTCTTGATAAAATGTGTAGAGAAAATAATTCAATTCATTTTTCAAATACTTTTCAATTTACAAGATTGTCAATAGTTTGACAGGCCAAAGACAATTGACGCTGAAATAACAAAGATTTTCGTATATGTTTGGTGTAGTGTTTTTTAACGAATAAACAAAATAGAAACAAAAACAAAATCTTTTAGCTTTAGGACGATTATATAAAAATATTTGTTGTTTGTTTTCCATTGTAAATTGATAATGATAAAAAGTGATTTTAATGTGTAAATAATTATTTTCGAGTGTTTGAAATCAAATTGAAGAAAATACAATTAATTGCTATCCATAAAAATAGAATCAAAGTGCAGACATATTTCTAAAAAGGGAAATGCAAACAAACAAAGGTTTTTGATTATAACACATTTTATTTTGAATTTTGTTACATATGTGTATAATGTAAATTAAATTCACTCAACGCATACCATTAAGATTTTGTATATTTGGTTTCATTCCTAAACTAATATTTAAAAAATACACGATAATGAATCGCAGGTGAATTTAAACTATTATACAGTTCGAAACAGGTAAACTTCTTAACATTGTTTGCTCAAAAAACTACTCAAATTCATGATGAATCGCGTCAATATTATGTTTTAAAAACGTGTTTTAAGTCCTCTCAGAGTCATTATTAATGATCTTAGAGTATTTTTCGTTTAAATCAATATAACCAAGTAAAATGTTTCTGAATATTAAGCAAGCAATGTTCCCATTGGCATACAAAATATGAATCCAATCGAGTTATCGACGTCTGCATATTGGCAGCTATTCATATTGGCATATAAACAATTAAAAAAATACCGCGGATTTTGCTGGTTTGAATTTACTTCGCTACGAATTGTTTTTATATTCAAATATCATGCCGTTAATAGAATAGGTGTGCATATATGACAAATACCTAGCCTACAAGTGACCTGCCAAAAAACAGCTAGCATAACTGTTCAAACTTCTGATGTTCACCTAATAGCATAGTTTTTTTCGCGTCGTTGAGCTCATAATGTTCTAAACATTGTTTTGATTGTGAAAGTTTACTCAGTGATTGTTAACCGGTGAATCGATTTATAATACCGTGGTAACAAATTATGATCGTAATTAAAATACTAACTGAACATTTAATTTAATTTTAATTTACGGATGCTTAGGAACACATTGGCCTTATAATAAAATGCATCTTTTGTGTAATGCCGAAATCATATTTATAATTTTCTGGGGGGCACTATTTCTCACATGATATATAGTCGTGAATAAATAATATGTAATAAATTAGTAACACAAAGACATATTACCTGTTTCTTTTTGATTGAATATATTTTTTTTATTTATGTCATGCCATAAATAATTATAAAATACGTTCGTATGAAACAATGTCATAATAATATTGTTCAATTTATCACAAATTTTAGTAGAATAATTGGTAATTTATCTACACAAATCTATATTTGTGTTTATCTTAAAACCATGCCTATGTAATCCAAAACCCCCGAAATTATATTTTTCTATGAACATATGTATATTTATTGCATCTAAAGAGAGTGTAAGAACATGAGTAATCTTTGTATAGCACTGTCGACTTTATTAAAATTATAAACAAGGTAACCAATTTTATTTCAAAACTCTGCTGTCAGAGTAATTATTTATGAAATAGTTGCCTAGTTCTGGTGTAGAGAGTATCTCTTTATTTATTGATTATAAGGTCAACTGAATGAAGGACATCTGAAGCAATATCGTTTAACATAGTGTTTAAGTCGGTGTTTAATTTTTTTGAACCAAAAAGGTTAGAGACGTCTGAACTAACTATTATGTTTCGCCATTCGCTAATAATTTATTTACACACCTTATCTCGTGATATGGCCGTTATTATTATTAAAGATTTTCCACACCAATTCTTATCATCAATAACATTAATCGGGTGCGCTGCACTTCTGATAACAAAGATGGAAGACTTGAATTGTATGTAGTAAATCTAAAATCTACAGATGATTCGAATCTAGTAAATAACATTACAGTTGTAAATGTCACCGAGGAGAAATGAGTCAGATAGTCCAGTAGCGTAATTAAGAAAAGCGGGCTTCACGTTCACTTTTTATTGTATGTACTAACAAACTTTGATACCAACCTCCACTTGACCCAAAAATCTATCAATAGTTAAATAAAAAGGCCTTTAACTTAACTTATTTATTTTGATTCAACTATGTCAGTATTTTGGAGATAATATACGTGAATGTGTAGCTTATTATAACGTACATTGTTGTCTTCTTTTCTACCAATTCCTTGGATCTGACGTCGATTCATTGAAACTATGAAATGCTGACATGGTTTTGGACGGAAGGCACAAAAAAGGGATTGGTCTAATACAGAAGAAGGCGTCGAGGGATGTTGATATTATATCAATACTTGAATCGGAAACGGAGATATTAAACAAACATCATTATTCATTACTTATGTATATGCTTGCTAGTAAGTAATAAAGTTTTAACGTCCGGTCACGATTTCTTTAAATTTCTAACGAGTTGGATTTTTTCAATTACACAAATGCTATGTGTGTGAATTTGAATTAAAATTATTATCATTATCACATAAGGTTATTGATTTTTTCATACGGGTTCTAAAAGTGACTAAATGCAAGTTGTTCACGACTTCTTCTTGTATGAAAAAATCTATAGATTTTTACCATGTTGAATACTTAGTTTCGAAACAGCGGTTTCTCAAGAAACAAATTAATTAACATTTTAAAGTACACAAGTTCCCATGTAACTATGCGTATCCAATTTTCTTCTCTCGATAAAACATTTATTATCCGTACATATTTTCTTTTTTGCTATTCCCTATTTCATTAAAGTTGAATTTTGTGGAGTTTATTTTTCACTGTAACCGCATTTAAGTCGATGCGGAGTGTCTGGGACACTAAGGTGTACACGATTAAAACCAAATTCCATTAATTCAAAGCTTGTATTCTACTAGTGGTGCTCTACGGTAGAGAATCATGACACCTGACGAAGACTCATATACATACTGAGATTCTAGAATATATGCTTTTATCAGATATTGGGGGTGAGGTCGCTTGATTTCTTGACGAAATCGATTTTAAGGAAACATACAAGGCAGTGCCTTGTTATGTTGGTGATCAAGGAAAGACGTTGGAACTGGCTGGGTCACTTACCGGTAATGCCTCCAGAGAGTCTCAATTATTTCTTCTGACCGTTGAAGTCCCGGCGTCCTTGAGCGGAACGAAATGATCCTGGCAATGCTGTGATGTCATAGGAGAAAGCAAAGAAATTGGAGGGAGAAAGGGAATCATGGTGGCCATATACTCCACATAGGGAGTCAATATGGTCATAGAATAATCTGCATTCATGTAAAATCATATTTAATTTAAATAAAATAATCTATGAAACGGACATGCGTGTTATTAATATTATGAATTTTGATATCTTTTTTCAAATACCGTGATAAATGAATTTTGAATTAAACTTTCGAGTACAGACTGTTCTATTTAGAGATATCAATATTTTATATTATTAGAACTGTAAAGCATCTACAAGTTGGTCAGGAGACTCGCGATGTATTTTCAGACAAATAATTAATCGACAACAGGTGTATGGCAACTCGACATCTGCTTGCGAAATTTTCTTTTTAAGAATAAAGTTCTCATAAGGCACAATGTCTAAATAGTTACCTTAAACATTTCACAGGGGTCACTACTAACTAGTATAACCGCATGGCTTGAGATTTTAAAAATCAAATTTCGAAAAAATCTATAAAGCCGTTAAATTGTTATTTTTTTTAAATTTCGAACATTGTGTATGGTTCATTTATGCCATGCATTTAATATTTTTATTTTGGGTACTTGTCTATTATAGCAATTATATAACTATGCAATTCCATAAAATATGTTGACTTCAATATTAAAATTATCATGAGGTGACCCCTGATTAATATTTTCCTTGCAATAAAGAATCATGTGGTATATAAACTGTAATATAAATAACAAGATCATATTTTTTACTTGCTGATTCTGTCGCATCATCAGCTTAATTTGCAAAATACATATATGCGTTTGAGAAACGTGTTTGGATAACTGATCTACTAGATACCACAGCGAATCAGCTGATTTGCTAGAGTTTAGTTGATACAATTTACAACGACACTAACCTCCGGGTATTCGTTCTTTACCGGAAGCGTTGATTATTTCCCCGGACGGTGGACGAATAATAATTATGGAAATTAGTTTTATCGCCCTGGCAATTATTAAAGGTTATGATTATTTGACACACAGCAGTCATCGTTATTTTTTTGAAATATTTATTAGCCATAGACTAGTATACATGCTTTAATTGAATGCTATGCAATGATGACATTTTAGTGAGGGTTAAATGGTTATTTTTTAATATTTGTTTGGCTGCATGCCGTTGGTTCAAACTGTATTGCACGAAAACCTCCATGCGCTTAATGTAGAGTGTTTATACGTATATATATATTTTTTTCATTTGGAAACACTAGGATTCAGAGATGATTATATGGTTTCCCAGAAAATTTGGCTGAGTTATAATAAAATAAAACTTGATAGTAAAAATTTCAATACATATATGTTAATTTCTTTAGCAGAGATAAAATGTAGCTTAACTTAAGATCATTTAACAAAGGATACCCAACTGGTCGATCAAAAATCAAAATTTGGTTGAATCTGAAAACTATTATATTCACGCTCCCTCCAAAAAATTGTTTTTTTTAACAAAATACTAAAATTAAATTATTTTATAAGCACATATGTGTGTATGAAGCACATATGTGAGTTTACATTTAAAATTTTAAAAAAAGTTTTAAGAAGGGAACAACCCTAAATTATATTTATTATGAGAATCATGCTCTAGGAGCGATGGCGAGAAAACTTCAGATTGAAAAGAAGCTCCCAGCACAAAAATGGTTGGGAATCCTTAATTTAGACACTACAAAAAGTGATTGTTGGATTCTTTCTGGAGGCAGGAAGACTTCAATTAGATTTATGGGCTCAACAGTTTTTTTTCACTTCGGCAACTCAACGCTATGAAAGATATGCAAATTAAAATTAAGTGTATTTGAGTGATGATTTTAAAAACGAATTTAAATTTTCATAAAACAAAACATACCAAAATTATAATTGGGTGTTAAAAAAATTCTTTTTTTATCATGTCCGCTTCCAATGTGGAGAATATGGACTCCTAACGGAGTTTATTTCAACATAAGTGATTCTATAAGAACTGCTTGTTGCTCAGTTTCTCAACCTATTTTTCCAAAGAGAGTAGGAATAGAAGGATAGGGCTAGGACAAAGGTATAATCGACGATAACTATTAAACTAAAATGCTGCAAAGTTGCTTTAAAACCAATCAATTTCGACAAGCACTTTACCTTAAACTTCAATTTCAATTGAAATTGAGGCTGTAGAATCGTAAATAAACAACGACTCCGACTGCGGTTTGAAAAAGATGCAATATTTTATATATTATTAAAATCTTGTTTTCAATATGTTATATATATATATATTTTTTAATATGGACGGATAACTGTTTGCGTTTCAATTTAACAAAAAGAAAAGCCGTTGGAGTCATTCGCTTTTTACAACTCCGACTCTCACTCTATAGCTTTGCTAAGAATCCAACTCCGTCTTTATTCTGAATATTTCTGTCGCTATATCATATAAATATATACGCTATGAGAGTCGGAGTCAGTTAGTCAATTTCATAATTTTACGAAAGATTAAGCAATGTATTAATTAACAAGTTGTCGTAAAAAGATGTCTGTCGATACGCCCAGCTAGTAGTTCAGATGCCCACATTAGAATCAGTCGTATGATATTTAGTCAATTTATTGTTTACTCATATTTAGAAATAAATTTGTTTAAAGTTATGAAAACTTTCTTTCAATTTCCTCTTCACTGTATTTTTTAAACAGTATTTCGATTGCATGGCAGTATATGGTACGAGTTATCTTTGTACACAGATAAGCAGTCTATTTAGATTTCACCTAATAAAATCTTTTAGAGTAGGCACGGTAATTCGTGATTCTTACTCGTGTATCAATCAAATCATGCGTCCCTGAATTAACTCACAAACAATTCTATTAATACAATCTTACACTGAAATTACACTACTAGTTAAGAGTGCCAGCGAAATAAGTGATTTTCTATACATTTTATGATCCACGATTTAAGTAAGCCGCAAGGTTGAGTATGTAAATTTATCTTACAAATATTTTGATAACGTCAATGAAATAATAATGTATCAACTTAATGATGTCATATATTATAATATGTGAAGTCATCTCTTGCTAATAAGCTCTTTTATTTTATTATATAATATATCGCGAATAGGTGCAGTAACTGTTTACTAATTGAACTCTTAGAATAATTTTACACTAATGAAGAATGTTAAATGAGCTAAGATAAAAAAAATGAATTTGTCTCTTTGCTGATTGACCCGATAGTTTTATATTTGAATAAACGGCCAAGTTCTGAAACGTCACGTCACGTTTGGAATTTAAAATTGAATGAAACTAATGAATTTTCGCTAGAAGATATTTATCTTTTTACTTTAAAATATTTTGTTTTAACAAGATCTTTGCTTAATGCGCATACTATGTTTCAGTGATTTCACATACCCTTGAATATCTCTGAATACTGAATTCTTAACTATATAACTTATGTTTCTTGGATAAGTGTTAAATACTTTGTACAAGAAGTATTTGGCGTCATTAACAAATGCTAATATGACATTGGAAAACCAGCGTGACTAGTATTTGACTCCACTCAACAGAATGTATATTTAGTCAATATTGCAGTGATTGAATGGTAAAGCGATACGTATAACAATGTTAATAATTTAGCATGTCAAACGAATAAAACAGTGACTCACTTTTGGTAATTTTGCAGGAGAGCGAAATTCAAGCTAGAACAATATCAATTTAAAATTAAAATTGTTAAACGCCATCAAATAAATGAATTATAAGTAAATAATATTTTTTCGCTTTTCTACAAAATGGCGTATATTGATTCACTGATTTTTTCTTTATGGTATCGAATTATGCAATCTTTTTAGGTTTTCATGCAAAGTTTGTAATCTTGAATGCGGTTGGAAAAATACAAGTGTAGAATTTTGGAGTTATCGACTGTCTAGATTTCAATAATATTTCAGCGTAAAAATCATAAAATAATGATTATTACTTTTGAAAGTCGAATAACATTTTCTGGCGAGACTTTTTATAGATATTACTCATTGAGAAATCACTGTCATAATAGTATCCCGTTGACAGCCATCCGAATTCGGTCCAATTTTTTTTTTAATATATTGTAATTTACTCGTATTTTCAGCAGGAATGAAAAATGAAGAAATATTTCAACATAGTTCAGTTGCTTAAATTTTTTGGTATACTCTTATACTTCTATTTGATTCAGAATTATTAAGTAAAATAGACTGCTGTTATAAAAATACAATGCATTTTTACTGGTATACGAATACTTCATCACGATATTTATATAGATCAATTTATTTTTCTACTGTGTACATCTTATAATAGTTAAATGGCAGGGATGTGAAAAGTACTGTGGTTTGAGAGAAATGGACAAATCAGTTTAAGGGGAATTATTGCAATGCACTTCTTATAAGTCGGGACAGAAGATGTGCTTTGGTTCCTCACTTCTTTCAAATATTTGCTGAGAAGAACAAACCGGCAACTATTTATTTTTCAAACAACATTGAGCTTCATAGCTTTATTTTTATAAACTAATGAATGTGTCAACAGTTTAATTTATTAAATGTATAAACATTAAAGCTAATACTAGCTCCTTCAATATTTGAGACATGGACATTTGTACTTTTAATGTATTCAAACTGGTTTTTTACAATACAAATTTTGATTTTTTAACTCTAAAAATAACGTTTTAAATATTGACAGTGTCTCCACACTTTTAAGTGTGGTTCCCTTCAAAGACAATTTTTAGTACTGTTATTGTTTGTGTCTTCTTCCCTTCACACGACAAGTAGACAGAAAACACATATCTCATTTATAATTTAAAAAATAAAATTAAAGTCCACTTTATAAATTTAAATCTTTCGTTAGAGTTATTCTGAAGATGATTCTCAAAGAGACAAAGAAAATGTCACCCGTAATAGTACAACCTGTGAAATAAAAAGAAACCCAATATATTCTGTTGAATACAAACAAACCAATATACTTATGTGTGGAATAGTAAATGAGAAGAATGTATCTGAAATCTCATTCAAACAAAATATTTATTTAGGCACAATTCGTGACAAACATCTAATAATAGAAAACTGAACGTTAACGCTACTTGAAATTCGTCTTCAATGGTAGACAAACCATTTCGACTGGTTGATGATTTAATAAATCGTGCTTTGTTTAGAAAAAGGATAACTTGTTTGAACGAGTGCAAGTGATTAGTATGTGAAACTGTGCTGTTTGTGTGGTATAGAAAACCTCTTTAACGTTATTTTTCAATGGTTGAATCATGTATGCATATGTAAACATAATTTAGCACATTTATTATTGATTCTCGTGGCATAAAATACACAGTTTCTTTCAACGGCGTATATGAGATTGTACAGTTTAAATTAACTGAAACAGTCATGATCAATGAAATGAATGGACTGACGTATAAACTAAGTACAGGTATATTAGATTATCAAACACAGAAATGGTTTCCGTTATTTTCTGATTTCGTACCCTGGGGTAGGAAAAATTAACAGCACGTTCTCCCGATATTTTTTAAACTTCTTACGACGACTACGTGGTCGAGTGGTCAACGTCGTTGGCTTCGGTTACATAGGTCACGAGTTCCAATCCCAGTACGGATATTTTTTATGAATTGATTTGCTATTGATTTATGGATTTCTCCCTAAAGGCATGGATGTATGTGATGTCTTGAATTCCCACCCACCCATTCTATCCTAAAACCGGTATAGTGAGAACGATAAGCTAACCACTATTCCTTTCTTAGTAATATCCTCCTTACTTTATTTATTTGAAAAAAAGAGGTTGAGCATCTGAGTAACAAACAGTTATCGTAGAAATACTTCTGTTGTCATAAACTCTATTAGCAGTCCATAAGCTCCACATTGGGAGCGGACATAATCAAAAAATATTTGGAGAAGGGTATGAAGTATGAACTTCTTTTGGAGCATCTCTATCAAAATTTATAACGAGAACTCATTGTAAGTAAGTCGCTAAATCTTTTTCATGCTTCGTTAAATTTCAAAAGGGGTGAGGGTGAGGGTTTTTAAAAAAATCTTTCGTTACTAGATTCGAGCAACCCCCACAACCGAGGAAGAGTGTTCAAAGGACTTGACATTTTAGTGAAAGGACCGAAACATTAATATTTATTTTATTATTTATATTATAAAGACGTTGCACATTATGTATATTTGCGATTCCATTTGCCACCACTGGAAGTTAATATTTATTTAAGTATCATACATATTTATTGAGTTGTTCCACAATTATATCAAATGATTAAGACCACTTTCAATCTTTCCTAGTTTGAATCCATCATTTGAAGTCTGTCAGACTAGTCTTGATCATTTGATACATATTTGAAATTAATACCTAAGTACGTAAAATTATGTTTTATTTTTGAAAACATATTTAGTATCCATCAAGTAACTTAACAATTAACATTAAAAACATGTGGTTAAAATTTAGTTCATTAACATGTGATTAACAGTTAACATTAATAACACAATTAACATGTGATTTGAGTTCATATTTATTGATTGAATTGGTAGAACTTCATTGTAATAAAGTGAATAAATATCAAAGTATTTTAGTATTTTATTATCTTTAGTCAATTTCTATTCTTTCAATTGTTAAGCATTCTAAAATTTTTAAAAAAACGCTATGGATGTATACAAGAGTGAGTTCGGATGAATAATATTTGTTATGGTAAACTTTGTCAAAGCTTATTCAGTTGACCTTCTTGCCAATTTCAAATACTTAATTTCTTTTGAATATTTTGCTATATCTTATGCAAAAGTAATATTTTAATAATCTGTAAATATTTTGTAATGTACATGTAAATATATAATTAAGTATAGTAAAAAAATAAAGATGTTTGTATTAACTCATCTATTTACAAATTATTAATATGTAAATTTCGTATAATTTATTCCATTCGGTCAATATTTACTTTATGAATTTAAGGCATAATGACATCTAATCAAATGCTATTATTCTCTTTTCTTCGTCAGTTTTTCTTTTAATTTATTCTTTGGTCTGCTGTCCAGTAGTGATTCCTACGCCCAAGAGCAGAGGTGAGGCACCGACACAGTGGCGTAGATATAAATTTGGGACCCTCGTGCAAACGACACACAAGGTCCCTCTCGCAATTTGTTATTGATTGAATTGGCATTTACTTAATATAACCTCATTGTAATAAAGTGAAAAAATACTAATGTTTTAGTTTTACAAATATTATCTTATGTTTGGTTGATAGCTATTTCGGCTAATTCCCTTATCAGAACGACGTTTAAGCTTTTATTAACTGAGTTATATATTCTGGCTTGTAAGAGATACACGATACATCCTCTCGTCTACTCTTACACCCTAATTTATATTGCAAAATATAGTATTATATTTGATAAATTGATTTAGTGTTTTTCGAAACGATAACAAATATAGAATTCTTCACAGCTAATAAGATAAGAGTCTCATGCTCTACCGACTGAGCTAGCCGGGCTGTGTGGTCGAGGGGTCAGCGTCGTTGGCTTCGGCTATGGAGGTTACCGGCTCAAATCCCAGTACGGACAGTTTTATAAATTGATTTTTTAATCGATTTATGAATTTCTGTTCGAAGTATGTATTGTCTTTAATTCCCCCCTCCCGCCCATCCTATCCCATGAACGGGGCGTATCGAGAGCGATTAGCTAACCACTAGTCCTGTCCTAGCCCTATCGTTCTATTCCTACTCTCATTGGAAAAAGAGAGGTTGAGAAACTCAGTAACAAGCAGTTCTCGTAGAAACACTTCTGTTGAGATAAAATCCATTAGGAGTACATATGCTCCACATTGGGAGCGGAGATGGTAAAAAAAAAGTTAAAATTTTAGTGATTATTAATAAATAATTATATTTGCGTCTTGTAACGGTTTTGGCGATTTGTTGTATTGAGTCTGTAGAAATATGGGCCCCCATTTTCGTTGGATTCTCCTGCATTGCATGACTCTGCTCTGAGATGGCAACGTCGCTGCAAGCAAGGCTATTGAGCCTTCTAGAATCTAGATCCTCAAGTTTTATATTAGTTTGTTCTCATTTATTAACAAACAATTTGAGAATCATATATTTAACTAAATATATGTAATTATGTTTAAACTCTTGAATACTGCCTTTCGAAATGAAATGGTTCCCACCTTTCCACTAGCCTATTATGAGCACCGTGTTGATATATTCACAGTTTTACTTCTGTTACTAGCTCATCGTTAACCTTAATGTCAATATAATAACTTCAGGAGAATTATTTATAGAAAATTATAAGTTGTTATTATAATTTGTAATCATTGAGTTAATTATAATTCACGACCACCGGTTACCATTTAGGTATCTTCATATGCCTTGCTGTATAATATTCTCAAGGTACATTACGTCGCTATGACTCACGATAAGTCGTAAGATCAAAATAATTTTCAATGATTTATGAATAAATGATTTATGAACATTTACTACCAAAACAATAATACGTATTAAGCAAACTATGATCACGTTTTCCTTCTCTTGTGATTGAAACATTGGTCTGCGTGTGAAAATATTTTAAAATACAAAAGGGCATAACCGTCGATTTGGCGGAAATCAGTTGTTTTCGGCGTTGGTAATATAAATTGCTTAATAAACATGTTATAGACCTCTGACAAACGGATTTCATTGCTTGCCAGTTTTGCACCAGAAGAGATGATTTTTTTATTAACCTGATATAATACGCAATATGTATATATTAAATATTTCAAATGTTACGATACATAAATTATTATATAATATTAATTACATATCTTAATACGATGTCGTGATATATTCGTCCATTAAATACAATCAATGTTCCTAAAAACTAAATTTTGTTTCTACTATACGTGAAAAACTTCTTATTTTCTGTGTTGTTTGGTTTTTAAACCTTACTTATATCAAAATTAGTTCGTTAGTTATTAATTGTGATAATGAAAAAAAATATGCGGTCAAATGTCAAATATGTACACAATTATTTTGTTCGTATGGCTGAGTATTAAGTCTGTAAGTCGTTCAAACTTATGAACATATGTAAATTACTACTTGCTTTTAAAATAGCACGCGACATTGGAGTCTGTTTTTCCCATTAACATTTTTTTACAATTTATACATGCCCCGTTTAGTCTTGGAATGTAAGATTTTTGCGTTGAAAGTTAATGCTCAAATAATTTGAAAATGATATGCTTTGAAAGATATTAAAATATAGATTAAGGTAAATGTAACAATTCCATGTTTTGCCATCTACTTGAAATAAGAAAAATGTATAGTGTTCTACGAAAAGTACAAACTATTGTTTATTTTTGTTTTTGCAAAACTGAAATCGATTATAAGATAGATTTTTATACCCAGAGGTAAAATACAAATCATTCTTCCAATATTTCTTTAATATGTTGTGGTGGCAAGAGGTTGTTGGTTCTAATCTGCAATCAAAGGACGGGAGCCGGTATTTTTGGAATTCTTGAATTAAGAAAATATTCAAATTCACTTGTAACTGTAAAAAAATATTTCTTCATTCTTAATTACATGTTTATTGATTATTTACGATAAAATAAATATCAAAATAATTTAACTGAAACAAAATGTTGCATTTTGTATGTGTAATTTGGATGAACACCATATTTTTTATAAAAGGTAGAAAATTATATTTTAAGGGTTAAAAATAACAAATAATGCATACAAATAACTTCACGTGCCTGAGGGTGGCAGCAACAATTAATGTTGCAAAATGTTGCGTGTCGTAAGCTTTTCAAAGCTTTTACACGGATATTCGTGTTCTTAGAACTTCCCATACGGTGCTAAAATATTTATTCTATGGGCCAGCAACAAACATATCGGAAGTATTTTTTTACAGAGACGTTTATGATTTTTATAAATTGTTAAATGATTTATTTACAAACATTCGTTTAATCTTAAATATAATCTAGCTTAATAGAAATTTGAAATCATCTCAGTTGAGTATAGGGCATTTAATAATTTGTCATAATTATGTATGTATTGCTTAGTTCAGACTTATTGTTTTTGGAAAACTCAGTGGTAATTTTAATGAAGAAATATCACACGAGAAAAGGCACTGATAAATGAATTAAAAAAGCGAAACAGCGTAAATGTGAAATTGAGTACCTAGTTTGGGTCAGTTTTGGTGTATACTTTGTATAATATAGATATTATATACTATTTTCACGTGCATCACGTCCTTGTATGCAAATTTGGTTGGTCAAAGAACTATCACGATGCCCATTGAAGGCATCCGACATTCCTGGAATGATGTATGGCTTCCTTTGACATATTCATTATGAATTTGACGGTCTTCCTCATTACGAAAGCGAAAAGTTTCGGCAATAACAATCTACCCACATCGGCCATAAATTTATTTATTCGCTCTTATCACGAGTTTGAACTGTATATACTTATTTTAAAAGTGTAGTTTGGCTTGTGTGCTGTTATACGCTATTAAAGAGCTTTGCAACGTTTAAAAAATACCAATTACCAATTGGTTTGGTCGACAAATTGCGAAGACGACATTTTTCTTCGTGAAAAATGAATTATCAAATTGCATTTAGGAAATAGTACACCTACATTTAATTTTACATACATAGCACGTTATTATTCAACTTATTTGTGTAAACATGCTATACATTCTAATTATAATTGTGTAACCTTATGAATAAGAATGATTTATATTATAATTCTCTAGCCCAGAGCTTCCCAAACTATGTTCCGCGGAACACAGGTGTTCCACAGAACCTAAATAGGTGTTCCGCGAACACCCACATAACTTAAAAACCACTCATGCCGTTACGAAGTCAAAGTAGAGGAACAGACTCGACGCCACACCATTTAAAATTAATAAGTGTTTTATTGACGTATTTTTTATACTTTTATGAATAACCCAACCTAAAAAATAAGCCAAGTGTTCCATTGGAAATGTCGTATTTGTAAAGTGTTCCATTGCAGAAAAAGTTTTGGAAATCCTACTAGAGCCGAATAAAAAAAACACTCTTAATTTTTTGTTTAAAATAAAAGAAATGCATTAGTTCCGTGAAAATGATTTAGTTAAAAATCTTACGATAGAGCTAACCCGGAGATGCTTTTTGAATGGCGAAATAAGTCATGCACAACTAGTGGAATAATAAAGTTAAAAATTCTCATTTTATATTAGTCGTTTAATAGCTGAATAAGTGGTCCTTAACCGATGCTTTGTGGCGCACTGGTGTTCCGCTAGCTACCAACTAGGGCTTGTCGGTTTCCAAAAAAACTGGTGTTGAAAACCCGATTTTCAAGCGCACTTCGCGATTGTTGAAAGTCGGTTTTTTTTTAACTCGGAAACCCAGTTTTAAAAATGAGAATTAATATTTGATTGTTTTACTATCATTCAATTCAAAACGTTAGTATTTTTGACTCGGTTATTGTACAAATAAAATGAAATATGTATTTAAATTTTCAGTAGACTTCAATGTCAAAAATATACAATTTTACTATCTTTTTTTAAACTAAAATTAATCAATTATTTTTTCCGCCATTTCTATTGAATTACTCTGCTAAAACTGGTTTAAGCCGAGCTTTAGAGTAAATTGGAATTTCAAAACCGGTTTTTTCTAAAGTCGGTTTTCGTGTAAGCCCTACTTCCCACTGGCGTTCCGCCAGCATATGAAAGTTTTGAAAGAAGAAACCGAAACAAGCGTTTTTTTTTTTTTTAAATAATTACTTAAACAATATCTGAATCTTCCATCTGTCCATATAAATGTATTGTGACATAGAATTTAAAAAATACATCGTTTTTTGTTTTAAATGAAAAATAACTCTCAGTTCTATTTGTGTTAGGTTGGTCATTGGTGGCTCGGGTTGACCTCAATATCAAATGCAATTTTGGTCTTAAAAAATCATTCCTATGTAATAATTCTACATTTGTTTAGTATGAGCAGGATCGGTTTCGCTCATCACGAATTTCAACTTATAAGAATATACATGAATACAGGGCTATTTATACTAAACCAAGTAAAACTATCGAGGGTATTGGTTTACTTGGTTATTTGTAAATCGCCTTGTGTTAATGTATATTCTTATAAGTTGTAAATGCTCGTAATGAGTGAAACTGAAAATGCCTTTTCACCAAGTTTTGACAGTGAACATCGTTAGAGTGATATTATAGATAAATCTAAATTTTAGTTTTCCATCAAAATTATGGTGCACTCTACACACGGATTTACTGCCTTTTTTGCGACACTGCAGAATGGCCTTACACCTTTTAATCCCAGATTGTTCTTTCGATGTCGGGATTTTAAACATAACTGCAGTGTATAAAAAAGCGTGTAAAAAAGTAATAGAATTCTTAAAAAACTTGACGATTGATTATCTAACAAAGTGATCAAAATTACATTGATATAAAAAACTGTTTTCATAACATTATGACGTTTTTGTTGATTTTAAACCACAATGTTTAGTTCTATTGAAATAAATATTTATATCGGCGGAATGGTAAATTAATTTTTGCACTACATCTGCTTTTCATTCTTCATTTTTTTTATTGAAAACCTGCCATTCATATAATATATTTCGCTATTTGTATACATTGTCCGTTAGTTTATTTTACTTAGACGAGCTGACGTACTTGTTTATTGTATTCATAATAAAATTATTATATTATATCTCTCAGAGTCGAGCTGTAGACATTCATTTTCCACATCGAAAATACACTTTTAGTATATATGTACATACGTGTAAATATCTTAAATTTTGTAACGTTTCAGTAACAGTGGCGCCCAAAAATGTCATAAAATAGCTCCTAGGTGGTTTTTCTTTAAAATTAAAAATATAGATAATATATTGTCAATTTTATGTATTATAATTTATTGATTTAAGTTTATGAATTTCTGGTTTGTTTAAAAAGCTGAATTAGCAACTTGTTATTTATAATACATGTGCAGAGTTATCATACATTCGCATTTGGTATATTGACATGTCCATGGTCGACTGGTCAACGCAGTTGCCCAGATTTATGTGTTTCCGTTCAAAGGCATGGGATGCCTGTGATGTATAAGATTCCGCATTTATTTTAAGGTACAAAAAACGATAACCTAATCACTAGCCATGTCTTATTATTATCAGTCTACCCTAATATGCATTTAATCTAGAAAACCTTCTGTTGAGAAAGGCTCAATTAAGAGTACATATTATCTAATGTACATTGGAAGCAGACATGGTAAAAAATAATTGAGGACCAGACACTTGATCCCGTGGACACCGCAACCAAATATGGTGTCGATCAAAAGCCAGTTTCACCAATCGGTCACTGGTTGGGCAAATAATAAAGTATGGTTACATAATTAACTTATCAATCAATTAAACAGTATTTTATTTTACCAAGGGAAAGACGCTTGTTTCAAATATGTATAAGGATATCCAGTGCCACTGTCCTCAGGTCATTAGGCGACTAAGTAGTTACCATAAAAGTAGGAATACTCGGTGATAAGTGAAAAATAATGACATTAGATTAGGTCTTGCCGACAACACTTTATTGCACTAAAATTACACTCAGTGTATTATACTTGGTAGTCGTAATCTTGCAATTGATAGACAACGAATCTGACACCCACCAGTTGTTTTCTTCGCTTCCGCCAAGACGATTTACCACTGATCCCATCTTATATTTCAGTATTACATTGATCGGTAAACTGATAACCGGATAATTACCGGGCATTTATCTCAGTGGTCAACGTCGTTGGCTTTAGCTGCGGCGCTCACGGGCTCGGATCCTACTACGGACAGTTTCTTTAATTGTTTTTTTCAATTGATTTAAGGATGCATGTTCGAATTTCTGTGATTAGCTAAGCACTAGCCAGTGCTGACGCTACGTGTAGGCGTAGTGGGCGACTACCTATAGTGAAAGTCTGAAAAGGCAGCCAAATGTCTAGCGCCTTTTATAATTTTATAACTTGCCTTACATATCATTTTATAACTGGGGTGGAAAAATACAATATTGCCTTGGGCGGCCAAATGTCTAGCGCCGGACCTGCCCATAATCCTACCCCAGCACTATCTTTCTATATATCGTTTTACAAAATAAAGGTTGAACAGCGAGTAACTAATAGTAAAACTTTTGTTGTGATAAGCTCTATTTGTATATAACGGACACGATTAAAAATATATTCTATTTTCAATTTGAATATCGATAAATACTATGCTATGTTAACCTTATTGCAATGGAGATCTACTAATCGAATGCCTATTCGATAAAGTCTTTGGTACTTTCGCCGTTTTAAAGAAACCGTTTTGACAGTTATGAAATGCTATTTGCATTTTAAAAATATAGGCGTAAGCTACAAAGACGCTTGTCGATTTCAACTTTTGAAAGGAAATGATTGTCAAAGATAAATTTATTTCATAAATTCTAAAATTATTGTTTCATCTTCAAACTTGAAACAAGCAAAATTAAAGGCTTTAATACTTTTAGTTGAAAATACATTACTGAGAACGTTAAACCAAATTTAATAAAGGAACAAATCGCAGTACATTTTTAGTTCCGCAATATGTATTATTGTAATAATATAGTTGTTTTAAAAATGTCGTCAGGAGGGTTGTTGAAATCTCTGTCAACTGTATTAAGGGTGAATGAAAGTTCGAGACAGTGACATCTATTGATGAGAAAAATGGTAAATGTAATTTATTTACAAAACTATGTGTACATACTTGATCAAATATTTATAAATACAAACATCCCAGTTGATTAAAGCATTCCTTATTATTATATTTTAATATCAGTTTACTGTATAAAATGACAAGGAGCCAGTGGTTCGCACGTAAATATTTTGTTATTATGGTATTAGTTTTCTTAAAATGTTCCGTTGATATTGACGATATAATCGCCGTGGGCTACATTTTATTTGTGAATTCAATATGTGACTATATTGTTTTGTAAGATTTTTTTATTATAAGATTTATATAAGACCCTTTTGGTTTATTTATTTAATTAATAAACATTGCATAAGATATGTTATCTAATCCACTTAAAAGCACCCGAAAGCCTTGTAAAAAGGTGAGAAAATATAATTAAGGAATTTTAAAAATACTATTTATTATAATATCTGAATCAAGTGTGAATTATTTGTTTTTTGTACGATTAGAATTTAATGACGACAAATGAAACAAGAAGTCACTTACATCATAATATTAAATTTATAGTACAAAAATATTATATTTTAAAGGCACAGTAGGGAGTTCATTTTGGCAACGGTATAAATTTTTAGATATGATTTTCATAACTAAAATTGAATATAACTTGCAAAGTAATTAGCTGCAAAATACGGATGTTGGAATTGGTTTTGTATTTTGCATTACGCACAAAAAAAGAATAAATGTTTTTTTCTTAAATCACAAGTTAACTGGAAATGTTTACATGACATCAAACAGTTGCCGCATTTCGCTGAAGATGCTTAGCGTATCTTTTAATGGAAATTTATTCCTGTTTAAAATATTGTACTAAACAAAAACAGCTCTACTCCCACTTTGAAGCTTCTGCAAAGTAAACACAGATGTCGGCAGTGTGTAGATATTCCCACGCTTTTGCCGACAGTAAGTTGCATACTATGTACACGTTTTGGATTAAAATAATAATTATTTCAACAGTGATAAAAAGTAGTTTGATTAAAAGGTTATTAAAAAAAAAATGTAAATTATACCTAAATGAAAACAATATCGACAAGGAAATATAATTATATTGTAAGATTTTGTCAAATGCCGTTTCAATTAAGGAACAAAAGCACTCTTCGATCGTAAAAATATGGCTTAGCGAAAGCGTTAAGTTTACCACTAGTTCTGCCACTATCCCTCTATCATTACTCTCTTTGAAAAACGACTAAATAACAACCATTTTTCGTAAAAAGATACTCCATATTTAAAGCTTTCATCGAAATGTTTTACAGAATAAAATAAGTAATTTTATTAATTTCATTAGAACTTAAATATCACGAAAGAATTTTTAAAGGAATAACACGATTGCTACGATATTTAAAAAAAAGATATGACGGTTTCCAGCCATTTTTATCCTTACGTTAATGACAATGATTAACAACCATAAATTGAATACTTACTAGAAAATTCAATTAGTTGTATACTTATTTGCTTTCCTCGTATACGCTTTAAAATATTTTTTTGACTCCTTAAATAATTTGAGTAGAATAAGACAAATGGCACCGTGGGCATTTACACGATAAATAATGCATTACGTTACGTCGCATATTCTGTTTGTTTATTTTACGTCTATAAAGCTTTTGTTAAATATATGTAGGAGTTTGAATGAGGATTTTAATTGAAATAACTTGTTTATATTATAATACTACATCAAAAAGACCGACGCAGACTATCTTCGCGTCAAAAAACAAAGAAAGACTAATCAAATAAATTGTATTATAATATATATTATATAGGTGGAATGATACGTGTAGATTTTGTGATTCTCGACACTTTTTGGTTCCAATGTTTTTAAAAAAATTATACACATTCCATATTTAGATCTCGAGAATAACACAATCCAGCGAATACAATTTTATATTAGATAATGCACACTAACCGAGTACTACTGTAATGCTCGATAATGCTAATGTTTCTTTTTTTTATTATTGTACAACATTAGTTTTTTTTATATCGACTTGATGGATCTTTTAGTTATTGTGCGTGTTGGCCTTAAAGTTCTTTGTATCTCTTTTATCTCTGCTGTTATTGTTCAATTCAAGCAGAAAGGCGTGATCGCTGCAGAGGTGAGCAATCCACAGTGGAACCAGTTTACGTGGATACCATATAAGATTTTTTTTTAATATAACCTTGATTATCCGTATTATAATGTCACACTAGTCACTGTTCTTAGAACGTTGTTTCAAACACCTATACGGGACTGCCACCGTATTTCACGACTATGTTCCGTATTACTATTTGTCCCGTCATCTTCCATCTTGCGTGAGGGAACGTGCTGAAGATTTTGCAGATACAAAGCATAGTTATTAAAAGTCATGTCCCAAAAAGCTATGCGAATACGTATTTGTCATTTTAGCCCACAACGCTAACCGCTGCGTCATAGACCTAACGAAAATATGACTAGGCTAAAAAAGATAAGCCTTGCACCTTTTTATTATTCTACATGTTAATTTTATAAGATTGCTTATCAGAGTTAAATAAACCTTACCCTACCCAATTTCTTATTTATTTAGCACATAAAAGACCCGTATCAATGCTTGGTAATTATGGCAACCCTATCTATGAAATTTCTAAAAAGGATGTGTTCCAGACGTGAAAACTAAAAAAAAAATGAATGTACATATAAGATATAAGCAAAAAGCATTGAAGGCTGGTAAAAATAATATACAACATATCATAGGAAGCACATGCTATAATTATTACTAAGAAATTCGCACGATTGATTATCCGCCATTAATTTCCTGTAGAATTGTATGTAGAACGACAAGACATAACAGCTACGTAAGTATATTTTTCAACATACATTGTATAATATGTCTGCTATATTTTGTTTCCCATTAAATCAATGAATTGTATAAACATTGCGTAGAAAAGAGTCTAGGAACTCTTGACATTCATAAATTTATGCTTCCACATGGTTTTGTGTATGTATAATATATTTTTCGTAGAACATGACTTATTTCAAAAACAATCTTTTACTTATGTATTTTCTATATGAGAATTACGACGATTTTAAATTACATACAAAGATATAATGACAACACCGATAAAACACAATGTCAACTCGGCGACTCTTACAAAAAAAGAAATACGGTCTCAATGACGTGAAATAATAAAAAAAGTGTCGACATGCGGTCGCTGGAAGCGTCGCGACGATTCTTAAACTGGCGTCGAATGAAAAAAGACGGATTTGGAATTGAAAAAAAAAGATTTTCATGATAATTTTTACACACATTTCATTTATATATATGCTTGGAACTTAATATATCAAAAAGCCTTATGCCGATTACGTTTTCAATTCACTGAATAAATGTATTCATATTAAATTAAGATAAACACATTACATACAATAAATTGTAAATCAATAGCTTAATATAATATAATATATGGATACTTTTCGGGTGTTCACTGTCAATACTTGGTGGATAAGCATTATATTAAGAAACACACAATATTCCTTAGTACTTATTTCCACTTTTATCTTTTCACCAGTCAATGTATACTTTGACTGGTGATTTTTAAATTTCGCCAGTTAATGTATACTTTGACGGGTGACTTTTTATTTCACCAGTCAAAGTATACATTGACTGTTTTTTTTTGGCTCCACTAGTCAATGTGTTCTTTGACTGGAGATTTTTTTTTCACCAGTCAAAGTATACATTGACTGTTTTTTTTTGGGTCCACTAGTCAATGTGTTCTTTGACTGGAGATTTTCTTTTTCACCAGTCAAAGTATACATTGACTGGCGAAATTTTAAAATCACCAGTACAAGTATACTTTGACTGGTGAAAACCAAAAAATCCAGTCAATGTATACTTTGACTGGTGAAGATTAAGATCTGGACCGGCTTCGCTCATGGCGAGCATTATCAACTGATAACAAATATAAATTCTTTTCAATGCCAATTGTTTTTTTACACCTTTTTATTTCAATTTGTTTTTGTATAAATGTGTTTGCTGCTTAGAGATGTAAATGATTTAATGGATTCTTCAAATCCTTCCCATATGTCGCTTAAATTTTAGGAGATCTCTTTCATTGCAATTCTAAAGCTGGTTCGGTCATCTGCTCCACCGGCCAATTACTGTTAAGATAAGCTTTTCTTAGTTTCCTCGTTGATTGTCTCATTTGAGAGTATTTATGGTATTCCAACACGTTCCTTTCCACCTGGACACAATCTAAGGAACTTTTGAAGGAGGTGTTATGTTTTATAAATTTATTTGAGAAGTTATCCTTCAATAAGTGCAGAGTAAATTTGTTGAAAATATTAACGTTCTGTTGTGTCGTACATTGAAAAAATAAAATAAAAATATTCACAATATTTTATATAACAACTATTCTTTCTGATATCGAGGAATAAGGATCACAGGGGACTATCTTCAAAAATATAGTTTGAAGTTTACTATAAATGTAAGTACAATGATGGCGAAACTTTCTGAGGAGCGGGTCAAATTTCGTTCATATTTTTTTCAATACTCGCCAGAGTTTGACTAAGTTAGTGGTGTCACTTAAAAAGGGAGGGCGAAGAAATTCTTTGTGGGCCTGCTTCTAACTCACGGGTCATAGGCTAGCCACCTCGGCTATAGTGTAAACAGGTGATATGTTTTGTGTTTCTATACACAACCATATCTTGTTTACGGTTATATTGTGTATGATGTGTACGAGATGTAGCGTTGTTTAACTAATAAATATGACTATGGTATATGGTATGTGATCCTTACCTCTTACTACGGAATATAGAGTCTTCAAATGTTTTTTTTTTGTTTGTTAATTGATTGAAATTAGTTGTTTATGGTATATTAATATTATTTCATATCGAACCACATTCTTACCATTCTTCGTCAGCCTTCATTCGCCACTAAAACAAATACATAGGTAACTTTACATAATTACTGTATTATCGCAAAAGTCTTAGATAGATATTTTGAAAAACATTTCTGTAAGCACTGAAAGCTCACATGGAAGGATTATTCGAATTATGAGAAATGCTCTCAATCTTCTAACACCCGATAGGCTATGAGTGCTCTCTATCAGATCTAGTATGTACGTGCGAAGATATTGATTGTTTCTTAGAAATTAGAAGAAAAAAAACCCGACATTGATTATTTGTCTATCAACCACGCATGCAACTTCTGCTGTTGTATCACTTGGCTTTTTAAAATGTTATTATCTTTTAGAACAGCACTTGAAGTGATGAAATTTATATTATTGATGGTGCTTTGAACTCTGACCAATTCATTTTAAGAAAACAAACCGATCGATAAATATTATAACACATTTTTGTCTTTCAAATAACACAAAATTTTGACATGGTAACTAACTTTTACTCATATACATACCTCGAAGTTTAACTATACAATATTCAATTTGATTTATATATACGTTGAAAAGACAAATCAGGGAAGATTTCGTTCGCAAATTTCCATGAGAGTTAAAATAAAAACGGTTTGATTAATTGTTAATCACATTTTGATTCATTCTCGTTGAGCTTTTTGCACAATGAAGGTTAAATGTGCTTTTTTGCATGATGTTTCATCTATATATATTTATAGCCAATATCCGAATATAAATGTTTTATGCCATTTTGAATGTTCAAAAAAACAGTTTTTTTTTTATTTTTTTTAGCTACATTACTTTTAATTATGAGATTATAGTAAGCTATTTATATTCATTTAATACAAAATAGTCTTTAAGATTGTTTCAGAAGAGTGGCCTTTTTATTGATTTTACGCAGATGGAATAAAACATTAATGCAGATATAAGCCTGTTTTTAAAATCTATTCTGAATACTTTTTTTCCCCATTAAACTTGTGTTTTTTTTAATATATGAGATATCTATGTGCGGATAGGGTTTGGCGTAGCGTACGTCAAATCATCGTCCAGTACTCGTTTAAAAAAGTTTCGCAAGCGGTGACTTTTGGATTTAAGCATAATGACATGGTTTTAACTGAGTCCGAAATTCGTTATATCGAAGTTTTGCTGTGTGTATTTAAAATTTGACACGTCAAAAATACTATATTACGTCACTTGTAGTAAATATTGCGAAGAGTATTTTATTCGATTCATGATTTACCTAGAATGAATCACGAGAATAATTTACAAAAAAAAACATATTGATATGTTAAAACTCGAATACGATTTACATAATTATCGATCGCTGCGCACATTTCCCTCCCACGCGGTATTATAAGTTAAGTTGGATTATATATCTCCAAAAATAAAACGGTCTAGAAACGAGTTCCCAATATTACATTTATTGTTAATTTCGTCACATCCGGCTGACCGCATTTCACCATGGATTAAATTGATGTCGTCAGTCACAAGAGAGATCAGCTGATTTTACTGGGTTATGACTTAATATGCGCAAAATTCAAATGTGGTGTGTTTTACTGTTTTACAATATTTAACTGGCAAACGTTTGGCGTTTATTTTAATGAAAGATTCAGATTGTTTATCAAATTGGAATTTACTTGGAACTCAATTGCAATAAGATGACAAAATATCAAAGTATTTTAGTTCTACAAGTATTATTTTATATTTGTACATGTTTGATAGCCAATTCGATTCGAGGGTAATCTGCCACTGATTGTTAGCAAGAAATTTCAATTAATGCCTGATTACAATCGTATCTTATGCTATCGTTCTAAATAGGGGGAGAAAAATGCAGACGTCTATTTCCATACTTGCCGTCTCTTAAATTCAATTAAAACATATTGTTTACTAATGTTTTTAATTTTATAGGGGATATATTCAAAATACAGTTACAGAATTTTTTATTATAGCAAATTTTCAATCAAATGCATTTTTAATTCAGTCGCTAAAAATACAGTAAACAATTATTATATACGTATCAATAATAAATTAAATTATATCACACTATTGTTTATATGTATTAGCGCTAAAAGATGAAAATGTTTACCAATTTCGTGCAAATAAAATTACGAATTTGTTTAACTGTCAATAGAATAGTGGGAATTTTGTAATTTGTTAAAATTAGAGCCGGAAGTGTAAAGTAATATGTAGTCAGCAGGTTTTTAAATAAATCCACGCTCCTGACACGTATGTAAAACAATCTTACAATAACCATTTCATACTCTTGATGATAATAAGATAATGAGAAAAGTCCTGACAGCTGTCAGAGAGTGGAAATCCCACACGAGTCAGGGTTGGTCTATTCACATTATATGAATAATGATTTAACGGACAATAATAACAAAATCATTTCGTACTTTGAACGAGTTCATTACAAAAACAATCAGATCCACATTGGAGATTTTATTGCCTTGTAATTAAAACAATAATAACCAAATGAAATTGTTGACCTTACGTTAAAATAAATATATCTATTTTGATATCTTAATATTATATGTATAGCTGAATTCTCTCTTATATTTATAATATTTAAAAATAGATATTCAACGATTTTTATCTTTTGAAAGTACTTAAAAACCTTGTGTAGTGAGTTAATAACAAATAACGCTCAAACTATGAACATCGGAAGATAGTTTGTATCGAATTTTGAAAAACAGAAACACCCAATACGTGGTGTCCCATTCCAATAGTGGCCCAACCAGATTCGGTTTAATGTCAACAATCTAATGTTTTATGGAGATTACAAGTTTTGTTATGATCATCACAAAAGCTCCACGTAGATTAGGTGTACAAAGCTATCAGCAAATATCAGCAAGCAGAGTGATGCTAAACCTTACTAGAAGCCAATCTATTATTTTTGATTGATTAATTAAAACTTTGTTACTGTTCTGTTGTGTTGCAAATCGTGACACTTCTTAAAGAGAAAAAAAAACGTGCTGCAATTTATAACGCACCAAGAGGAGTAAAAAGTTATCAAATTTAATTTTATGTGTCCTTCTTTTGTTGATTTTTTTTTATGATTTCTGGATTGTAAGACCGTGATACCGGTTTGAAGGTCTTGAAAAAAAACATGATATTTTTAAGCATTTACCTTTCTTCGATACAGGTGTTATTATATTTATTCCGTTATAGTATTTAATGAGGTCAAAATTTTTTTAATTCCGCTAGAATGGACGGCCCAAATAAAATAATTATTATCAGTTCGACTCTGCCTTGTTTACCAACTGCTAGCATCATAGAATGAATATTTAGCAGTTCAGGACACTGATGTGACTCCGGAAATCAATTGGAAGACATTGCTTTGGATGCTGGTGACCTCTGGTTCCAATCCTTGCACGATGGAGGCGTGGGCAAAGAAATGATTTCATTTGCTCGCTATGAGCTATTTTCTGCCAAGAGTACAGTATCCGCTTTACTGAAACGCGTATGCTAGATTCCATGGCCGAATAAATCTAATTAAAAAGAGTTTTCTTTTTTATTTATCGAAAAAAATGCATTTAAGCTAACTTTCGTTTCGCTAGCTGCTAGAAATTAGTCTAATTGTATAAAGTGTCCCTGCGAAGCGGGTACTCAGTTTTTTGTACATTTCAAATTTTAAATTAATCGGGTAGTCTTTACATACCTTTCCCACATGTATTCTAGCTTAGTACTGTGTTGATATTGATTCTGATAGCTGGAGGCTTTGTATGGGAAACAATTAAGTAAAACTCCGTACGAATACTGATTGTGGGTGTTCAATTAATATCAAGCCTTTTTAGTGGTTTGGTTTTACCCTGAAAAGCTATTTTAGCTTGCCTAATCCTTAACTGACTTTCAAGAGAAGCTTTAAGGTGACCTCGGACCTCCCACCAGAAGGTTGTGTACACACATTTACAAAAACTGCGAAACGTCTCCAACACTTCATATAGGCAAAAATAGTTACACAAAAAGCTTGGAGTATTTTTCAATCATGGAAATGAGACTAATGAAAAATTATTTGTGCATAAGTTTTAAGCGAAATATTTAGTAGATGATGACTCCTTACATACCATTTTGCGACACACAGGTTGGTAAATCAGGAACTAATAGTTTTACTGTTTATGCAGTTTCGTACATCTCTTTAAAACAAAATGATGAAGTAATAAAGTAGCGATACCTTATTATGTTATGTTTACTTCTAATGATGAAACTAAGATAAACTGATGCATCACGGCCATTGCCTACCTTAACTAAACTATACTATGTGACCTTCTAATTAAGATTGTTACATACATTTTATTTTTTTAATTTTAGTACACGATAGTTTTATAATAATGGTGTTATTGTTGCCCATAAAGTAGTGTTAAAAGCTCGTAAAATCACAGCAGTGAAGAGTAGCTGAAGCTGATTTCATAACTTATGTCTGAACTTTTGACCCCCGCCGAAGTTTCCTTGGCGCCAATGATGCTACGGTCAAGCGTGGGTTAATAGAGTATTAGTTAACTTGCATGTAATTGTATATATTAGTGTAATTTATATCGCAAAGATTTCTCACTAGGTGGCAACAGAATACATATTCTTCGGATGTATTTTATTATATGTCGTTTAATTACCGACTTCTTTGTTCATTTCACATCTGTCTCTATCTCTCAATTTACAAAAAAAAGATAGGTGCCTCAAAAACGCTGTGTAATTCGATATCGAATAAATCGAGTCTGCACTGGACAGAATTATGATAAAAATATTAATATATTCATTATACATAAAACCTTATAAAATAGTTATAGTGTTCACAATGTAAATTTTTAAAAACTTTTTTTATTTCACCAATAATGAGTAAGTCGTATTTTATGACAAGGTTTCATATAATCGATAATTTGTAGCGTACTGTTTTTATAACTTAAGCAGCAACTAACGACAAATCAAAAAATATTTAAAAAGTACATATTTTTATTTAAAAACTACCTTAATATATATAATACAGAGTAGTATTCATTCGTCACATTGATTGTGACGAAGGCATCCATTCAAGAAACCTTTTTTCACATTTTTAATATCTCGAGATTGATAATATGCAACTTTTCATTTTTTTTATATTTCTGATTTTAATACAAAAATATCTAGCATTACAGCCAACGGCCATGACAACAGACTTTTTACAGGTGTATTTAATAGGAATTTATTATTTAACAATAAAAACAATCGTCAATTATTTTTTTTTGTATCATACAAAAATATGTACAAGAAAAAACTATCGGAATTCGCTTTATTATTAAATAGTAAAGCATTTAGATTTATAATTTGATTTTTAACGTTATAGTGAATCCGAGATTAAAGGATCGCCAAATTGAACAAGATCCCGATATTGGCAGCCCTAATCGTGACATTCTTTTAATGCGTTTTGATGTTTGATATTTGAAGTTGAAATGAGCATTATTCCAAACGAGTTGAATTTGTTGGTACATGTAATGTCATATAAAAGAACATGGAGTGACAGGAGCACAATTATTGCTCCTGAGATTTTGAACGATAACTTTCTGAGCACCGGATATATACAAATTTTGATAAATAGAAAATTTCCGTGCTTGTTACGTGATTAATTTGAAGTTTTCTTAATTTTGTTTCGTGTTTTCTATTGCATGTCATTCCTAATTTGAATAATACGGCGTGGCAAATTCACGCAAGATACAGGTGTGTTTAGTTTATAAAAAAAACACTTAGACCATAGAGAATATAAATTTATTTAAATTTGTCATTGCGAAGTGCACAATTCGATGGAATCTCGACTTTTGAATGTAATTTATTCATTTGTTTGCATATAACAACCATTAGAGTAGCATAGTCGCTATTAAGATAGGGACAAATTGTAGTATGCAGCCCAGGAATTTCAAACATCTATTTGTAAAAAAAATGCTGTGACAAATAAGAAAACTGCAGGAAGGTCATCTGCTAATTAACTCTTGATAATTACGTTGTCAATTTTGAAAATTATTGCAGCTCAAAGTATTCAAAAAAAATATAGTAATTTTTTCGTGGAAAACGTAATCTAGTGTCCTGAAAAAAGTATTAAAATAATTAATATTATTTTATCTTTGTGTGGCCTATGTTTTAAATATTAAAAAAATATATATCAAAAATATGCGGCTCGCAATTCAATGTAAATCAGATTTTATAGCACGCCGTGTTAACCGAGATTGACATGCCTGATCTAGCCCAACCAAAATCATTTTACTGCAAGGAAGTGTTTCTCAAAGTGTGGTGCGCGTACCCTCTTTGGTAAGCGAAGCATTTGGCTTGTTATCTCAACTTCCCTTAAATATTATAAGTATGTGCCTAAAAGTAAGACGTGTGATTTCTTTATAACCTGATTATTATAAATGATATTCAAGTACGTGTACCCTTATATCACTGTTTCATTGAATTGAATTGAATTGAAATTGAATCATTTTACTTCATTCTGAAAACAGGTCGTGGGAACAAACCAGAGATATGAGCGATAATATCAGTGATGTGAAATATAATCTGAAGATTTTTTTTTTTCTATAAATAAAAACTGTTCATGAATTATACCGCAATTTCAAAACGAATGTGTCTATAAAGCATATTCAAGTTGTATATATATTTAGAAAAATGTTTTACAATTTTTCACAGTCCGTTAAAAAACCTTTCCGGACTCCTCAGTCAGTCGCGACCCACGACTTAAGAATCACTGTATTATATGACTGAAAGTCATATTACACAGTCTTCTTAATATATTTTTATTTTGTTAAAGAATGAAATCAATTCTAATCAAAATATATACTTTTAGGAAGAATCACAATGAATTTTAATCAAATAAAAATAATATTGTATTTTATTTTAAAGGAAACATTACCGGCAAATGTCAAGTCGAAAACGTTGTATCGACTAAGTAGAGAAGCTTTTTTTTTTTTTGTTTTTGTTTTATCTCAGCCTGACAACTTAACCGAGAGAAAAAAAAACAAATAAACAAAATGGTGGGCATAATCCCTGTCAGCTGATGTGGCCACTATTCACATTTTTCTTCGGTTGACTAAAGAGAATAAAAACTCGTAAATCTACTTCGTCTACCCCAGGTTTCTTGTCTCGTGCATGAGATATAAAAATAACAAAGCTTTATGCGCGACGAAACTAAAAATAAAAATCTTGACAGAAGAAGGTGCCTGCGTTTATTTTTGATATATAGATTATTATTATGTTTTTTAATAATTGGGTTCAAGCGTGAAAACAAGTTGTCTAGGTTTCGGATAAGTTGTTTTTACCATCATCCATTAGTTGAAAACTACTCTACTTTAAGGGTATCTGACATAATGAAACATGTAGTTATTTAAATATTTTGAGTTACAAATGAATTATTATGCATTACGTTAAAAAAATAAAGCAGTATTTACACGTTCTAAGAAATGGGATTTAAACACTGAATCCAAGTACTTAAGATCTGGTAATTAATTATCAAAACCACTTGGTAATATGAGAAGTAATAAAAAAACAGATAAAATACTATATAAAATGCCGGCACTATTATCGTACCTGAGTAGGTACCCAACGTTCAACCCGGTACGGATTGCCTTGACTGGGCGTATAGCGTAACGCAGCAACGTTCAACGAATACAGATGATTGCTAGAAAGTTTCTTAAGACCAATGCCGGCGCTACATGCAAGCGGAGCAGGTGACCAATGTTGTGGTAACTCTGGAGAAGGCAGAAGGGAAGTTTATAAATAGGGTGGAGAATACAAACCTGGTTTGAGCCGACAATTTTTTGGGCTTATCCCAAAAAAGTTATGCGACTTGGACTCCTCAAATATCAATATAAATACTCAATTAAAATATATGTATTATATGAAATCATATTTTTATGTAATATATAATTTTACAAACATCGATTAGATTTTGAATTTGAAAGAGCAGATTGCTTAAAAGTAAGGTTCAAACAAAAACTGTATGGATTGTTTTATCGTGAAGTAAATTTTATCTAACCATGTAGACACAAATTTATTGAAAATTATAAAATATCTTCATTATAAGATTAAATTTATTTTGCAAATGCTTTAATACAATTACGTTTATTATCACTTTTAACGATTCAGGATAAAAAAAATCACACCAATGAAGAACATGAAATTTGTTCATAATCTTATCATTAAGACTTTAGGTCGCTTTCATTTTTGTATAACGGAATTACTGAAAAATGCGTTTTTATCTCAATATTTATCATATCATACTATTTTTTTTATTAAAATGATTGGATTGTAGGTTTTAATTTTTATCAAAGTTCAATTAAACTTTGTCGTCGAAAATAATAACAGATAGTTCGTCAAAATTCGTGATCTGAGTAATTGTTCCCTTATATTATAAGAATTTATTTATAACACTATATCAATCTTTTATGTCAATATTCATGAAATTGTTATTAATCATGCCTTTTTTACTGTACATATTGTGAAGTGACAAATTAATTTACCGTTCAGATATTGCATATTCGTAATATAGAATGGTGACACATCTTTAAACTTCCTCTCCGTTGATCATACGGTGTCGTGGGAATTTGACCAAGATCCTTTTTAAAGAAATAGTGTGCCCTTCTTAACATTCCGGCATTCCGGGATGAGTAGTAACAGGTGAGTCACGTAATTGACAGCCAGCGGGAAGATCAAATATAATTTCTCGTCTTTTAGTATCAACATTATGTATCGTCCCCGTTCACACAATAAACTTCTGAATTCTGAAATGAAAACGTCGTGTTATGTGTTGTTAATTAGCACATTATGAAGCCTTTCAATAGAATTTTTTAACGAGAACTGCTTGTAATTTAAGATTTCGACTGAAGGTGCTTGGTGGAATTTCAATATTAAATTTGAATCGTTCAAATTATGTAAATTCACACAGATTTTGTCACTAACGACCCGGGTTTCGCCTTTCGGCATCTTCAGGCGTTCAAGTGCACGAATGAACTTGAACTGACGCTTAGCAAATGAATGTTTCGTGTTTATATAAGAAATAAATGCATCGCTGAATTTAAAGCTATTGTTGGCGAAAAGGATAAAAAGATTTGAGTAGTGAGTAATTTTAAGAATTATATTTATGTAAGCTGCTTGTTATTCTGACATTTAACACACACAGTAACACAGTGGTGTATCAAAGAGGGTTGGCATTGTTGCAGATGAAAATATAATGTCTATATTAATTGACAAATAAAGATTGATATGTATACATAACCAATTTCTTTCACTATATTTTCTTCCGTTTCAGTTGTGCTTTGTGATTCATTGACACGTTAAAGAATAAAAATGACCATTTTTTTAAACAATAGAAAATTTAAGTGATAAAAAAAATGTAAAAATAATCAATGCAAGCTTAATTACCATCCTATTATTTTTAAATTTATAACTTAAGAATTATAATCAAGTTTTAGTTTATCCATAATCCTTGCAATGTTATTTCTGATGACTCTTCTCAATGAGGCGAAACACGTGTCACGTTTGGTAACACAAGGGGAATAACAATGTTATCAAATTAAATTTTATATTAAAAATGAACTTACACAAAATTACCGCCGAGCTGAATCCATCGAAAATGGATATTAAGAGCTTTGATACCAAGCCCCTCAAATAATAAATTACTTTTTAATTTAGTATCTCCATTAAAATATTTATGACTGGCATATTATTTTATTTATTGTCAAAACACATGAATTTAATACTGATCAGATAAATACAAACATTTATACAAGGAGTAGCACTTTCCCACAAGTTGACTCATGTGGTCAATAAAACAATTCTAAACTTACTTGATGTTAATACATTGAATGTAAGCCTGGTTTTTTTTTTTTATAATGACTGGAATGCACAATTGCACCTGGTTGATTTCGCATTCGGAAAACGTTTTGAAAGTGGAGAGTAATTCTGGGCTCGGTTTCCGATTAACAGTTATTGTACTCGCTTATCGCGCCGTAAGATGAGTCACACGATTCGTATTCAAGGCGATTCGGCACGCGCATGAATCGGGTGTCAAAAATGCAGGCTGTTAGACTATTAGGAGCCAAGCTATCTACGACTCGGATGAATTGGAATAAAAGAGGTAGTTTATGAACAATGAATTAATTTGAGAAGCAATCGGAACGTGCAAGAAAAATATTTAATTACATTTATCGACATCTTTAGTTATATAGAAAATTACAGCAAAACATTCGTATTTCTCTTTTTCGTAAAGGATGAAGAAATGAAGAAAATGGCAATTAAAATACATTTAAATCAATATCATTTTTGTTGCATCAATATAAGTGTTGCCAATTCGTATGTACTTGATTATTCCATAGACAAAAAGAAATAATTTCATAAGGACGTTAATACCGCTTTAAATAACTTTCTATCGTATATTTTTGTACATTATTTTGACGTTAATATTGGTTTCGATCATTGTGAGCATTATCAACCGATAAAAAATAGCTTCGACTGGGTTATTTAGTAATTATTAAAAAATGTACAAAACAAATCGGTTATTAAAAATTAAGCCGTATTAAAAATCAAATCTGAAAATAATTTGATGATTTTGAAAATAATTCAGTATTTACTAACAAAATAAGCAATGAAAAAAATATCAAAATAAAATCGACCGCTTCCAGAAATGATAAGATTGAGAGCGAAATCAGCAATGATTTTCATAAAAATGTATAATTATATAAATAAAATGTGTTTTATTTTTTACAAATTGAATGCTACTTCATCCATAGTTGACAGTTACTCACTCACTAAAAGTAAACTTTATTTACACAATGAAAAGTGCATATGAAAATTAGCTGATGCATCACTTCAATATTTCCCACACTAAAAGGAAATGCCTTTCACCTCTTACATTCCAAATTGTAAACTATGACAAAATCCAATAAATAAACCGTTTGGTTTACCCTGTGTGTGATCATTGGATTTGTCGGGGTTTGAAAGGTGTTTATTACTAAGTCTGAATCAACCACAAAATGAAGGGAAATGATTCGTTTTTTTATTACAACATATTTCATGGACTAATGTGGTATTTTGTGTTCCTTTATTTCGTGTGTTTTTGTGTCTTGTGAGGTGGCAAGACCACCCTGATAGGAATTAGTGCGTAATGTAGTTGATTACTATTATTGTCATAGGATGATCGAACAATAGTTAACATATTTTGTATATTTTCGATTTATTCAACAGTAACTTTGTGGAATTATATTTTTAATATAAAATAAAAATTTACCTCACGAGACACGTAACAAAACAGGTGGACATAAAGTTATAAATTTAATTTTGTATCATTTGATAGAAAATTATTACAATTTGAATAAAAGTAAAAATGTTGAAATATTCCATCTAGTAAAAAGTAAATGTTTAACAATGAACAGTTTAGAGGTTTTTGGAAAATAGTTATGTCCTTAATATAAAATAAACATTAGTAAATAACAATTGTTGAACTTATTTCTATGGGGATTTACCGTACCCAATATAATTTATAACTTTAAAACGAGAATTAATTTTTAGTCTATTGCTAATTATTATTAGCTATATGATGCTTCTTACGTGCTACAACTTGTAGCACAACAAGTGGCTTAACAAATTTATTATATTTAATTCCATATAATTTTAGTTATTTAATATGTATCATTTTTTTTTTCAATCCTTTTCTTTATATATTTAAATACCTTATGAAACTATTCACAGATTCGTAGCTAGTTTTTAGTTATATAGGTAATATATATTATTTTATACTACCATTACTGAATATTTATATTCCTTACTCCCTCGTTAATTAATGAAGATGACCTAAAGCATAATTTTATTTGTAGATGTTGTAACCAGCCAGTTTGGTCCGTACAGCTTTGTAGACGCCATCACATATTTTCCCTATAATTTATTATGAACAGGGTTCATCAACACTTAATAAACGAAGGACAAAAAACCACATGAATACGTCAGACAATTATTCCTAAATCGCAAGAATATTATCTTTAGGGCACGCTACCAGTTATCTGCAGTTTTAATAAGCAAATTCAAAAAACCGCAAATTCGTAGCCTTTAAACGGCATCCAGTGGTAACTTAATCATACAAATATAAAACTAAAATGAAGCGTTGCTACACATTCGTCTTAATACACTATACTTAATTTAACCGCATTAATTTACTGAATGCAAGAATTGATAATATTATTTAAAATGTCGATATTCAGAAATAGAAATTACGAAAAATCTTGTGATAAAATTTTATTACTGTATGATTATAGTGAATTTAAGATAGCAAATACAAGTAAAATAAAAACCTCGATATTACGGAGTAATGCGAATAAGAAAATGTTTGTTATGTAATTTAATAAACACTTTAATTCGATTTATATTGCACGATAAATTTTAAAACACGAGCCAGTTATATATAATATAGGTATATATCGATTAAAATTGTTTTAAAAAAAATCGTTGATAAGAATGAGTCTTATAGGTAGGTTTAACATAATTACGAATTCTTAAGTCGGGACAAGATCGGGTGATAGGGAAAAAATATTGTTTATTAAAAGTACCTATAAATCTCTATGCTAGAGCAGAAGTTTAAATTATTGTATTTATTTAATGTCGTTTTTTTCGCTGGAGTTAACCTTTTTTTATTATCATTACTTTGGACATATTGATAAAATATTTAAATGTACTTATTTCGTTTGTTTCAGGTAAGAAAAAAGTACCATAAAACCACCTCTGTGTGCCCAATCTGAATCTATTGATTGATTGCGTTTTTTCTATGACTCTTAAGGTAAAGTATTTCAATGTCTATTCATAGATTATTTGTGACATTTTAAAAAAACCTTTTTTTTTTATATAATGCATCGTTTTTTATTATAATATTTAAATTTGAAAAAAAAACATTTCGTATATCGGCAACTTTTAATTATGCTGTGGGGAAAGTTGTCGGTTCTTTGGTCAACGTCGTTGTCTACGGTGACGCAGCTCACGAGACCAAGCCCCAGTACGAACATATATTTCAATCGATTAATGGATTTCTGTTAAATGGCATGGTTGTCCGTGATGTGTAAACTAGGCTACCACCACCTATTCGACCCTTTACACGTGGTATAGCGAGAGCTAACCACCAGTCCTGTTTTCGCTCTATCCTTTTAACACTATTCTCTTCGAAAACGAGGTTCAGCATCTGAGTTTTCATTAGAAAAAAAGTTTAAATTAACCCCACTAGGAGTCCATATGCTCCACATTGGGAACGGACTCTGTTAAAAAAGATAATATGTAGTTTCTTAGTATTATAAAATTTTTATTTTATGTAGTGGCAACATTCACAATAATAGATTTTCATCTTTTATCTTTTCCCTATATTTTGGATACGAAGTCAATGATTAGATACATGTTATGTTATGCAGGGAAAAAATACACAAATTTGAATAATTCAACATTCCATAAAAAAAACATCAGGGTCGTTTTTGCCTATTGAAAATTTAGACTCTTGATCTATTTCAATTGTTTACAGTTCTAAATTCTCGATTATATAATTGAACCTGAGGTTTATTTATAAAAAAAAGTTGGTAGAAAAACGATTGAATGATTTTTCACAAAAAAAAAAACACATTTATTGAAATGAAAATTAAATCATCGTGTATAATCTGGTCATTTACTTCTCAATTGTCAATTCTACGTAATTAAAATTGTTTAGTAATTCTGAAAAATCTTCTAATGACATTTTCATTGTTTATTTTCACAGAAAATTTCAATATTTTCAGCGAACTGTGACATTTGTGAGTGACAATATGTCAATAATATCACGCCATTTCATATTGCGGTCTCCTTTATGTCATCCGTGACTAATTATTAGAGTATATTACACGGGAAACACGTAAACTGATAATAAGACAAACATTGAACAACGATAAGAATTACCTAGCATTGTTTTTATGGCTTCAGTAAATAGTATTAAATAGGAATCATTCTTTATTTGGTGAGATTATGGTATCATTTGTTCCTTCCGGTGGAATCTTTTAATGAATGTTTTATTTATTTTTAGCGGTTTGAAACTATTTCTGTATTGTGAGAATTACTTATTTATATATTATATGTATATCTCATTTATATTTAAATACATATAATTATCACTTGTATTAATTAGGCAGTTACTTTGTATAAATTTGTATATTCACTTAGGGATATAAATAGTTAATTTCATTTTGAGTAATTTATCTGACAATTTATTGTTTCTTGTCTAAAAAAAATATCGTGTTCAATTACATTTTGTTTTTTAAAGACAATTTTGACAGTTCATTTTAAATGGCCGATGATGAGTTTTCTTCGCATGGTAATATCGAATCGTTTCGGTTCATAACTCTCATATAATAATTGTATAATACATTTTCTGTTGCACACATTTAATTATTTTGAAGAAACAATGATAAGTATTCTATTAAATATTCACATATTAACTATCTATCTACGTAGTGAATCAAGTATATTAATAAAAAAAAATGACAACCAAAGATCAATTGAAGTAGCTTTATATTTGTAGAACTTTATAGCAACAAGGTAAAAAAAATAACAATGGAATAATGTCCAATCGAAATTACGTAATAAAGTTGGTCATCAGTCATTTTGGCATTTATTTTTTCCTTAACTAAAATCATTCCGTATTTGATTAACAGAAGCGAATCATTTTTGACAATTTCATAATAAGACGTCTTTATGATTTGTCACTCAACCCGATCAAATAGCAGGTCCTAATGATTTTCTTACTAACTCTATTTCTGATATAATAATTATATTATTTTAATCCGATAATATCCGATTATATTATAAATTATAATATGATGTGTCAAAGTTAGCTTGAAATAACTTGTTTGTGCCAATCAACTTAACAGCTAATCTCCATATTTGGAGATCGAGCTAATCGTTTTGCAGGAAACATAAATGAGTTATGATGAGTTGCTCCATTATGACTTGAGTCAATAGTACGCCCACGCACTCATCATCCGATTTCTCCTAATAGCGGCCGTTCTCGGTGAATATTATAATGTAAAACAAAAATTGCAATACCGTAATGTCTGTAACGAATTTCAAATTACATGATATTTTTATTAATATTTGTATATTGAATAATAAGTATCAAGTGAGTCCGACGGAAATATCATCAGAGAATTTCATAGAATGTGGAATCGCTAAATGATCTGAATGGTTTTATTTCATGTCACGTACCATGAATCTTTCGTCTTTTTTTCTACGTTAAGCGTCCCCGAGACGGTCAGTAAAATTGTCAATGATGCTCATTGATGCAACCAATTGCTCGTTTACATGCGCAACTGACAAGATTGTGGTTTGCCACTATTTCTCAATTGACGGCGAATAATGTAGATTTTGATTGAAGCGCATTGACAGGTGTCATTGACACAACCGATTTGTCGCTTACTGCCAGATTGACAATCATTCGTTAGTAGGAAGCACGCCGGACCTGTCGGAAGACACCTCATTTCAAGAACAAAATTTTGTTTTGCTTATAATTTCGTTGTATTGCGATTGTGCAGAGTTAATAAATGTAATATCAGAATATTACATAAACAAAAATAAAAGAAGTCTTACTTTGCAGACGCTAAGTATCTCAAGGTTATAGAAAATGGTTTTGCACATTACAGCGTGTCAAAAGATTCTTGATCCATTTTGAGTTTTTTTTTGTAATCCTCTGGATTGATATGTCGCAAAACTCAAATGTTTGTGAGCAAAGCGGCTTCTCAGTCTATGTCACTTTTTGGACCAGCGTTTCGTCTTCTTTTCTTTCTTCCGAGTGCAGACATCCAAAGCTATAGCAAGAAATCTCAAATATGTAGTTGACTTAGGTACAAAAATATCATTTAAAACGATCAATTAATTGCACCATATTAATGGTTGAATTTGATGATTTGATAGTCTCAAACACGCTTTAGTCAAATAATGATAGATTTTTTGACATTATGAATGTTTTCATTTACGTATGTGTTGCTAGGTTTTGAAAATCATCAAACTGTCAAACTGACTGCTATTTAAATGATTTATGTTTAATTACTGCCATCCTACGAGTGTATTCTGATAAAAATATTTAACAAATTAAAGTAGGTACAATTCTTTGTCATTAGTCAGCCGGAAAAGATTTTAAATACATTAAATAGAAGATAAGTCAATAGCAAGTCAACAATGAGCATTAGCGGATCCAGAGGGAGCCACGGGGCTCGAAGGAAAATTTATTTTTTTAAATTTCTAATTGATTCATTTTTCTAATTGATTAAAACTTTATTGTGAAATGGGCTTTTCAATTGGGTATTTTTTGCTATGTTTTCTAGAATACATACTTAATTATGTATTGACTATTTTTATATACATATAATATTATATGTTATTTTAAAATCATCTATTTTTGTATGTATTACGTATCATGTTTATTTTCAAATTGAATGGCCCCCTCCTCCTGGGACAATTTCTGGATCCGCCACTGCAAATGAGTTAGTAAAAAAGTTTATCATAACGTTAAGGTTCTTAACAATAAAGTATAAATAATATTACGAATTATATTTTCGTAGGTGAGTGACAGCGGTTTCTTTATATTTTCGTCTGACATCGAAGTCTGGTGTAGTAATTCTCTCTAACCTTTACTCAGTCGTATTCTGTCGATATGAAACTTTTTTTTTAAATCGACAATTGTCACAGTAAAATATAAAAAAAACTCTTTTATCGCATTGTAAGACTGTTACAATTGATAAAGTTAAGACGACCAATATAATTTATCATATTGTATGAAACGTCTGCGGTAAGGTCAGATTCGCGAAGAATGAAATACGCCTACTTAATTAATTCATAAGGCTGTGCATATCTTTGCTACCGCATCCGGCCACACATTTCTGATCTAATTCAATTATGCGTTCATTCACTGTTACTCGGCCAGGGTGCTATTTAGGAAAAATCGATATCAAGTGACGGAATAACATATGTATATAGTATTAAATGATATTATAAATTTGGTAAGGAATTCCCAGTGGTATGCAATACTGATTGAGCGATGGGAAATGTCGGTCGAATATTGTGCATTCACAATTTAAACATTTTTTAATTACTGCAAGTGTCGATGGTCACGTTCACACGCAACACTGTTTATTTTCCTTATCTCCCAGCACGGACAAAAAACATAACGCTGAAAAAGTAATATGGAGATATTCTCTATTGATTTTCGATTCTCGGGCAGAGCGCGCAGCTAAGATTTCTTCAATTAAAATATTATACTTATTAGGTATTCAATTTCAATACTTGGTTGAAATTCACTTTTGACATGGCGCGATTTGTAAACATATTTTTATTTGAAAGGAGTCAGAGTCTTTAGTTATTTTCGACTCTTAACTGCAGCGAAAACAGTCGGACTTCCCGACTTCGACTAAACAGCCTTGCGATTTACACAATTAAAAAGAAGCTTCAAATAACGTAAACATTTAAATTTAATTAAAAAATAAATGCTAAACATGATAATATATTATTATCACGTACACAGAAAATACCAAAGCATTCGACAAGGAAAATTTTTTAAAGGTTTCGGGGGGTTTTTTTTAACATTACTGTATAAACAAATGTTTTCATTTGTCATCTTATCGACAAGACCTGACATGTACATAGAGGCAAACGGAAATACGTAGTTAAGATTTGAAAATATTTTATTATATTAGTATTTTAACAACTGTATTCTCACATCTGTTGATTTTATGGAAAGAATTTTTCTACACGCGTGATAGAAAAATAATTTTCTTTGTTTTTTTTCATTGACTCATCCGCCTTATCAGAAGTAATAAAGTTTACTTCTTTTTAGTTTACCAAGAAATTGTTTAAAATCATTCATTCATAGTATTACTCAACACAATAAAGGTATATCAGTTTATTAATTTTATCAGTGTTTCTCAACGCTATTGAGTCTCATATTTTTCCGTGGTCCCAGTAGTTATTAGTTTTTCAAGAATCGGGACACAATTAATTCGGGATGGCGAGATTGACGACTGGAAAAAACGTGAGAAACTGAAAGATTCCAAAATAAATTTCTCACACACCTCAAAAAATTTTGGTTGCTGACCGATTTAAAAAACCTGGGAATACGGATTTCCCAAAATGAAAAGACGCGAGACCTTTTTTTCTCTTCCAGGATATTCAATTCAACAATTTTTTGTCACTGCCTGATTTTAAGAACCTGGAAGCTTATGGATTTGCCCGTGGTCCTCCAAAAATGTGTTGTGGCTCCCGCTTGAGAAACCGTGAACTAGATTTATACTTAAATATTTTTCAATGAATTCGCCGGAAACCTTTTTTAAAAACAAAATAACTATTACAAATATTGTATGTATTATATTCAATAATAATGCAGACTAGCTAAAAAACTTTAATATAATATCGTTGCTCTTATTTGAAAAAAATGTTACTGTACTTTAAAATTTAGAATAAGCTCTACTTTTCTATAAAATTGACATTTTAGTTTTTGAAGCTCACAACGCAAAACTATATTTATTTAACTCGTGTTGGGTTTTGAGTTTGACATGATTGGTGGTCCAACAAGATGCCTTGAAATCTTTTTTTGTTTTATACGGGTTATATATTGGCATGAGCTTCTAATTTCTCGAAAAGAAATATAAATTTTGAAATCTGCATTTTTTTATTTGTAAAATTTTTTCGCAGACAGAATAAAAAAATCCGAAGATATTGTAAAAACCATCATTGAACACATCACCATAATAACTATTCCCAATTTGTTCCGTGCATATTCAAAGAACATAGATGGTTTCTATAGATTTGGCGACAGCTTCACACACAGCAAATTCACTATTAATGTCAGGTTCATGGTGCAGTAGTCAACGTCGTTAGATTGCGTGACGGATCTCACGGGTTCAATGTTCAAGAACATCAATTTTTCAATTAGATTTCTTATCGAAGGCATATGTGTTTGTAATGTCTTAAAGATCCCTCCAACCCTTCCGATACTGAAATAACAGGGCATAGCCAGAGCGTTTAATTTACCACCAGTCCTGTTCTAGCGTTACTCTCTTCGAAAGAAAGAAAGATTGGACAGATAAGTAACAAACAGTTCTCTTAGAAAACCCTCTGTTGAGAAACCTTCATAAAGAAGCTATAAGCTCCATGTTGGGAGCACACACGGATACATGTATTTTTGAAAAATATATTTTTGTTATTCCACTAGTCTTGTATTGTGTTTCTTGTTTGAAAAACATATTCCGTCTGAAGTTAGTTACACTACCCGCATAATAAAAAAGTTATCAATATTAATTATATTCAAAAGAAGCTTCTTATTGGAAATCAATTTTACGTTTCGAAACATCATTTTGGAAGCCCTGCACAAATCTCACTTGACCAAATTGTAAACAATGAATAGACAAAACGGAGATGTCTCCTACTGACCTCTTGCTTGTATCATTCAATACAACTTCTAGACTGTTTCCAATTGATACTTTGATGTTATCACAAATGTCTATAGTACTGTGAATGGATGAATCAAACCAATCATTCCAGAAACTTTCCCAATTACTCATCTCTAACATAATGCAACTTATCAAATTTGGTCACAGATTTTATTAACTCGTTTAATTTATTAAGTTAGTACAGGTTTTTTCTCACCTGACGTGTCTGATGATTTCTCTCTTTGGTTGCAATATATTGTGCATTCATCAATTGCTTTGCTATCCTCAACTAAATGGGATATACACTAAAATCACGGCTTTTTTTACAATATTTTGTAAACACGGTTCACTAAAAAGAACAAATTCTATATATTTCTTATTTATTTGTTCTAACACAATTCCCAGACACAACAACATAGAAGCGGATAACGGATTTCATAATAAGAAGAAATTCAATATCACATTACAGTAATAATAAATAAAAGGCTTTATTAGACTCAACGCATTAGTCGTGTCAGATATTTCAAGCGATGGAAGTCCCTTCTATAAGTCCCCATTTAAAAACAATTTTGCTATCAATAGTATTATTTTTTCTTAATTATTATAAATATTATGAATAATATTTTGTAGATTTTAATTAATGGATCTTCATTATCATCATTTTTACACGATTTTGTATACTAAAGTGCTGTTTTTTTAAAATAACACGGTTTTTAAATTCAGGTATCCAATCTTCATTTTTATATGAAGTCAACAAATTGTCTACACGGTATTTTGTGGAAAGTAATTATCCTATAAAAAAGAGTTTGTTTGTATATATGTATGTAGCAAAACCACGATTAGGTGCCGTAATTCACGTTTTTCAATTGTGTGCATTTTCTGTAGTTTCGTTTTACTTTAGTTCACTTAATTTAATACTGCTTTCATTTTACGTAATTTACATCACAAATTTTAACAAAAGAAAATGCCATGAGGTGCTTCGAAGGTATTAAAAGTTATTTTGCTCGCATACATACATGTACAAAACGAAGCCTTTAAATAAATTTAAAGTATAGAAAGAGTTTTCTACAAACAAAACAATATATAAATACGAAAATAAATAAAAATATCTTTCACTACCGTCTAACAGACGTTTTTATTTTTTTGTTGATCCCTTCATAGACGTTAAATCAGATTTTAACGGTATTATATAAATATGACATTCATTTCCAGCCCTGAGGCACACTATTTTCGAGACCCTTCCCATGAGTTTCTGATGAATGACAATAAAATATAGCACTTAAATTAACTAAACAAGAAATTCATTAGTATTATCAATATTAGAAAAAACTACTCCTAATGCCCACACAATTTATAATATGTCATAAATGCAATAAATAATGCAAGCAATACTTAACACGTAAACAGTGGCGGATTAAGCACTATGGAGGCCCTAGGCGCAATAAATTTTGAAGGCCCTGTTTGTCGAATGACATAAAAGTGCTGCAAAACTCTTCGTATGATAATAATGAATATATAAAGCTGAAATTAAAATAAAAGGTTTTATATATTTTTATGCTATTTTTGAGGCCCCTTAAATTTGGAGGCCCCAAGCGCGCGCCTCTTGCACTTATGGTGTAATCCGTATTGTTATCATTGTTCACGATTTTACAAATTCAATCCCAGCGTTATACAATATAACTTTGCTATGTAATAATGTTAAATTTAATGTAGAAAATATTTATACAATTTACATATTGACAACACATATGTTTATTCAAATAAGAAAAAGAAACAAACAATAACCGTTCTATCATAATCATTTTAAATCACCAGATTTGTTCAAATAATGATTTTTCAACCCAATTTACAAATATTTGATTCGTTTTTTATATAAATAATTTTTAACATATTCTTATCCCAGGACTTCATTTTATCAATCCCGAGTATATTGGGAAAAGCAAAACTATTAGTATTCCGAGGCTGCAATCCCTAGATATTAAAACACTACTTAAGTTGTACGTCAATTAATTTCATAAAAATAGCATTGAAACAATTCGTAATAATTATTATCAATACAATACTTATTCTAGTAAAAGGCTTAATAAATATAATAGCCAACATGCTATTTTTATAGAACTAAATCTTTTAACAATACCTCATTTAAAAAGCTCATTTAAGTAATTTGTCATAATATAAATACGTTTTCCATATAGAAAAATGGCTGCTGAAAATTATATTTCTCCTATTACTCTAAAACGGTTAAATAAATATTACCAATATGTTTTGTTACATGAAAAATATCCATTTATGTTAGATATAATACATAGTTTAATTGTACTTCGCAAAAATATATTTCACTAATTAATTATGAAATTAACAACGTGCATGAGATATTTTCATTTATCACAAATCATAAACAAAGATCTTCGAGGTCATTGATCGGTACAAAGGTACTAATTTCTTGTGAGCAGGTAGATTCATTTTTGTCGAAAAGAAACGCCTACTCAAGCAAATCTTACTATCCAATTTCAACAGCCGAATTTATGAGTCTTTTGGAATCAGGTTTTTGTTACAGATTCGCACATTCCGTTTTATTTGAAGATACTACATTATAGACAAACATTCTAAAATAATTAATATTGTTTTTGGAAGCGTGTGTAAATATTTTGGCAATATTTGGGTTTATTTGACACTTTTCTCAGATAGCGGTATAATGCGTTGACACAAAAAGATGTAATAAATCTAATTTTATAATAATTATTATATTAGCGTTTTATAGAAGGTGCTGAATATTTAAAAAAATACAATACCCATTTTAACTGAAAAAAAGCGAAAAATTGCGATTGTTTTTTATACCGAACTAACTTAACATTTCGTGGAAACGAAAATAAAAAAAATGTTTTCTTAAATTAATATAAATTCATTGTTTGTATCAGTCCAATGTATTTAAAAACACAAACTATTATAATGCATTAATATTAAGTGTCTGTTATAGAAAATCACGTTTCTTGAAAAAGTGAAAAAATGGAAATAGTCCGTTTTGGATAAGACACCACAATTACGAACAAACTTAAATGATTTGATTGATTCTTATTCTTATATTATAAATTAAAAATGGATGTTGGGTATTTTGCCATTCTACTGGAAACATGTGCCACATTTTTTACAAAACCTGCGGAATCACAATGTTATCAAAATTAATTTTACATAAAAAATGACCTTCCATAAAGTTACAGCCGAATTCATCAAAAATGATAAATAAGTACTCAATACATAATGCCCGTGGTCAAGTGAGTTCGGTTGCGCTGCTTACGTGCTCGAATCCCAGTACGGACAGTATTTACTAAATTGATTTTACAATCGATTTATGGATATCTGTTCGAAGTCGTGGATGATTGATTTCTTCAACCCTCCCACCCTCCACTCATCCTATACTAAAATTGGGCGTGGAGAAAACGATACGCTAACCACTAATGATGTCTTGAGTCCTGATCTATCTTTTCTATTCTTAGTCTTTTCGTAAAAAAATAGAGAATAAGAAACTGAATAATAAGCACTCCTCGTAGAAAAACTTATATTAAAATACCTCTATTAAGAGACCATATACTCTGCATTGGGAGCAGATATGTATGTAAATAAATATATATATACGTCAACGTATCAAGTGTCAAGTTGTATGAAATGAAAGTATGTTTGCTTCTCAGATTGTGATATTAATAACAAACAGTTAAGTGTAAGTTATCCACAAAAAGCCAACGATGTTGATCACTGCGCTAAAGACCCAATGCACACAATATTTTCTAAAAATAGTCTAATAGCCGTTTTAGATCTTTTTGTGGGCCGCATGCGACCCACAGGCTGCGGATCGAGCACCACTGGCTTTTAGTTACTGAATAAGAATAAAAATATCAAGTGCTCATAACATTGAAATATTTAATTTACGAATGTAACGATACATTAAAGTTATTTCTATATACACAAATAATTGATTACTTGATCAGTCGCCAATAGTAAAAATATAATTTTGAACCACCTATATAAATTAGTGATAACCTTTTTATCTCGGCGTATCGAAATTTTGGAAATACCTTGACTTGACCCGGGTGCCATGTCACATCAACGAATATAAATAACTTTTGTAGCCTTAGTAAATGTTGTTCGTTATTGGGCGAAAATCGACCGTAAACGATGCGTGTCCCTCAAAATGTATTGGCGTTTCATCTCTCACACGCGTGTTATATGTTATCCATCATTGACCTACATAAAGACCATAGCTACCGAATTATAGAATTATTATATAGATACTTTTCATACAATTTTTCACTGTCACGGTCGTTCATTGATCTACCTTGCAAGTTGCAACTAGACCATATTAGGACGTCACTACTCACTACAGTCAGTGTGAGGTGTCTCATGGATAATTGACCGTGTCCGCCGGATTTTCACCAACTTAGTATCATCCTATGCGAATATATTTTCAGTGTAAACTTTGATATCTTTTGTTGTGTTGATTGAAGTATATTATATTCAACAACTAACCGGAAAACAGTGATTCATATTGATAAAGGATATTTTGATAAATTCGTTCCAAAGTGTAACAAGACATAGATTTACCGTTATGAATTAAGTAGGAAAGAATACTTAAAAAATTGAGATCTACTAATTCCAAAATGTATTATGTGTGTGATTATTAAGAATGGCAGTTTTTATATATTCTTTTGAGCCACAAAGGAAGCGAATGTGACTAAATAAGAGATGTTTAAATGGAAATATAATGGCGTTTTTATGATACATATTTCGTTTGAGAAAAAAATTTATGTACGTCATTTTAAACATTTTAGTTGGCAACTTCCTTCGGCTTGACCCCAAAAAGCTTTCAAACACAATATATAAAATTTAATTAATATTATATAATAAAAAAGTACCATGACAATACTTTTATAATGTTATTTTGTAAGTATGTAACATAAGTTGACAACAAAATAAAACAACTGCCGATCAGAAAAAAAAGCTTGAATCCTCCCATACGTATTTTAACCGGCTTTTTCATCGCTTTTTTTATAAAACCGCAATGGAAAAATTGAGACACGAGACTTATCGTTGTCGTGATACATATTATTTAATTGCCCATTACTCATTGTGTAGTCAATGGAACCACTTATTCATTCATTTGTCACAAAATCAATCAATTGCATAGGTTTTATTATTTTCAACATATCAACCTGGTATGTTAGGGTATTTTTTTCCCCTGACGCATCAACTATCGTTCCTCAACAAGCACCTTTTGACTTATAGCAAAATATCATTGAATGTCAAAGTTTATTCTTACTAAATCTACTTAAAGTAATTATTTATTTTAGTAAAGGACATACATATAACACAGACTCTTCAATATAAAATAATGTTAGGTTTAATGACTCTCATTAATAATATAGACACTTGCAGTCTACAAAATGGTAACATCAGCTGGTTATTAAGCTTAACAAGCAAAAAATAAAATTATCAGCCAATCACTTTACATAATATGTTGAAATGTGCATACGTTTGTTTTATTTTCTGCGGTAACTACTGATTATATGCCATTTTCATTAGTTGGAAACGAATACTTACCCGAAAAACACCTAATTAATTATTGTTTTAGTGTTTAATTGAAAGTGTATTTTTTGAACAGTTTTTTTTAAATAAAATGTGTGCTACTCGTTTGTGCTCAAGTAGACGATATTACTTTCTCGATTTCATAATAGATAACTTAAAAACTTCGACCAAAAGCAGAGAGTACGTATTTAATTTAAATTATGGTCTTATTAATATAAAATAAAATAACTTAGATTATTCCACGTATTGTGTTACAAACTGTGACACGTGCTTCGTCTCTTTCAGAGGCATCCTCCGACAACTACTTTCGCAAATGCTTGACTAAGTACGAATGATTTTAATTTTACTATTCTGATATATTATAATAAAAATTAAATAAAAATGGGAGGCAAGGAGGGGATGATAGAAAAACAAACAAACGATAATTTGTTTGATGATGCCATAGTTTGTAACACAATACGTGGAATAATCTAAGTTATTTTATTTTATATTAAAATGAACTTCCACAAAGTTACCGCAGAATCCATGGAATGTATGGTCTTATTATTTAATGGTTTGTGTCAATAATGTTCTAGTTTCGTGTTAAGGTTTCATCTGGTATTTAAAAACCTTTCCATATTTCTAAGCGTTGGGTGATAAGATAATCACCAATCGTATCAAATATCATGATGGCTTCTTAAAATGAAATACTTGGTTTCTTCAATTAATTACATTACCGTCAAGTTTTGGCATACTGGATAAATTTTACTATCTACGGCGCGGCGTAGCAAGTACTACGAAAACTTTAAAATATTCGTTCTATTAAGAATTTATTTATAAAAGACAATTTCCGAGCTTTATTACCGTATAAACACAGCTTCGAGGTGGTTTTAATATATTTTAATTAATTACTAAAATTATCCTGTTTCAGCTTCACGAAAATTTAATTCTTACTATTCTAATTTTACTTATACGTTATTGTACACTAGCCCTGATTGTTTTAATGAAGTTTATAGTTGTACTGATGCAAATGTAATTTTAACCGAAAAATACATAGCAGTATTCCACCGTAGACTTACAATAATAATGCTTTTCAATAATTAAAATAATACATTTTCACTTTTCAGCCCTATTATAAAACCGCCATATATATGTGTTCATAAGAATACAAAGTGTAGAAATAGAAAAGGAAAGAATATCTTTGCGATTATGAGAAGGTTAGTTAAAAAAATCTATATTTCTAATATATTTTAACACATCAACAATTTTGAACGATTCACGAAATTCGAAGCATACGATTATTGCCAATCGTAATGTATTTATATTTTAATTAACATAGTAAAATTCTTCATATATAGAATTTAATAGAAACATCAAAATATAATCAAGTTTTTTTTATGTCAATTATAGGGCTTGCAATTTACCGTCAAATTTTAATTGTCGGTAAACGGTAAATAGTTCCTCTCATTGCCAGTAATTTATTGGTAAAAATAAGAAACTAGACTATTTTTCCATAAAACTGTGTCCTAGAGTGAAACATAAATAATTAAAAATATTTCTAAGGAGATAATATACAAACAAAAACCTACGTACAATATGTCTCTTTTTATTGAGATGTGGGAAAGAACAGTCAAATAATCATTTATATTCTACATGGAGCTTAATTAAGTTAATTAATAACATTAAATGTGTGTTTTTTATCCATTGACTTATTGACGTATATAAAACATAAATGAGGTGTTTCAATACTTAATTTGGATACACGTAATATAAATTCCCAATAAAAATATAATTAAAAAACTTAACAACTGGCTGCAAAGTGCAGTCGTTATGGTGATGGCTGGCAAATTAAAATAAATGTTTCAGTATTGCCAGGGTGGAAAAACAATTTCCTCATTCCGCATGAATACCTACAATAACCTTTCGTTATAATATGCTTGTATTTACTGTAACCGGTAATTTTAAATTTTTTTTGGTAATTACCAATTGTGACTTTTCGGCGATTTACAGGTAAAGCGGTTAATCAGTAATGCAAGCCCCTAGTCAATTAGTGAGCTATTTTCTGGATATACATTCCAAATGTATTTGGTGTTTTTAGGAGACGATGCAAACAAATTTGTCTACACAAAGATGGTAGTACACACACAGAGATTTTATCTGACACCACGATTATGGTAAATATCAACAGTTTTTTTTTTATATTGTAGTACAATGGAAACACGATCTATATTGCATTAAGTCATTGCTCGAAAATATAAATGAAGACAATTCACTGAGCAAAATTATTTCGTATTATCGTATTTAATATAAAAAAAATACATTTTCACATGACAATTTTTGACAGCGTAATTTAAAAAATATCGATTGGGTACGAAATTATTTTCGACAAGCCTGCAGCTGATTGGCAACGTCGTTGGCTTAGGTTGAAGAGTTTGCAGAATCGAATCCCACTACATCCAGTTTTATTAATTGGTTTGTCTATTGATTTATGGCTTTACGTTCAAAGACATGTAAGTCGATTTAATAATATGTTTCACATTGAAAGTGGAAATCGGAGCACATGGTTACAAGAAAAATGCAATTATTATATTTTGTGCCTTATGGATAAATAAAATACTTATAATACTAATTGATGCTTTGACACTTAGTGTCTACCGGTTATATATGGGTCCCAGAATGAATCTCCCCCTTTTTATTCATATCCGCTCTATATTAGGATTATATGGCCTCCGCATAGATCCTCCACACTTCCTCTTAAATCATCGCAGCATCCCGTAGATCCACCAATACACCAAGAAAATTCATCGCGGTCTTCCACGGTGACGGGATGCATCCGATTGTTATTAAAAACAAGCAGCATTCAGGTTTTTTTTTATTTTACGATTTTTTTTTATCCATGTCCGCTCCCAATGTGGAGCACATGGCCTCCACATGAAGGTATCTTTACAAAAGTTCTTCGACGAGAACTTTTTCTTAATCAGTTTTTGAACCTCTATTTTTCAAGGGAGATGAGTAGGAATATAATGATATGGCTAGGAAAGGACTAGCGGTTATCTATTCACTCTCGCTTCGCACCGATATTATAACACTGTAACGGTTGGAGGACATTTTTCGAACTTCATCACAAACACTCATGCCTTCGATCAGAAATTTATATATTGAAAAATGCTGTTCGTACTGAGACTCAAACCCGTGTGGTTCGTCACGAGAGCCAACTATGTTAACCGCAGCGCCACGAACCCGACAAACGCGGCTTAGCGGATTGCTCTATTTATTTATATTTATTCATAAATATGTTTTCATATGGTAACTCATAATCTCTTGGAAGTAATTCGAACATATTTAGAAGTAATTTTTGGTATAAGGGTAGAGTTCATTCATGAAATTAATTAAGAACTATATAACACGTAGAAACAATAATCGTAGGTGGCATTGGTTGTTCTATGAATTTGTTTCCTGTTTGCGGTCTCAATTGGGAAACTATCATTGTTGACATTTTGTTTTCCGTTATAAGCATGACATTATAATTATGTTATCATAATTTATTTGTAAATCTCATGTGATAAATGACAGCTTATATTATTAATCATAAGGCAATCTATGCAATATATCTAAATATTATCCATCCGTCTTATGTTTGTAGCACCCACAAATAACTTACAGTTTGAGGTCAATCATGAATGTCTTGCACTCTAAAAAAATCGTTTTAATTATATAATACTAAAAATAATAAACATCCTATAACAAATGTTTAACTATGAAAACTTTTATTTGGTTTCTTACATAGTATAAATAAGTTTGTAATATGTTTTTAAATAAATATATCTGTCATATTTTTTTTGTCAAAATTCCGATTATTCTTATAAACATCGTCCTTATTCTGGTGTAAAAAGTTAAGTCATAAATGTCGTATTTTGAGCTCGTTGTCGAAGTTGGAAAAATGATACGACTCCATCCCATTTTAAAAAAATATATTTAATCATAAGTATCCAACCCACCAGAGTTTGCCTGCTAGGGTGACTAAAGAAGATCTTTATTTGGAGTCGGAGTCGTTTTTTTTTACTCCAGTCCCAAGCCCTGCTAATTATACCGAACCGTGTAAGTTTTTTGGAGATTATGAATAATGTATTGCAAGCACGTAAGTACATTGTAAATACAGAAATGTGGATATTGAACGTTTAATTTTAAAATGTGTCTTTTTAAAAGAGTAAAATTATAAAATCGCATTCTTTATAACATACAAGCGTATTTAGATTTTCGCAGATATGAGATAGCATATGTTAGTTTTACTGGAATGTACATTGTCAAATGTCAAAGATATTACGTGCCATGTTTTTTAAGCATAATAATTAATAAATATTTGACGCGGCTCCGATAAATCAAAACGTTGAAAAGCAATGCAACACTCATATCGGAGAAGAACTTATAAGTGCCTGACGTTGGAAGTGAAGTTCAGTCAAGCTAGCACAGCAGCGCCATCCACACCGCGTTTTTGATCGCGGAAAAATTGTTTTTGATCGCATATAGCAAATTTTCTTTTTATATCACAAGTGTTTAAAATCGAAACTACACTTTGCGATAGTTTACAACGCGATTAGTTCAATGTCCCTTTCAATAAATAACGTATTAAATTTACTTCGTTCGGCGTATAAAATGTGTCTTTTTAAAAGAGTAAAATTATAAAATCGCATTCTTTATAACATACAAGCGTATTTAGATTTTCGCAGATATGAGATAGCATATGTTAGTTTTACTGGAATGTACATCTTTGGGGACAATCATTGTTGAAAATAAAATAAAGATATGAATAAATTCGCTGTCTACAAAGATGTACATTTCAGTAAAACTGCGATATCTTATGACAGCAAAAATCTAGATACGCCTGTATGTTATTAAGACTGCGAAAAAATATATTGTAAATGTTTGGATATGTAAATAATATAAGATGATGTTGTAACATCTCTTGGTCTTTGTTTTTAAACTAGATGAAAGCCATATGATTAGTTTTCGTGCTGCGAAATCGGTGTAACCTACTGGTTACTTGTGAGACCGAAATACTTACTGCACATCATATGAAATACGGTAATATAAAGTTAGAAATAGGGTCAGCATATCAGATGAAAATGCTTCCTTGGTAAGCGAAATAGATCATAACCGTTCTGCAAATTGCGTTTTTTTTGATGGTTATAAAAGCTTTCCTCTGAGAATATGCAGTTAAAACCATTGAAGCGACTGATGAAATTGGTCTATTATTATTATTTTTAACTATACGCCCTACAGAGTATCGCAATAATACTATGCGGGATATAATCGATATAAGTATACTATTAGAATAATTTCACTGTTGACGTCAGTTCAAGGAAAATATTGAACGATGAGGCTCAGCATGTGAACTTCTTCATCTTCATTCGTCATCATCAATTCGCAGCAGGCTTGTGGGTGTTGGGACTGAGAAGTCGAAAACACTTGAATGCGACCCGCTCTAAGGTGGAAGGATGGAAATTGAAAAAGCAGGTGTTCATAACGTTACGCTTGTGTTCCGTCTCGTGTAATTTTGCGGCAACTATTTTATTTGAATTCAATTCAAACCGATTAATTAATCCACATAATTCACATCTAAGAGCTTCGAAATCGGTAACGTAATTAATGTACGCCAGCATTTTTTTTTGTAGCTACTTTATTTTATATCATTAAGAGACATTGGTATGAGTTTCATATCGTGATTTTATGATTAAACCTATTTCAAAAAGCAAACAAAGAAACGATGATATTCACAATTATTTGGTGTTAAAATAATCGTTTTAAATCGTTATGATTATCAATAAATGATTCTAAGTCAGTCGCTTTACCACTCTATACATAAACGGTAATGATTACAAGACGTATTTATTGATTGATTTGGCATTCACTTGGTAGAACCCAGTTATAATAGAGGAAAAATATCAAAATATTTAAATAGCTTTATCAGAAATGTATGAATTGGTTGATCGCTAGACGTAGACAGTACTGACGGTGGCACGAACATGAAACAGCCATAAAACAATTCATATTTTTTTTAAAGTTATAGTTATAAACTTCTGATTTTTATGCACATTTTCAATATTGGGTAGGAAAGCATGGATTGAAAAATATTAGACACTCATGTATTTGAATAAAAATTCAAAACCCCTTGATTAAGCAACTAACCAAGTCAAAAGAAATATGGCGTTTCAAGTCGGACCCATAAGACATTCAAAAAATATATTATTTCGTACTGTTGAGTTTTGGTACAATGATACTAGAATCACATAACAGCAATACCATCGTTTTTGATGAATATTTATCGCTTCGTAATGAAAGCTAAACAACGTTAACCAATATGATTCCCAGTATTATAACAAATCGTTATATCTAATAAAATAAATAATTAAGTTTCATTATTATGATTATTTATGATTACTGCAATAGATAAAATTAAAATTGACATTACTGATTCAAAAATTGCCCAGAAAACAGCAATGTATCGTATTGTCTTAAAACATATTTTATATGTATTATATTATATTCACTAACTTAAGCAAGAAATGCACCTCAAGAACACCAATTTTACTGCAACATAATGCAGTCGATGCTTCAATAGGAAAATGTTTCAGAAAATTAATTTACGAATAAAGATCGTTTCTACATGAAAAAAAATATAAACGTAATAGTCAACCTATTTATAACACGGATGAAGAGTCCGCACTATAGTAGGTAAGGAAAGCCAAAAAAAGGTTTTTCACTGATTATTAAAATAATACAAAGTAAAGAAATGAAAGATTTTATTGATAATGTTTATTTTAAAAACGTTAGTACATATTTTGTTACGTAAAATTTAATGTTTAATAAAACCCCTTTAATGTTTTCAAATATTTTTGGGAAGGTATTACATAAAAAAACAATTTTTAATTAATTATTACAAACCAAAACGTATTAGGGTTATGATATAATATTCATGCTGTCTCTCGATCGATATTTACTATTTTAATTTTTATGTCTTTTTCTTTGTTTTTGAAAGTTATTTGGTTTATTTTAAGTTGTCTTATGATTAAAATTCAATTATTTTTAACCTAATTATTTTAAAAATTATTGTCAAATATATATGTATAGCAATTATCGTTTATGTATTAACTGATGAATATAAAAGTTGATAATTTCAATCAATTGGTATAACAGCTATTCATAATTATAGTAGCACTTTTTATAAATCGGAAATTATGTAGAAATCACTTATTTTACCGTCGAAAGTTTTTACAAATTATAATTAATAGCATTTTGTCAAAGATATTACGTGCCATGTTTTTTAAGCATAATAATTAATAAATATTTGACGCGGCTCCGATAAATCAAAACGTTGAAAAGCAATGCAACACTCATATCGGAGAAGAACTTATAAGTGCCTGACGTTGGAAGTGAAGTTCAGTCAAGCTAGCACAGCAGCGCCATCCACACCGCGTTTTTGATCGCGGAAAAATTGTTTTTGATCGCATATAGCAAATTTTCTTTTTATATCACAAGTGTTTAAAATTGAAACTACACTTTGCGATAGTTTACAACGCGATTAGTTCAATGTCCCTTTCAATAAATAACGTATTAAATTTACTTCGTTCGGCGTATAAAATATAACATATTTCAGATGTTTTTTAAATGAGTGCGGAAAATTCGTGCGAAGGAAAATAAAGTGTAGACCTTTTGTGACGTGGCTTGGTTTTTCTAGTGTAGAAATAGTGTTTGTTTTTGTTGTATTTTTTTATCTGTGTCTTAGTACGGTGGTTGTCGGTTGTTGAGAAGCCGAGGAATGGTCGTGAACAGGATCAACATGCCGACTCAGCCAGCATCGCTGCCGTCAGGTCGGCCAAGACTGGTCTTCCCCAAGAAGGTGAAAACAACTCTGACTTTCAATATTTCATTCAGTACACAAATAGGTTTAGATTCCATATCTATTTCACAACTACTTTGATTATTACAAATAAAACAGTTACAACGAAACAAACTCGTTAAAACGCAACCCACATATCCATTCAACATTATAAATACAGTTTAATTACGTTTTTATCACTACTAAGTCGGTAAATAAAACATTTTAATAATTGCTAGCATTTTTTTTTTGAATCTCTAAATTATTCACCTTTGGTTTGTCTTATAATTTTTGATAGCCAAATAAAGTAAATATTTTAAACGAAGATAGTCATAAAAAGCTTTCTTCGAGTTTTCCTAGATTTTCCAAAGAAGAAATACCTGTATAAAGACATTACCCTACTTTTTTTGAATTATTACGGATAAATAAATAATATTGTTTGAAAAAAGTTGCTTCTCTTTCGCGGAAAATAAATCTTGTGTTTTTTTTTTTTTTATGAAAGTCCGTTGATCAACTGAGGTTCAAACGATTTCCAATAATGTTACGTTAAATTTTTAAAACCCAAATTTCAATCGGTTTTTCGTGTCTAAGATAAATAAATGTAAGAAGAATCGCGATGTGAGTTTTGAATGTCATTTAATTTTAAGTCCGCAATAATCTGATTCAATTAATTTTATGTATATTATGTACCTATACGATGGGATAGTTGTCTCGTAATAATATTAAAATCAAGAAAATCGCTTTATGAATGTGAACTAGAATAATCTTCAATATTTGACTGAAAAACGTTAAAATAATAATATACATTAATATCTTAGTTCTAATTTAACATTGGCTAACGGTAAATAATATTGAATTATTATAATTGAAAAATTGATTATCCTGGGATCTAAATACATAATAATCTTGAACTCAAAGGGTATTGAATTAAAAATCAACCATTGAAAAATTATAGACACTTAATTTATAATATAATTAGCATTGTGTGATCAACTGCACGTTACCACGTAATTACATTTAATTAGTATGCAGAAGTATGCACTCCAAATTTTAGGTTTCGAGGAAAATTCTTACCTGACTCATTACCTGGCAAATTGATTGATTAGCATGATTAAGAAATAAATTCGTAAAATATCAATGACAAGAATAATGAGCTATATATCTTTTATATATATTATATTTAGAAAAAGCTTAAAATTTTTGTATTTTTTCTAGAATGTTTAATAATTATCCGTTTCCGGATTTATAAAATTGAAGTGTTTCTATTAGTGAAATATTTAAATTTTTAATTCAACAATGCTGCTTTTTATTTCATCAGATTACTTAAAAATACGTAATTAACTAATTAATTGCAATATTTTCTTGTAATTTTTGTTGTTTTTATCTTTTAAAATGTGTTCACTCAATAACATAATTGTCAAAGCATTAATTAAAATTTAAAAAAATATACTTTTACATGAGTTGACTCACCCTTTCGAACATCTCCTTTACCATTGGGAGTCAATATTTTAACGAGGATTCGTTGTCATGGTGCTCTTCCTTCTGTCAGTAGGTAGAGTAGATTTAGAAAGCAATGCAAATTGATAAAATTAATGCCCAATGAAATACAAATAAGTGTTCAGTTGAAAGATGCTAGAAGCATGCAAAATACACATCGGAATTACACGAAAAAAGCATTGTTGATCAATAGGTCAAAACAAATAGTTGTATCAGTTTTTTTTCGAAATAAAGCCGGATAAAATTTTCTCTTGATGTTAGCATTAATTATTTTAATAACAAATAATATTTACAAAACAATTTACTATCTATGTTTTTATCGATTACCTGTAAGATAAATATTAATATCTTTTCATAATTATCTCACTATTAAGACGGTCGTAATGATTTGAATAGGCTATAAATGTTTTATCGAAATAAAATATAATCTGTAAGAGGAGTTTGGGATCAAAAGAGACCAGATCCACTTATTCCTGAATTGAGGAAAATACACTTTTACAGACAGTTTTAATTATAAGTCTATTTATTATTGGACTCCCAATAGCATGGAAACAACGACGTTTTTAGCGACGTTCAAAATAAATTTTGTTTCTTGAATCGGTACTGCAATTTTAAAGCGATATCTGAAAATTGTATTTGGGTGTGTTTGATCCCAAGCTCGTCATTATTATAATAATACGAGTATTCATAAAATTCTCATGACAATAATAACAAATTGTTAATATTTTAATCATATCGATAAATATTTATTGTTGTCAGATTACTGTTTTATCAGAAACCACTTAGCAAAGCCAAAATATAATAGATTTTCATTATAATGGAGTAAAACAATTATTATCAGATAAAGTTTACATGTAAACCGATAAGAATTTCATGTATGTTATTCATCATTACCTACGGTGACAATTAAATATATCATTAGTCATTATCTTCATTATGTCAAATGCAAACGCTGGGCAAAATTAATACACATTAAAGCCATCGTAGACTATTAATGAAATAAACGAGTTATAAAGAAATGAAAGTTAATTTTCAAAAATTAATTACGTAAATCACTTTTAGAGAAAAGGGGCTATAATTATACTTGGAATAAGGTTAAACTACTGTCGAAACATTTATCGGTTAATCATTTTATTTCTATTAAATTCATTTGAAAGTAGTTATGTTTGTCGAAGGTAAATTAATATCATTAGCAAAAGGTTAATTAAACACTAAGAATAGGCAATTATCCACTCAATGCTATGTATGTAACGATTATCTTTACAATGTAATATTAATTTCCGTTATATATTTTAAGCCTATGTATATATATATTTTCAAGGAAGTATTCGAAAGAAGTTATTTTCGTTATCAAGTAAAATACAATTTCAATATATTTTTTAAATGGCAAGCTCATAACTTTACGTTGATTTTCTCTGAATATAATTATTTAAAGATTAAACGATATTTGACGTAAAACTAATTTCAAATCATAATACTAAGTTATTATAATTTTTTCTAAAAGGTATAATTAGGTTACAAAAACACTGTATTTAGTTCAACAAAAGCAATTTTGGCTCCACGCTCTCGTCAGAACTATCGAATAAAGTTTTGACGAGGGCGTAAACCGAAATAGCAATCAAACCGATATATAAATAAAAAATAAAAGGCAACTTATAATTTGACTACGTACACAAAGAAAACGTGAATAACTGATTTATTTATATTTGATAATTATTATTTAAATAATAGTGAGAATTAAAGTAGGGAAATATACCATATTATATTACAGACGGTACATTCGTAAAATATACATCTTTCAACATCTTACACAAGATTAATGCACTCATAAAAAAACGAAAATTTCTCGTGTTAAAAAAACGTGGTGAAGGTGTTGGTAACCTTGCACGCTAAACTTAAAAATATCTAAAATTGTAAAGAATATCGTAAATAAACACTTACAAGTATCTTGAAATTATAATTAGAGTGTTTACAAAAGTTTCAATGTTAGTGATAAATATATACATCTTTCAACATCTTACACAAGATTAATGCACTCATAAAAAAAACGAAATTTTCTCGTGTTCAAAAACGTGGTGAAGGTGTTGGTAACCTTGCACGCTAAACTTAAAAATATCTAAAATTGTAAAGAATATCGTAAATAAACACTTACAAGTATCTTGAAATTATAATTAGAGTGTTTACAAAAGTTTCAATGTTAGTAGGTGGTTATTTATTAATTTATCTACGGGCGAGGTATGTCAACTTTTGCGTTTTTAGAATAATAACTATCGTAGAAAAGAAAATATAAAGGTGTTTTAAAAAATATGCTCGGAAAATAATAAAATCAAGAAAGTGTAAAGATTTATATAATTAATATATATATTGGATAATAGTTTGTATGTTCATTAACAATAATATGTAAGAGCTCGTGATGAGTGATGTTTAGACTACAGGTTATCGATACGGTAGACATATTAGTTTTGGATAGTTAATTAAAGGTTGGTTATTTTAACAAATAAGATATTGTATAAATTAAAAAAAAAAACATAAATTCTTTTTACCATATACATTATTCGAAAAACTTCTAGTCGTCTGGTTGATCTATTTGGTGGACTGTTTTGGAAAGATTTTTTATTAATTTCACTTTCACTAGATTATTTAAATACATATGTGCACTACGTCCAAAGATTCTTCTTAAATAAGTAAAACTCATCTTATACTTTAGTTTCACAAAAACATAATAACATTATTTTACTATTTAACCATCCTACAATCCATTATTGTGGCGCAAACGTCACAGGTCTGCTTGCCCTGAGGTTATTATTCGTCATGTGATTCTTCCACTATATCTTAATACCTTTATTTCTTTATTTTTTAATAATCATACAAAATCACGGTATATCGACATAATACGATTTATTTGCTTATATGATATAAAACATACGTAATGGTTCCTCTGAGGGGTGCGGGTTTTAGCTCCAAAAACCTACGTCGCGGTCAGGACATAGAAGTCTGATTTTTTTTTGAAATACCTGTAATTTTGAATTTCATGGCTGTATAATTATGGATATTTCTAAAAAGAAAAAAGCACACACTGCTCGCTAGATGTCGGAAAACAACATGTAAAATATCGTACCGTTTGTTTATGATGTTATTCAGACCTGCGCAGTATTATGCCGATCCCTTTTTGCGGATCACGTCTTCAGCTTAGAGAGTGCTTGATAAAACTTCCTATGCGTAGTTTTTTGATCTTGTCCGTTGGATTTGATAGTAATAATAAATACTCAAGAATGGTCGCCAGACTGCGTTCGCACGAGGCCGTTTATATTTAAATCTACGCTATAATATTATATGTATACATGTATCTACGTACGTCGGTAAAACATGTGTTTTCGTTTCTAAGAAATTTGAATGCTTCACATCGTTTGAATACCTCGCGTCGATACAGGTAGTCTGCCTCCAATACCTTACCTGTGTTGGAATTTCAAGTCGAAATATTTCGAAGAATCACGGACGTGTCATTTTATAAAAAAAACGTACTATTCGGATAGTCCAACAATTATTGTCCTGTTATTGAATAAAATAATACATTTTATTTCCCGTAATATCGACTAACAGTGCAATTAAAGGAATACTCAGTAATATCAATGAATTGCTGGTCATTTATTATTAATTGATAAATAAAATTTATCTTTAGTTAGTGTATTTATTTATTCAGGCAATGAAAAAGTATGATCTTTTTAAAATTTATTTCTTTAATCTAACTTTTTAATTGTGCCAATTTTCGACTACTTGTTAACCACCGAAACGTACAATGTATGTTTATATTAATTTATTTAAATTCGTAATTAACAATTGAATAAAAATAATACAGTTAAATTGTCGACAGAAAAATCTACAAAAAATATTTTGGCTTCAACCCATCGTCAGAACTAGTTCTGACGATTTATAGATATGACAAGTATTAGTTCTGAAAATTGTGTAAATTCTAAATGGCAGTTATCTATTCATTGTCACTATTTTTCAACCAAAATTTATTTCTGAAATTAAGATATACCACAACAAAGAAAAATAATGTACTGGTAATATTTATCACTAAAACGATTTACAAAATATCATGAAAAACACTATTACTTTTTACACATTTTCCATTTTCTTACCATGTGCTCATTATCGGTCCACCACAGGTAGATGATCTTCTGAAGAGGCCGCCGTTGTTTCCAGCGATGAAGTCGACGTCTCCCCAGCTCTCCGCCAGATCAACGAATTTCTGCGACTCCGAGGGCTTTAATTCCCTCTCATCACGTTTTGGTATTCCTACGGTATGTGATAACCCTCTTCATATCAATAAAACTTTACAGGATTTAAACTTCGTAATCAGTATCTAAGAGTGTACAAACATCACTGCGCAACGTTTCTTAAGCATACATCCGGTTAATCCCACACGTGGAATATTTGAAACATTGCGTTAAAGAAATGTCATGAAATAACTTATAATGTAAGTTTTTAATGTAAATGGCTGTAAACTGTAATTTCAACAATGGGTTAGATTTTTTTTAGAGTCAACAATCATCCATTTGTGACATGCTTTTTCATGCAATAAGAATATTATTTATAAATTTAATTTCTTCAAAAAAAGCAACAAAGATATTTGTTTTGAATATAATACATCGACCAGTAATCGGCAGAAAAGCGTAACCGACAATTCATAAATTTTACAGGAGATGATCGTTTTTAAACTTCATCTCGCAAAAAGAAACTTTAGTTAACCAAATATTACTAACCGCATTTAAGTAATTATTTTTGTGATTTTAGTTACGAGAAAAGGTTAATTAAACCTGTCAATTCCTGTAAAATTTATGAATTAACGCTTACGCTGCTCTGCCGATTACGGGTTGATATAATTGATACATAACTAAAAAAAGCAGTCATTTATATATATTTTGGTGGAATTTCATATATAAATATCTCATTGCCTTAGTTATGTCGCACTGGGTCGACCATGCTGAATTGAAAGTCTTTATATTTTTGTAGATTTTCTATGATACATAAAGGGATACTGTAGATAAATATAGGGATTATAATAATGAAATATTGTATTATTCTTATAATTATGGTTACAGAATGAATTGTTGATTTGAATAATCGACTTGTGTTCTAAATATTATTCTAATAGTAATCTATTTTTTCAAAATGGCACCGGAAAAGTAAATATTTAATTGTTATACGGATTAAAATTAAAACGATAGTATATTGTTTCTTTCCTGTTTACTTAGCTAAATTTCCTTATATAAACATTGCAGTTAGCCGTCCACGCATTATAAAGTAAACAATATCTAAAACAGGAAACTCTAATTACGAAACTTGCAACTCTTTTGTATAAAATTATCTGTCAAAAATCACTCGACAACGACATGTGCCGCAAGCGCCTGCCAAAATTAATTATGTCCGCTGCGCCTGGTGCCTTATTCCAATTATAATTCATTTCTTTGCGTATTTCACAGCGAGTATTATAAATGAATGCATTCCTGACAAATATATTATTTGTTTTGTTTAATTAGTCACCTAAATACAGTGTAATTTAAGTTTATCGGACCATATAAGTTTGTGAACAAAACTCTCGAATCAAAAAACATTTAATTCAATTAGAGATAGGTACGTACATGATGTTAAGTTTACAAATGTCCTTTGTAACTTCATTCTTTTTAATTGAAGTGAATTTAAATTAAGAAAAAACGGTAATGTCGATCTTCCTGGCTTAAAATTTTAAATTTACGATTTTTTAACAGTGTTATAACAGCCGGCTGCGTGGTCGAGTGGTAAACGTCGTTGGCTTCGGTTACGGAGGTCACTGCTTCAAATATCATTACGGACAGTTGTCATAAATTGATTTTCAGTAAATTTATGAATTTCTGTCCAAAGGCATAGGATGTTTGTCATGTCTTCCACCCCCTTTCTTCCATACTATTCTAAAAATGGGCGTAGCGAATGCGATTATTTAGCCACTAATTATTATCTTTCTTTACTTAATATATTTGAAATAAAGAGCGGTTGAGCAACTGAGTATGAGTTGAGATAAACTCCGTTAGAAGTCTATAAGCTCCACATTGGAAGCGGACATGGTAAAAAACTAATCTATTTTTATATAATCGCCTAAAGTTTGAGGTGGTCATTTTTTATTTTACTCATTCATTCGACGAATAATACAAATGTTACGGTGATCCATATGATCGTATAGTGAAGACGAAATAGTTATCAACCATATCTTTTAATTGTTGAACTTAATAATTTTATATTATATCTCGCAATAATAAGGAGTATATAATGGGTAATTTTTAAAAATGATGGTTTAAGCTATATAAAAAAAACCTTTTTTATGTAATCATAAACATATCCTGAGCTGTGTCAGATTATTGTAAACGTTGCAGTTCAGCATATGAAATAGTTTAAATTATGCAATTTCCCAGCAGTGTTTTCCTTAGTTTATTGGCATCTTAAATTCAAAAAATCGTTTCTGAAAATTTACCCGTCGTTACTTTTCACAGTATATTGAATTTTAAAAGTGGAACACATGTGAAAGTTATTGCGTATATTTTCAGAATTGCACTAAAACAAATTTTCTAGCTATTTAATCTAAAATTACGTACATAGAAATTCTAATATATTTTCAATGCCGTCCAATGACACAATTGTACCACCTATGTTATTTATTACATTGGTATCGCTATTGGTCATTCTTTCATGTATTTTTTTTTCGTTCATTTGAAAATTACGATAAGACCCGTTCAACTCGGTTGTAAATAAACATTCGCCAAAAAAAGGATACATACAGCACGATCACAAGGTGCTTACAATTATTTTGTGTGTCTTTAATTGCGCTAATTATCTACAAAAAAATCTCAAAATTTCTGTGGGTCTAAAACTTATTAGGATGTATATTAAGATGAATGTGATGCTTGCTTTTTACACGATTCGGAAATAACACGGTAAACTAAAAAGAACGAATACTATATTTTTCACGAATTGTTTGTTCTAACACAATTGCCAGAAACAAAAAAACAGCTGAGGATAACGGATTTTCAAAAACACAATACAGTCATTACAAACAAAAGGCTTCATTATATTCTAATACATTAGACATGTCAGATTTTTTTTTCGATTACAGCGATTTGTGTCTAGTCTCTCATAAAATTCCGCGTGTATAATTAGCGATTAATAGTATTATCATTTCTTAATCGATATAGGTACATATAATGAATAATATTTTGTGTAATTAACTTATTGGCTCTAATCATTTTCTGTATTACACGATGCTCTACACTACAGTGTTGCTCTTTTTTCAAATACACGATTTTTTTAAATTCGGGTATAAATCTTAAACTTTTTTACAGGGTTTTTTTGTGGATCGTATCTACCGTGTAAAAAAGAAGCTGAGTGTACTATTTAAACGTATACATAGTCCTTTCATTCATCAAAATAGTACATAATATTTTTTAATTTATTTATAAAATATTCAAATCATTCATTAGAATTTGTTTTTATACTCTACTTTCAACATGAATAGTGATTAATGTACTGCTTTGAAATCCTTCCTTAGATACTAAAAAAATCGCAATAATATTCAAGCTGTCACGGAATTGCGAAATATTGTCGTTCGACTCACAATAAATTGATTGACAGTCTCATTGTCAAAGGTCAATCAATTTACAGTACGTAAATTGTCACGCAACTGTCCAGATCGATTTTAGATTGAAATTGACAGTAATACAATCAAGTGTATCAGCAATTTCAAGCTTCCAACCTAGCCTAATAAATTCTATATACACATTCTTTAACAGGCAATAATAAAGTTTCGTTTTAGCATGACTGGTTAACCTTTTTTTTAATAAACTGTTACAACAATCTATGGTTATATTTTAGATTAAAATACCCGTTTATTATTCGATTTAAGTACTGCTCTGTTAATCTGTCGTGTTTTTATCCCCCAATTGACGTGTATTTTTAAAATAATAAATCCACTTTTATGTGACGTTTTGATCATTCCACTTATCTAGGCGTAGTGTTATAAGATATTTGAAAAATTCAACCGAAGCCAGTTATCATTCAATTCGTAATCTTGAATATTTTTACCCTTTTTTATGGATTATTGTATGTATAACTTTAATTTTAGCTTGAAATCATTAAATGCAATGCTTTATTTATAGCTCATTTTATAAATATTCCAAAAAAATATTACTGGAATGTTACATTGTTTCCCAAATATATATATAACGCTACGATAAAAAAATGCTCATATGACTTTCCTGAACAGCTGATTTTTATTTTTAAATATGGCAAGTCCGGTTGCTCTTCACAGGGTTCAATGTCCTGAATGGATCCATTCTTCGAATTGCCTGAATGTCCTTGAAAATAAAATTCCGACAAGTTGACTACCCGCTCTTCAACAGCACGTCACATAAATGACAGCCATCAACTTTTAATTGTGAACCGTACAAAATAATATATACATCAGTTCCGTGCAGCTCTGTGTCTAAGTATTGTAAGGTGTGCATTCACGCTTATGTAAGTTATACATGTGGGGCATGGTCGTAGAATTAACCTCATAATCAAATCTCCTTTGAATCCCATAAATGTTTTAATTAACTAACAGACGTTAAAAGAGATGAGCAAGTGAGGTTATACCAAAAGACGATTATTAAGTCATGAAAGTGTTTATATTCGATAGAATAACTTATATTTATTTAACGAGCACATCAGTCGAACAACGTTTCTCCTGTGGTGGTGCTAGGACGAAGTTTTATGGGCTTGAAACATCACTAATATCAATGCTTTGTATTTGCAATATTATTACACGAATAGTGAACATTAGTTTTTAATCCATGTCCGCTGCCAATGTGGACCATATCGCCTCCTAATGGAGATATTTTAACATAAGCTTTTTCTACGTGAACTGTTTGTTACTTAGTCGCTCGGCTTCAATTTTTTAAAGAGGGTATTAGGGATAGAAGGATAAGGCTAGGACAAGACAAGTGGTTAGCTAATCGCTCTTGCTACACCCCATAGTTAAAGGATCGGAAGGGTGTGAGGGAACACCAAAACAGAAAATAGATCAATCGAAAAAAGGGGGACTCTAACCCGAGAGATCTGTCACGGAAGCCAACGACGTTGACCTCTATGCCACGACCTGACTATTAGTTCACTATGTATTCTTAAATATAGTAAATTAGTGAAATAAAGAAAGTAGTGAAGATACCTAAATCACAACTCATAGGACACGGTAATTGAAATTCTACAAAAATGTATTTTTTTCGATTGACGTAGTGCCAAATTCCATATTTAAATTTTACTACCGCGCCATTTTGTGGACGTCGTACGGTTGCAATATCGACCCATTTTTTTAAAGTCACTTTACACGTACTTTTAATATAAACGTTTTTCACTGACGCATCGTTGGCCTGCATTAAAAGACGGTCTCTGGGAAAACACAGCGAAACAATTTTCTTAGAAAACAATTATTTCGCTCACGAAACATTTTCGTCTGAATAAATTACCTTTGAAAGCAAAGTAATGTTTGTTTATTTCTGGCAATGCGGAGAAGCCATCGGAAAAAACTGTGTACATAAAAATGTTTTCCGTTAGCAAAATGGCGGCGCGTTTCATGGCACAGTGGTTACGATTGTTGATGAATACAGCGTAGGCGAAAATTTGCGTATTTAAATAAAATTCTCGTTTCATTGTTGTATATATATGTACATAATATAATTTTGGCATCATTAGAATGTTGAATAGATTTGACATATTGAGATCTAAATGTTCAATGAAATATTTTGTACTGCATAAAATAAATATAAAACTTTAGGACCTGCACAAATAAATTAAGTAAATCCTGTAACCAACCCAAAAAGGCTTACAGACAGCTATTAAAAAAATAATTACGTTATCCGTGTACCTATGTGTTGGCTCTATTAGTATCAGGAGGCTAATAAATTTCAAAATAATCATAATTGAGTCATTAATCACTCCGACTTGCTTTATCTTTTAAATTTAAATTGCTTTTTGTGCAGCAATATTCATGTTAATTATTGAAAACAAGTTTTTCCTATTGGAATAGAGTGATAAAGAAATCTCTATTATAACATGTTCTAGTGTTCTTATCGTGTGGAATACAATCCGAGTGTGTAAAATTACAATAATCACAAGCCGTTTGGCTTCTTGTTATCGCGCACGTGCGTCTTAATCTATTGTTTTGCCTGCACTTCAATATGAACGCACATACAATGGTCATCGCAGAATACTATAAAAGCAATTCAATTCATTTGTGTATCATTATATGCCATTCAAAATATACCTACATGATATTGCTTCAACTGGTTTCCTTTGAAACTACAAAATATTTGTTGCTCTTGTAATTGTTGGTATGATAAATAAAGATATGCCATCTGAGTTACTTTTCACGACAGGCAGCGTATTCTATTGAACGAAAAATAAACTGCGATTTAAACCTTATTAAAAAACACCCAATTTCTGCTGCCAATATATATAGACATTATTCTATGTTATTTTTAGGATAACTTCATGTTATTTATTTCTACAACGTCGGAGAATGTAATGATAGAAGGGTGGAATTAAGAAAGTACTATTCGATAACAAGTCGGGAGGGATTATAAAGTGACCCGTTCACTATGGAACAAATTGCTGGAGATAGCCATGTTTGATTTGACCAGTTTCCATATAAATGATCGATAGAAATGACATAGTTTGAAAAATATTATACATATTTTTAATGAGAATATGACTGTAGAACCATGTTTAAAATACATACTATGATATAAAACAGCATAAGCAATATTTTTTAAATCTATGTCCGCTTCTTATGTGGAGCATATGGCCTCTCAATCGAAGTTTTTTCTATAAGAATTACCTGTTCCTCAGTTAGCTCAACTTCTCTTTTTCGAAGAGGCTAAGGATAGGATAATGGAGTTGAACAGGACTAGTGATTGACTAATGACTGTAACTGCATCCCGTAATTTAAAATGCTGTTCGCACTAAGTGTCGATCCTGTGAGATCCTTCACGGGATCCTTCACAAGCAGCCTGAACAGTTATACGAACCAAAAATCTCACAGAGTCAATAAGTGGAGATGGCTATTTTTTTTAGAGTCACTTTTATGTATATCTTATTAAAAAAAACTATTACGTATGCTTAATATTGTTGATTGAACATACGACTTAATTTTTATCCACTGGTTTCATATTGTTTGGAAACATTATCCTGTCTATCGAGCTGTCAGTGATAAGTGTTTGGCCTCCATGTTGCCTGGATGACAGCTGACACGACATCTGCCCACAGACACCTGATAAACACGTAAATAGCATGAAATTTATTCATATTCCGAAATACGTTTACGTAAAACGAAATTGTTTATTCATTCAGTAGATATCGATTTGTTATGACGAGCAAAATATGAGGAGTTGAAAAATACTAAATATACTGAATTACCATACATATATATATATATACACCAAAATTTTAGGCATCTCATCAAAGATCAAATATTTGCAGCGAAATCGGAATCGTAGTGCTTTGACAAGAATGAAGTAAGAGTCGTAAAGCCGAGCGACTTCTTTTTTGTAATTCACCAATAATAATGATAATAATAGAAACATAATAAAGTTGTACATATGTTGTATTGTATATTTAAATAATTTGTAGAGCTAATGTGTCAGTGGCACGATAAATCCATTAAACTGTCCCTCTCGGAAGAATTCTCCAGCGGTTGAGATACCCTAGTTTTGGTTGTACAATTTGGACACAATTCTTCAATTAAGTCGGGCTTAAATTTTGTTAATAATCAAACTTGATTATTATTCGTATTTTTAAAAAAATATGCTACATGTTTAAAATAAGCAAGTGTCTGTGAGCTGAAAATACATATTATAAAACTGTAGTTCTTGGGTTTACCAGCATTCATCGTTGAATTTTATTCTAAGGTCAATGGTCATCTGGTATAACTCATTCGGCTTCCCTTTCCATTGCTTTCTAAACGAATTTATCATTCTGAACCAAAGCACTTGAAACATTTCTGGTATTATTCAATAGGTTACGTCGTGAGATAACATTGAAAATACATGTTTAGTTCAGAAATAAATAAAAAATGAATTAATTTAAATAAATTCCTTGCTCGTCTGAGTATATTTCACATTTTTTTGCAGAATACATTTGGCAGCACCGAATCGGAAAATATATTACTTCAACAATTATGACTTGTATCTTTTTTCGGACTCGTTCTTTTTCATTATCAGTTTCGGCCATATTTTTCCTGTCATTGTTTCCCTGGGTATGTAAATATTCCACTCGGAAATATAGACCGTTTGGACATAGCCGTCGGCAAAATGTTGTTATAACAGTAATTAATACCTTGATAGAGTGAGTTTTTACAGAATGTTATACACAAGTTACTCAATTAATTTTATATCAATCCAATCGTAAGTGATGTTGTGTGGAAGATTAGCACGATCGAATAGTGTTAACGCGTGTCGGCCGACGATTAGCTTAATAACTATGATGTAAGACGTGTGTGATTCTAACCATCCTCAATCTTACATATTTAGAAACTTGTACCTTGTGGAAAATGTATTTTATTACAGCTGTCATTACGCAGAGACCTAATTGAAAATATTTTGGCTAGGAAATTTGCAGTAACGTCATTGAAACTACAAATTAATACATATATCACGTACTATTTCTTTATTACTAAACATGTTCTTTTAATGTTTGATGGTACCGTTTTGGATATAAATAATTTAGTGTTCTACGAGATTTGAAAATGTAAGTTTATTGCCGACCGCTGCATTATTTTATAACCGACTTCGGCATCAATGGGCAAATACTTTTCGGTTTAAGTCAGTTATATCGAGGTTTTAGTATAATTTCAATGTGATAAAAATATTTAAATACTGCAAAAATCAATTAGCCGAAACCAGCTAGTCGCATTAAATTTGACGTTTTAATTAGTTTGGTTACGCACGAACTCGCATGATATATTGTTCGCAGATTTTTTCCCAGTATGCTTCTGCATTACTTTACGGTAGACATTAATTATTATGATATGTCAAATTATTTAAAATAAATCTTAATGTGCTTCTGCGTGGTCGAGTCGTCAACGTCATTGGTTTTGGTTACGGGGGTCATTGTAAATTGATTTTCAATCGATTTATGAATTTCTGTTCGAAGGCATGGGTGTATATGACGCCTTGAATTCTCCCATCCCACCCATATTAACTTGAAAACGGCGTAACGAAAGTGACTATCTAACCACTAGTCCTGTTCTAGCCCTATCATTCTTTTCCAAACCTCTTAAAAAAGATATGTTAAGAAACTTAGTTACATGCAGTGCTTGTGTGTAAACACTACTGATATGTTTAACTCTATTAGGAGTCCATATGCACATTGGGAGCGGACATTAAATTTGTTTCGAAATTAAAAGAGTGACATTTTACCCATAAGTTGATCAAGAAAAACAGCTGTATGTAAATATTTCAATAAACTTAACAAAAACATCTATCTATCTCGTTCGATAAAAGTTGTAACGTTGGCAAATATTTTTATTTTATTTTCAAATAATACCAGTTATTTAACTATTTTGTTATAGGATGTAACCCACAAAGCAAATTTTACAGGAGGCACAAAAAAGTGTTTTGATGATTTTCGGCCATATGCAAATTATGAAATAAACACAACCTTGAAGTGCACGGAAACTTCTATAGTGGTGTTTAATTGACATAATCTAATATTTATTTACGAATATGTCTAGGAAAAACCTTTTTTTTAGTCTTTTTTCTTGATTTCAATTTTTACAAGCCCTTCTTTTTTCCAACTTAAAAGCTTAATTTAGATTCTAATTCGGCATTTGCAGCTTACATCCTTTTGATAGAACGTGTATCAAGTTGATTGATTCTTTCAAACTGCATATTTATGTTTAAAATGGTTGGAGCTGGTCGGCACGGGCTTGGCCTTTCGTCAATACAGTCTACAACTTTTATGGAATAGATAAAAATGCTTAATTTGGATTGAAAGTGTTAATTACAGCGAATGCCAATAAGACAAATATTTTTACGTAGTAAGTCAATTAGATCAATCACGTACATACATTCCAAGATATCAAATTTGAATTGAAAAATGAATCTATTTTCTATTGACTTTGAGGGTACTTGCAGCCAGACTCACCTGATAACTAGGGCCTATTATTATATTAATTAATCACTCCTAATAGAGTTGTATCATACTGTTTTATTTCTTTAAGCATGCTTCGTTAATATTATCTCTTCTTAAAATAAAGTACCTTCGTCTGTTGATAAAAAATATTAAGACATCGAGCTAAAAATAAGAATGTTTACACGAATTCAAAATTTAAATAGTGGCTAGATTTTAAATTGAATTTACATGTATTGAAATTAAACTTTTTTTTCATCAAGCTTTCGTCAAATAATTGACCTTTAAAATTGACAAATAATATGATAATCATACTCGTTTTAATTATTTGTGAATACTTGTTGTGGTATTATTAAAAAAAAAATTCAAAAGTATTTTCATTTATGTTTTATCAGATAGCATCCATCAAGCATTTATTTATTCATCTGCCAAATTTGTAATCAAATAATATTTTTTGCCGCAGATATTATGTTATTAAATTGAAACTTTGATCCACACCTGTGACTATTACTGCTTCACCTTGGAAATGCTAATTGAGCACCTCGCGTATCTTCAGGAAGTATTCATTATATTCTCAACACTTATACAATCAGCTGAATGCATTCAATACCATCAAATAAAGAAATATTATTTACCATACATCGTGGGAAGGTCGTTTTTTATTATCGTTTTAATAAGATTGCCACAGTAAAATTTATCTCATCCGATGTGCGAAGGAGTTTTTTTTATCAGAAATACATAATAAATATTTTTCATAAACTATATCGTAAAACATTAATATTTTTAAAATGACCGATATAACGTTTGTAAATCGCATTGATTAGTATATATGATAGAATGGTGTTCATGAAAATTAACGATTGCAATAAATGCATTTTGAATGGCATAGAGTGACGTTTACGAGCGTTGAAATATTGCCAAGGAAAACTAAATAAGAAACAAGTGGAAGAAGACCTGAATCGGCATTTATAATATTGTACAAATTCGATAATAAAATTAATATCTGCAGAATATTTGCACTAAACTGCATTCGTATTGAGACAATTTTCATATTTAACTTCCCTTTTCCCTTCGACTTTCAAAAAATAAGGGTAAAAGCTAATCTTCTCGATTAGGGATTTCAATACCGATATTACAGTTTCATATAAAATACTACCAATACATATAATAAACATAGCAAATAAATATAACCAATTAGGATCGTAAAAGGTTCCGGGCGAGTAAATAAAAATCGGTATTTTTATATTTCATATAAAGTACCCTCATTAAAACATAAAATATTCAATTATATTATAAAAGGGTGATTTCCGTGCAATGCATTCGATTGCAACTACAATAATTATAATCTATGGAAACTGTATTTTTACCACGTCGTAATTAATATGATCAGATTTTTGGTCCTAAAACCGAACAGCCAAGTTCTTGGATCTTCAGTTCTTGTTGTTTGGTCTCGTTGTTTGGACGTGAGCTCGAATCCTCTGGTACAAACGTTCATAAATTGATTTTTCAATCGTTTGAGTGCATGAATGTCTGCTATGTTTCTGGTTGAAAATTGGTCGCAAAGAGAAGACGCCTGCTATTGCCTTTTCACTGTCTCTCTGAAGAGAGAGATTAAGCATTTGACAAATAAACATTGTAAATCGACATGATTTGAAACAACACGCATTATGCGACGGTCAATGATATTAATTATATTGTAACTATTTTATGTTTTCTAAATTATTAGTAAACTTTTATAGCATGCCAAAACGGTAAGATTCAGCGAGGGCAAGCGTGTCTGTTCACACAGTCGTTATGACACAAAAAGTAACGGCTAGACGGTAAAATTTTCATTTGTATTTTATCGATCTGCAAATAGTGCAAATGCTATAATAATATACGCCAACGCTCTGTGGTCTCACTGACTTGCACGAGTATTTATTATTTTATCGCGGCAACTGAGAGATCTTATATTTATAGTAAATATGTGAGTATTTTTCCTATAATTAACTTAAAGCCGCCATAAACGCAATTAATTATGCAAAACAGTACACAGTTAACATGCGAAATAAATATATATGTATTGTTCATACATAGTCGGCTAAGGCTGTATGTACGTAATTGGTAAAAATGAACGTAATATTTTATTCAAGATAGGGCATAAAAATAATAACTGTCGTATTATTATGCCCGCACTTATCATAATTAAACGACCACTCAGACTTGAGAATGAATACTGTGTTTGATATAATGAAAAATGATATAACAACATGCAACACAACGAGCGGTCATTCTTGGTAACTTTACAGACTTCCGGTTGCAAGTTTAACCAATGCACATCCTCTTTGTGCCACCATCTTGGTCAACAGTATTGCCAAGTGTTAAAATAATATTATACACTTTAAGTACTGGATAATTCTTTATCTTTTATTTTCACAATTCATTCGTACAATGATTAATATGAAATATTGCTTTATTTTCTTGCAGTAGAGGTAAAAGTGTTGTTTTAGAAAACAGAGAAATGCTTATTTTTATTTGTATTGACTTAACATATTTTATATCGAGTTTAATTTAACGTTCATAATAAAAAAATATTATCCTGTATATTACTTATGACTTGGTGGCAATTCCTAAATAAAAAATATGGTGAATACAAATAGAATGAAATACTCGTGGTTAGTTAATCACCCGCACCTCGTTTTAGGCATCGATGGGCGGGAGAAAATTTTAGTTACCACAAAGATCTATGCCTTCGGAACAACAGATAAGTAAAAAAATATGTCTTGAGATTAGAACCCGGGAGCACCGCAACCGAAGCCAATGATGTTTTAAACATTCAGCTAGCCCGTCCCTTGCAGATTACATTTAATAAGCTTATTTTAATAATTTTATTATGATAGCTTCTTTTGTTTGTAGTATTTTTAGAATTGGCGGAACATCTTACGAAAATTTAAAAATTCGAATCAGCAACACAACCGAAATAATTTATCTGTGTTGGCAACACTGTCTTAAATACTCTTTCTTTCTTATTTATTTATTTTGGTCAGTTTTTACTACATGGGCCGTAATTGATGCGTACGCGATTTAAATAAAGAAGTTCTTTGTCCTGAAGAGGAATGGCACGCGCGCGAGATGCCTCCTCCCTCTCACTCTTTTGTTTTTCCTTTCTTTCTGCCACTTTTTCTTCTTAACCAATTCTGGCACAATTCAATGTTTGAAAATTAAAAACCGAATAGTTATTCCCAAGACTTTCTCGAGTAAATTTACTTGAATAAGGACTATGACAATTCTTCCTGTTGGGCTATTTTCAAATTTATAAGATATCAACAGTTATTAAGAGGTGTCTCTAATACTCGTCATAATTGTTGTGCTTAGTATTTACATTTAGTAAAACTTACCTATAATAATTGCTGTTATTATAGATGAGTATACTTTGGGATTACGTTTCCTGTTGTTGTAGTCGATCTGTCAAACGCCAACTATTAATAGAACTTTGTCTTATTCTTTATGTTTTTTTATGTCTGTCTATTTGAGTGTTTTTAATGAGACAAATATGCCTTACAACATGCTACTTGACAAGCTTGCGTTAATTTTGACAGTTTGTTTCAAAATAACTTCTTTCTAACTAACGCTCTATTTAGATTGGTCGAATACATAATATACGATCGACTAAAACAACAGTGAACATTGTCGGAACTATTGAATTTAAGTTATACCAACGGTTAATCCTAAATCCAAAAATCATGTACAGTATAAGAGACCCTTCTTAATTAGTGTATAAATTCTTATAAATTTGAGAAAAGCCCCGCGGGTATTTGAACATAAGATTGACTCAAAAAGAGTTTTCTTTAAATATGTATACATACGTTAATACAATGTTTTCAACATATTTGAAAGAATCTTCAACTGAAACTGAATGTTCAACGTAGATTGTTTTTCAATTTTCTTTTTCGGATTGTAGCCCAGTGTTCGTTCAACGTCCGAATCCCAGTACGGGACAGCTTCATAAATTGATATATGGATTGCGTTTGAAAAGATGAATGAATGTTTGTGATGTATACATTTCATTGAGATTAGTTGCATTATGAGTTAATATGATTTATATTGGAAAATGTTTATTTACGAATAAGTCAACATCGAGTTCTCCGCATTTTCTAAAACGGCTGAAAAATATACATCGTTTTAACACATATTCAAAATCTTTATTTGATCATTCAGTTAAGTTGATGACTTACATGTAATTATACAGACATATCCTTTTTTGCGCATTTATATTATTTCAGTTAATCAGTATTTTGAATGCTCTTTCTCGAAAAGAGTTAAATAAAATGTCAATATGTCGTTAATCGTAGAAACGATACTGCGGCATGGTTTATTTGGAATTAATGCGAAAACATAGTCATCCGGTGTAAAGAAATTATCAAAAGTTTACAATACATATGTGTAGAAACAATGGTGTGTTGCCTGAACGTGTTGAAGTGTGGTTGGAAGAAGGAAGTGGACGAGACGAATATCTTCTCAACAAAGGATAAATCTAAAATTAAAACAACTCGGCAAAGCACTGACTTACACTCCAAGATATATTATTTTTTGTCTGGAAGACATTCTGTCTCCATTCAAAACCTTGCAACATTAGCAATATTGTACTTCTGTAATATTGTATTTTATAAACCAAAAATAACAATTTGAATTGATGAAACAATATCATTTTAGTATGTGAAATAGTCGCAAACATACAGTAACAAGTGATACAGCGGTGGGCTGCCAGTACGTTAACAAGGGGCTCGCTTAACCTCAAAAGAATTTATCACTCATAAGCAATTCTATCCAATACTTACATAAGCAAACGATTTTTACTTAATACACTTATAATATGCAACAATATGTAATTTATCATAAACTAATCAATGTAAATGGCTAAAAATGAACTACTGTGTATACTGAAAGCTGTCGTAGATAATATATATAACTCAGAAATTGCAGTTATGTACTAATGTGATCTGAGAATATTGTTTTCTCTTAGTTTAACAAGGGGCTCGCCGGCCGAGGCAAAATCTAACAAGGGGTTCGTGCGAGCCCTTCCGATTACCCTCCAGCCCACCTCTGAACTGATATCGTTATTATAAACTTTGTTATTCCACTGATTGTGTTGCAAGCAGGGCTGCGTAGTCTTGTCAAAAAGATAACTCAAACTCCAGCTTTAAAAAAAAATTACTCCAACTCTTTTTTCGTTTATTTTTCTCAATCATTTGATTTTAACTTATATATATATATATATATGTATACTATCAGATCTTTTTTAGTCAGCCTAGCATGCAGTGGCAACACTATGGACTATTGTGGTTTGAATACACATCATTATTACTTTTTTAATTGTGCCCTGGTTGCAAGTTATGAACCATCGTCCCATTTGTTTCCTCTCTGAAAACACTTTTCGAGTGACTGACTTGTAGTCTGTACTTACTGCTTGTTAAAAAATCTGTTTAAAAGCCGTACTAAAATCTTTTTATCTTTATATATTAATAGTAGCTGTGAGCTGTAGCTGAAGTAAATGGTAGCCCCCAAGCGCAATATAATTTAGAGGCTCGGTTTTTTCGGATAACATATGAACGTCAGAAAAATAGCTGTAAAATAATAAAATTATTTAAAAATCTGAACTAAATGTAAATGGGTTTCATAATATAAGCTATTTTTGAGGCCCCTAAGATTCAGAAGCCCTTATTGAGGTGATTAATTATTTAAAATTATACTATTGTAGTTTCTGCAGTTTTTTGTATGATTATCTAAGCTTGAGATTTATTTGGGTGAATTGAAAAGAAATTAATTTCGATACCAAAATAAATATAATAATTACATACCATGATTTATTAGTTCATTATAATATATAAACTTTCAAAGGTTTACGAGTTCTTTAAGTCTTCAGCATTTACTGTTTTATTACAGCCCTAAATGGGTAATATCCATTATTTTGTCTTATACACTGTACGATTTAAATGCATATTGCATTAACACTGTAGACTGCAGGTCTTTGTTGCACCAAGAGCCATAAAAGGAGTTCATCCGTATCGATAATGTCGACGCCATTTTGTCGTCGCGTCTCCATTTTGTGACAACCTATTAGCATTCCTAGCGTTTGCGACCGCAATTCCAGCCATAAAATTTATTGTCATTTCTCGGAATACGTTGTAAAAGAATTATTAATAACAATAGATGAAGTAACTACTGCAATAAATTAAGTGCAACGCAAAATGATTGAAACTCTAGAATTAGGGTCAACCCTTTTACCGTGCTGTATCAAAATAAGCTCACTGAAAAAGCGAATCTGATTTAGCTCTATGTAAAATACATCGACGCAACAGTTCAAATTCGTTCAAAAACTTTTACTTCAGATTTCTTATTCAGCCTGTACTATTTGTACTTTTGTTTTGCCATACATACTTTTACGTTAATTAATGAATTGTAAGTTCAACAATGTAATAATAAGTTTAAATTGATGATATTAGACAAATACAAAGAAAAATCTGCATTAATCTGAACTTGAATTTTATACCATAAACAGCTGTATTAATTTTCGTTTGAATTTAGTTTTAATTGCGTAGTCAACCCTCAGTAGTCCTGACAAAAATCTCTATTTTATAGATGACTGTATTAAAGTTAAAGTTATTCTGATAATAATAATGCTTCGCTCGGCATTAAATACGTTATTTTCGATTAACCGTCTGCATGGCATTGTTTTAAAGTTAATAGTGTAGGTTTCTTCGTGTAAACTACTATAAAATCGGAAGGTAACCATATTGACGTTTGACATTTTGTAAAAAATACAAAAAAGCCAAACAAGGAGTGCCATCATTTAGGAAGTCCTTCAGTAAACAGTAGAAAATAATGACCAAACAGTCAGTTAATTGTAATTACGTTTGAAATAAAACTTTGAAGGTTTAATGATTTTTATGACAGTGTCGTAGTAGGACTTGGCAAAGGGGTTATAAATTTCAAAAAATATTTCCGTACTTTACCGCATTACTTAACTATTATAATTGAGATTAAAAAAATCATTATACTTATTGTCTATTAAAGAGATCATTTTGATTAAAAATCACTACAGTGAGTTTTATGATTATTTATATTCCTCTATTCGAATTTATTATATTATGAGACGATCATTTCATTTCGCGTAGGAATATATGCTTGTATTATTTAAACATGTAAAAAAAAATAGTATATACCAGCATGGTTTAAATTTGTGGAGTCAGATCTGTTTTCATTTTTAAAAGATCTACGTCACATACTAATTAAATTCAAAATAATTGAAGCTCAGTTTTGTGATTAAAATATGTTATATTCGATCGATTGCCATGAATTGGATAATAGTATTACAGCAATTCAATTCATATAGACTGTGGCACATATTTAGAAAAACCATCTAGGCATTTCATTCAAGCCATCGATGATAATCTTTTTTATTCTAAATAGGGGTTACGCTTGGGGGTGATAGCACCCCGCGTTCACCCGCCACTGTATTTGATGAAGAATTAATAAATAATAGGTCGTCCGCAATACGCCAAACGGAAAAACGTGACTGACCTGACGCTAATTGATGGACCCGGCGTCATCGTCAGATCTCTGTGCCTTTGTGTTGGTTATTCTGAGTAGCCGTTTCACTTGACCCTGTTAATACCGTTTTTACATTCCGAAAGCAACACTTTATGTAAACAGGATCGTGATTTCAGACCCGCAACTTGTTGACGGTAAATGGATAAAATCATCGCCTCTATAGTAATCGTGAATGTAAAACTGCAGAAGGACGTTTGGAACTTGAGAATTCCCCGTGAAATCTTTATCGAGTTTTGAATTCCGGTTCCTAATATAAAACATCTAAACCGCATTCTTAAATAAAAATATAAATAAATACGATTGATGCTGCTCAAAAAGTCTATGGAGCCAAGTGATAAACGCTCCAAGACTTGAGATTTAGGGATTGCAATGTCAGTATTACCGAAACCAGGATTTCGGAATTCATGATATTTGGTTTCGGCATTGAAAAATTGAATTTTTAATGCAATGAAACCATCACAGATTGTAATAAAATTGTTTGTGAGTAATTGAAATATTTTGATTGTATAAATATGTAAGTAGAACCTCGATTTAACAGACTTCGGATATAAAGGAAAAAAAATATCTGGTCAAAAAAAAAATATTAAAAACATCTCGTTAATATTACTAACAAAACATATGAATTAGGTGCAAAATTAAACCCTAGAAAATGAATGAATAGAAACACATTCGTAAAACGGACTATCTATCATTCTATCGGCTTTAACGGTCACTCTTTTACCCACATTAGTACGTTAAATCAAAAATCTACTGTTTAACATTTGCTATGAAATATTAAAACTTATGGTCCTAAAAATCTCCCCAAGCGAAGATGTGTAGATAAGCTATAATATCTTTGTAACTTCACTAGATGTGATCTCCAAGAAGGGCTTGTAGCAATGTACGATACCTTAAATAATATTGCAAAAAGTCCCTATTTTTAATAGAGAATTTAAGTTGTAGCATAGTGTCGTACATACTATAATAAACAGCTATTTAAAATATTCTTTAGTCAGACTAATGCAAGAATTATCTATTTTCACGTTATTATGTTGATGGGAATAACTGCTTTGATAGTCGAATATGCGCTCATAATATTTTTCCTCTATCATCACTGAAGTAAGTTACTGTAAACCGACAACGCATTTACTGCTCGGGAGCAACATTAAAATGGCAGATTTTCATCGAATCAGTTTGTTGCACTCGGCTTTATTATTCATAAAGATTTAATTTTGGTTGAAATCGTTTGGCCCAGAAAAAATATGTGTAGATGTATATTTTTTCGCCATTTAATTATCTTATCTAAAAGCTGGGGAAATGACTTTATTGATTCGTATAAAAACGCTGTTATGTCACAAATCTCATAATAACCATTAGAAATATTTTGATGATTTGAGTTCAAACGTTTATTTTGTCATTGTTTGACAATTCTATTTTTTGTTATTGTTATTTGCTGTTAAAATAATAAATAGTTAAACCCTCGCAAAGGTTAATACATCATATTCAACGTTTCCTCTAAGCTGCGCGCGTGCGCAGCCGCGCAGCAGTTGGGAAGCCCCCGCGCACTCATTCCGGGTTGGCGCGCACTACGAGACAGTTGTTCAATTAATATTTGATCGGTGCGCGCAGCCTTTGAAATTTCCGCGCAGCAGAGGGAACGTTGATCATATTACTATAACAATCGTAATTATCAAATGATAACGCAGCTGCAGCAGATTTAGTGCGTAGTGACCGATGATTTGAATTGCTCTAGGTGTCATCAAATACACACATCATACATACCTCGTCATTTTTATATGTATAATCCATAAAAGTAAACTTCACTGCCAAATGTAAATATAATGAGGTGGTGTTTATTTTATCAATAAAAAACTCTTTCGTAAAACCATATATATTGTATAATAACTGACCTTCGGCTTACTCATACCTGACATACCCCATCATCCGTAATTTCCGTTATACTATACATATATTTTTACTGTATATTAACCCTGTACCTCAAGATTGTAATTTTTGAAGATGTGATTTATGACTTATAAGTTATAAATATTATTAAATTATACAGTACATAAGTAATTTATGTGAGAAATCTGAGAGCATTCCTTCTGCGGATAATAAATAAAGGACTCCATTTAAAAGGGATCCTTTGTTTACAATTTTGGAATGACAGCCGTATTTTCGTCCTTGCCCAAATTTGAATTCTATGAAATTCTTTTCAATCTGGAGAACGTCCTCAATTCGTCACCACAAACAGACATGGGATTTTGAATTTGTTATGACCTATTTATCGTAAAATTTTACAAGATGAAGCAATAGATCTTAAAAATAAGCTTTATTTATTTCTGGCAAACATAATTTATAGAAGCGCGGATATTATTCATAATTTACGACAAATTTTGACAGCTACGCAAGCCGCGGATTAGTGTTCCAAATTTAAGATATCAATAGATTTAAAATGGAGAGAACTGTTTCTACAGGCATGCTGAGATTTGTTTATTTCTTGTTTACTCACAAAGCAATCGCGTTTTCGCCTGTTCGAACTCGCGTTCCAAATGTTTCTTTGTCGCCCATATAAGGGATAAGTTACAGGACCCTTGTGCTTTGTAGCTTTGGGTCCCTCTTGTGTCAATGCCTTTACGAAAACAATAACAAAATTTACACCTTTGTTATCTCACAGTAATTTAGCATTTTCGACAGTTTTTTTAAAAATCAGAGCATGACTGCCAATGAAAAATGTATTTTAAAAGTCTAAACAATATTTAACATAAACGTCAGAAACTTTACTTTTCGTTCCAATAAGAATAGGGAAACGATAGGTGAAACTAGATGCTTAAAAATCACTCCATATACGTCTTCATATATGGAATGAATTATACTTACCCGGGATTCACATTTTACCACCATGTTAATGCTATATCTGCTGTGCTGTTGTCAACACTAAATATCCGCTATGATTTCTCGCAATTTGCGTCTGAATTCCTCAAAATTAAATTATAATACATACGTTTTCAAATAGATTAAGGAGCTTTAAAGCTTTTTTATAAGCTTTAATGACGTTTTGGTGATTTTTATTTAATTTAATGCCCACAATTAAAATTATCCATAATTTTTTTTCAAAAATCCTTTCTCCCTTAAAAACTTAAAGTAGAAATTTCACTGTATATTTAATTTCACATACAAGAAAGAGTTTTAAATCTTAAACAATGTGGTTAAGTGATTTTACTGCGACGTCGAGTATTTTTTCCATGCATGCAAAGGTAACATGATTAGATTGACAAATGCACATATTATTAGTATTACAGTGGTAAAATATAACACATTTATATCAAGGCTTTGCTAGCAATCATTATTTTTTAAAAAGTCTAATTCCTTTTCAATTGATATTTCATTTTTCATTATGTATTCATTGATTATTAAGCCAGATTTGCAAATATTTATTGAATGCTCTTGAATTAATTTCAACCAACCATAATAAATATTGAAACTGTCAAGAATAATTTGCATTTTTTGTTAATAAATCCTTTTTTAACATACAATAGTTGTATCTAATACAGGTAGCAGATATTTGCGAAAACTGGTTCTTTTTTTTATGTTGATTCCAACAGATACCTATTTTAAGATAAGAACCATTTTTAATAATTTATGAGAATAAGCCATTTAAAGCAGTCGAGCATTTAATTAACATGTTATTTATCCGATAATATTATTTTTTTTTCGTTCCTCCGACACTGTTGTGAATTATTCGTAGCCTATATTCACGTTGCTTGCTTTTTGACGTTTGATTGCTGTATTTCTGTCATGTCACACAACTTTCAACGCGTTTGCAATTTCTTTCTAAATACTAAAGCGCTTAGAACCAAATTTTGTTTTTTCTGTCAACGCGTCATAACCAAATGATTATTGGATCAACTGTTCCATTTTGGTAGAATAGCATTGCATAAATATTGCAGATTAGCATTGCAGAATAGCACCTTTTTTCAGTACTTCACACTGAAAAGGTCTTTGGTATGTATTCTCCAATAACTTATCTTGTTTCCTTCCAGATAGATTCGGTGAAAAGAAATATTGTAAATCAATTACCTGCAACAAACTATAGACAGATTATTTATCAATATATTAAAAACATCTAAGGTCAATAGTTTTTGACAAAATATTAATTTAAAAATTACACGGAAATTGAAAATTTTGACGTTAATAAATGATTTCTTAAATGAACAGGTAAACAAGCGAATCGAACATGCTGCTTTAAATTCGAATTTGACATTTAATGAAAAATGCAAGTTTGAATTTGTTGATTTATTGAAATATGTTAATACAATTCTAGAACTAATGTTTATATATTTTAAATTACAAACGTAATAATTTATCATGGGTGATGGATTATTTTTTTTAATTAAATTTTGAATAGAAAGTTTTGCGGAAACAGGTTTTACACCAAGTTAGGCTTGTTATAATTTTGGTCAATCTAAAATGGCAATCCTTTTCTCGAACTTTCCTAATTTTATTGCGCTCTGTTAATTTTCACACTTGTTGGCTGTACATTGTACAATATTTGGAACACAATGATACAATTATATTATATTTCTTTTATAATATGAATGTTACGCTTTCTCATTTTGTTCGTAAAAAGTCATAGTAGATAAACTTATGCATATTTAAATGGCGATGCTGGTTTTATAACTTTCAAACAATAAGCTACATAGTTAGTGAAGTTAGCAATCATAGACTGGCTATAGTTCTTAGACGTCGCATTTTCAGTCGGCAAATAATTTATCGCAGAGTTGTATCAGGAAAAAAACTTACTCGGAAAATCCCGAATCCACAAATTCAAATGATGGTTCTGTTATACGCTATATTATCACAGCAATACTATAATAATAATAATAATAATAATGAAACCTACAAAATTATTACAATAAAATTATTACTGTAATTTTTTTTAATCGAGAATTGTTTCAGTCAGTTAATGCGCATTTGCTATTGATGAAAGTTAAAATGCATTATTTACGGCACATGGTATTTTTACCACAGGTCAACCATAAACAATATAAAATTCATCATAAACCCTCAAGTATCGTCCTGGTAAGAATCGTACGTGTTTGGATTGTAAATTTGATAGAACCAACATTTTATTTCGAGTTCAAAGACTTTGAAGTGCATACTCACGTCCGTATCTATCAAAACATACGGAAATAAAACTGTCATTGTTGGGTAACTTAGCTTAATATATGCATTATTTATTATATTACATAGAGGATTTTTGGGAGACAGCTATTATCGGCTTAAATACGTGCTCCAGTCTATTTTGGCTCACCGCCAAAGAGTGAAGTTAAAGGAATCACCTTATTACGAGTGTCATGCAGCAATATTTGTTTTGTGCATACTGCAGGGGTAATAATACTTATTACTGCAAGAGTTTATGGAGGAATGACCTCGTACACTATAAAAATTGATGATGCAGCACTGGCGCCGCGTGTTTCGACTAAAGACGTTCTATTGCATCTAATTACAGTAGAATATTGGAACTTAAAATAAATTTAAAAATTGAAAACGATGACGTAGCGGCGACATAATATTAAAACATAAAAATAAGGCCTTAATAAATGGTGGTAATTGTATTGTCGTGTCAATAATGGTAATATATTTAAACAAGTGGAAAGACAGTAAAGATGTGTTTAATTATAAAAAAAAAACAAAATCAATGTCTATGTTATAGTAGTAAATATTTTAATGAAGTCTAAATGCATCTAAAGGAACAGAAATAAGTATTATACCAACCTATAACACAATCAGTGGAACTGCATATGTTTTCAATTGCAATTAGAAAATATTTATGTCGAAAGATAGTTGGAATCGCTACTTCAGTATACCTACCAGAAAAACATAAATATGTATTATAAAAAAGGTTTCATTTCGTTTTCTTAATCTTAATACTACAAGATTCAAGATAACATTTTTTGATTTATTTTAACTGGTATTTATTTACCTTCTTTAACTGTGCAAAATACAAATTTCGTCGTGTGCTAATTGGGAATAAGGCAAAGTGAATAAAATAATACTGAACACAAAATTGAATAAATAGTTGAATTCAGAAATGTTTACATTCTGTAGTTTACGTATAGGGTGTTTAAAACGTATAAAGCAAGGTTGCGTTATTTGGTGATACAAGTAAGTTGGCGATAGTTTGTATTTTAATGATTACAGATTTAAAAAGCCTCTCGTGAAAAGCTTTCAAGAATTACCATAGATGTTAAAAATATATTATATGGTTTATTATCGTAAGCTTTTTCACAACAGGCCTTTAGAATACACGTTAAAATATAATCTATCTTACCTTAACTACATAATTAAGGTTATTTTAAATAATTATGTTTATCACACCGTTTTTGAGATTTCTCAATGTGTTTATTTATTTATTTTTTATTTTTTAAAACGTTAATCCATAATAAAGAACCATCGTCATATTATTGTACAACGAAAAAATAGGAAAATAAAATAAACGAACGAACATCGATTTTTTATTGTAGTGCGCCATCAAGTGTTCGTTTCTCACAGAGTGAATTTGAAATTAACAGATGAGTGACAGGTGGACAGATACGGATTTTTTAAAATACCAAATTTTATCCCGTTCCAAGAAATCGGGCAGCATCAAAATTTTTCAATGATGTCTTTTAAACAGATATTAAGAAAATTTATTCAATCCAAATCTTGTATTATTTCCGATTTTTTTATTTATTACATATTGGCTCTGAAAACCGTTTATTAAATGCATATTTTCTATATGAAGTGGATTTATTTTGTAGCATATGGATTCTTTATCGAGCTTATCTCAACAGAAAATGTTTTAAAACTGCTTTTAACTAAACCTCTCTTTTTTGGAATGAATCTCATGAATCGTTCTTGCTACGCATCGTTTTTAAAATCAGATACTCGGGTGAGACGATATCTTAAGATATACATTCTTCGAAAACCGGCTGAGGTCATGGGCTCGGATCCCATCACGGACAGTTTTTATAAATTGATTTATGATTTTTTGTCCAAAGGCATGTATGTATGTGGTGTCGTGAATTCTCTCCTACCCATCCTATCCGAACGCGGGCGTAGAGAGACCGATTAGATAACCACTAGTCCTAGTCTATTCTTTTTTTTTTAAAGAGAGGTCGAGCAACTGAGTAACAAGCAGTCATCGTAAAAACACTTCGGTTGAGATAAACTCCATTAACAGCCCATATGCTCTACATTGGTAGCGAACACGGCAAACAATGCTTCAAAAACGAATTCGTAAATCGACCATAAACTAATTCATAAAACTGAAGCCAACGACGTTGACCATAAGGCTATAGGCTCACATATCTACATATAAGTGTTTTTTCATTGAAGTGTTATATCATACATTGTCAACATTCATGTTTATCAATGTAACTTATAACGGACAACTATCATCTACGGACAATGCATGATTTGACCACTGTCACGTGAATTATTTTGAAATATGAAATCTCACAGGTGTGTGTATTTGACGATAATTATGACACTGTTTTTGACCGGCCATGTGTAAACGGCTGCACATTAGTATTCAAATAAAGACGTACGTGTTTGAACAAGCTTAACACGTTGTCGCAGAACAGCGATCATTAATCAAAATCCGCGGTCTGATTTAGGATTTAGGCAAAGGAATAAAAATACCCATTCGCTATATTATGTATTATGAAATGGTTGTAACTGGGACAAACGGATCACATTATATATTTGACACGTATTTAAACATATGTCAGCCCTGAGGTTTTTAGATCAAATGCTACTGGGTTTCGCTCGCGCAAAGTCAATGTCAAATATAACATTTAAGATATTTGATAAATGATAATGCCTCAGTATAACAACAGCAAACATTCTGTAACCGAAGTAGACAATTTATAAAAGTTTAATGTAAAATAATGATAAAGTAAAAACATTATTATTTTTACCACATTATATTAGAATTCGATCAAGTAAATGCTAATTCAATCAGTCCAATAAAAACAGATCAATTAGTATAATTAAAAAAATAGATGGCACCGTGTTTTATGACCATCCTAAAAGTATATGGCACAAGGCCGTAGAATTGTGTTGATATACAATTTATAATCTAAGTCTTAAATTATCCAACACGCATTTTTATTACTAAATCGGAATCAGGATATTCACATGCGTACACAAATCGTCATGTAAATAATTAACAGCTCACAAAAAAGCGTAACTTTCCGTGAATATATTTTTCCGAAATTTCTGGGTAATGGTTTGGTTTTTTTTTATTATAAACTATGTTAATAACCTGGATAACCAAAGTTGTATGTGCTGTTAAAGGAAGTAATAATTGGTATTATTTAACGTTCATGCGGTGGACATAATATCTCCTACTCCATCTGACATATTAAATTAATTATTGCGGTATACATGACAACATCTTAATGACCGGTTGCGGTCAGTTTTATTGTTGGTAAAAGCATGTGATTAATAAGATAATTCATTTATTCAATTCCCTACTAAAAATAGGGGGAATCTCGTGCATACAGAGAAAACCTTGGTGGTATGGTAAACCTGCGACATTTGAATGTATGTAAGCTTGTTTAAACTTGACTTGGTGGCATAATTTCTTTACTATTTATTGTTATCTATGCAATGATTAATGCATAACTAATGTTGTGTGATTCACAATAAAAATACATTTATAATCAATAAACTGAGATGGTATACTAATGTGAGGGCACATTTTAGTGTTAGGGATGTTAATCTAACGCACGCTTTATAAACCATCTCCTGAAAAACTTTTACTGCGGAGCTATTCTCAAATTCATTAGAATTCAAACAATTATTACGGCGGCTCCGAAATACTTAACATGGTTTTTGTTTTTGGTATTTACGGTTGGTATAATATTAATGAAATCATTGAGACTATGTTTACTGTTTTTTTTTGTTAGTCTACCAAATTCCAACAATTAACTGAATTTTCGTTTGTTCTTTCAAGTTATTTTATGTCTGATTAGTAATGTTTCTTGTCATACGTACTAGAGGGATTGTAATGAAATAAATATGCTTTAAAATGTGGTACTTGAAGAACTACTTGTACTGACTATTTTGACAGTTCAAAATAACCTCTTTCTGTCGCACTCTTTTTACTGGCCAAATTCAATATGACAACACTGAACACAACAACCGTAAACATCATACAAAAGGCATGTAGAGTATTTGAGTCGCTGGTAAGTACGTCCTCAAAAAATTTAAATTTTCGTCAATTGTAATGAACAATAAAAAATATTTAGCTCACCTGATATTTTCGATAAAATATCTTTTTAAAAGTATCGATATTGTTAAAGTAAAAAAGTAAAAAGTGTTTCATAAACCTGTAGTAAGTGGGCGTCAGGCTTGCTGTGCAAAAAGCTGTTTGGATGACTACTACTGACTTCGACTAGTCATGTTTGATCTTAATCTAGTGCCCGGATTTCACGCTATGCCAATGACTTGTTCCAAACTTTTTATACGGCCACATGTTTAAAACAATATTATGTTAATCTAATGTAAATATGATTGAAAAAATGACCCGATTTTTGCATAAATCATTCACTTCAAATACGACAAATATATAGTATTATGACTAAGCTGAGAGATATGTTGAGTTTATTTGGAACGAAAGTGTTACTTGTAGAAAATAAAAATGAATGGCTAGATTATGCCTATTTATTTTAATTTGAAAAACATCTTTGTTATGCATTGTTATGCATTTGTTAAATGTATGTTTGATTATATTCCTGAGAGTTACTATTCACTCCACCAAATAACTAACCAATAAAAACTAACAAACATTTCTTATAATCGTACGCTTGTTTTAACTTTCACGTTATCAGATATTCGTAAGTTGTTTACTACAATAAATAAATGTGTGTTTATGCATGTTTGTATAACATTTTATATACCGAACAGTGAACGTTTGTGTTAATAGATTGTCAATGGCCAAACTTCCTGCTATTCAAGATGGACCAGATAGATCTGTGGTGATGGGAAATTGCATCCGCCATTTTCATAATAAATATCTGCTTTTTTCATTGAAATATAATATAAAAGCTTTATTAATATCATGCCTTTCCCTGTTTTAATTTTAAATTCTAACCTATGCAACAAATGAACTTGTGGTGTTATGACAAGTCTTAAACCATAGACATTAAATAACTTTTCTTAGGAATGTAGCCAATTATTAATAAAGTACGGTTGTTTTTTTAGAAACGCATGTAAGATTATTTTGATGAGATAAATACAATAATATGCTAATCTTTGCAAAAAATCTCGCTCGTTAAAATGTTGCTATTCATAGACTACGTCTTAAATTTAATCTCAACTTAAAAACGGAACTATAAAAAACGTATCTGGCTTACGGAGAAATTTCAACTTTTCCACTCTGACGCATTTGTCTTTCAAGTAAATATCATAAGTACATACACCAATAATGTCAGTATTAATAACGATGTGTTTAATTTTGATCTTTATATACTTTTATATAATGCTTATTAATAGACAAGATCTTCTTGAAATTCTATGCTGATAAAAAAGGCTTATAAATGTATACTAAAATGTCTACCGTTATGTCAAATGACCCAAACGTCAGGAAACTAATACTAAATTACGCGGTGGCAGAAAATGGTACTACTTGACGTTGAGGAAAAATGAATTAATTTGGTCGTATACAATTTATTCATCTACTATTAACATTCAATATTATTTCAAGACAGTAGTTTGCATGTCATTCTCCAGTTAGTAATGTTTACACAGGTGCATTTTGCTTTCAAGACAGCAACTGCTGCAACAATAAATACAATAATACACGTTTATTGTAATGGAAAAAATAAGATAATATTAAATATGATAGCAAAACGTCATTTGAACGCAAATATCAAAACTGTTACTTTGTACCCTGCTCTCTCATAAATTTGAGTTTAAATAATATTGAAAATAATTAAATTACAACCCGTGTTAAAAAAAAGAGTCAAGATTGGAGTCTATAATGTATTTGCATCTGTATACTACTGTTTATTTACAGAGGAAAGTTTATTGTGTAGCAATGAAATCTTCAAATTGCTCGAGTATTTAAAGCAGATAAATCTATTTCCAAATTGTTTCGTTTGTGAAAATTCTTCGTTTTACACAGCAATTAGATCGAAACATTGCTCGTAATATACATATTTATCGTTAAACAGAATCGTCATTCAGCGTTGAAAAAATATGCTAATGAAAAGTCGAGCAATTTTATAGTTTTTTCGTGACCGTCGATTCAAAATAATTGCGTATAATCAAACGCTGTTTTCGAGAGGATGTTTCTATTGAAATAAAATTTATACTCTGCCTCGCAGCCATTATTGCAAACCAGTTTCTGTTTTTCTAATGCATAGTTTATTTTTTAATAGTTTAAACACAAAGAGTCCCATCTCTGGTCATAAATAATTAGTAGTTTCGTAAAAATAATTTTACGTTTTGTTACTTTATAGTTTATACTATCGAATAATTTTAATTCCATTCACTGACTCATAGTTCAAACATTCTTATAACATTCTCTTTTACTATCATTTGTGGCTAATTCTACTATAGAGGTTTTAATTTAAAGACATATGTTCTAAATTTAAATAACAGTGTTGTATCAAGAATTTCTTACTTTTATATGTTCAAAAATAACTTTACAATAATAATAATAATAATAGGTAATATCTAGCATTACTGAACCAAGATAGCCATTTGTTACTTAAATCACTTTAAAAAAAAACACGACGTCCGACTAAGGACTTGAATACAGGAGATTTGATTAGCATCTTATTTCTATGAAATATGCTGAGTAGATAATCATTAATTACAATTACAATTAAATCCATTCAGAATAATTGATTAAAAATGTATATAATTCGTTTTTCTTTCGTGGTGTTTTAGTCTAAATCTGGTTTCCTCTACCGTTGTTTTTTGTTATACTTCTCCAGTCATATCGCCATCTCTGTACACTACTGGTCTCTTACATCTTGTTTTGAGGGTATGAAGAATGACAGCTTAATGTTTTTGGATTTTTTAATAAACAACCTTATTTCTCTATTGAAAATTACAGTGTCCCTTTAATTTCTATTGCGTTACTATGAAATCATACGCCGTTAAATATATTCGTTATTCCGAAAAATATTTACCTAGCTGAATAATTCATTAAAAAAGCGATAAAATTTACGTATAACAACAATTAAAATTAATAAATACATGTATTCATGCTACATTAACAAAACACGTAAATAATTTTATCCCAATTAGTGACACACGTCTGGTGGTTTACTAGAAAATAAATGTTGCAACACCAAAAATATCACATATTTCACAATATAATTTGGAAAAAAATGTCTATTAAAAAACAATATCGTAAATTACGAAACTAATTTGACAGTTAAAAAATAAAATTGCTCTGTAAATCATTTATCAATTTGGATACGTAGTAAATTTCCACAAAAAAGTAATGGTTTGTTTATAACATTGAAAACTTGTTTTCTTTAAATAGTTTTCAAAAATGGATTACTTATGTGTTTATTGATATGTGCATATTTATATTTCATCACGAATCTCAACAAAGAATTTAATTTATTTTTAAAAAAATAACACCGTACAGCTATTAATTTGATTTAAATAACATTGTTTTTAGTAAAAAAGGTAATGGTTGCTTGGAGATATTGAAAAAGTATAGTAAAATTTTGTCATTTTATTATATTACAGAGAACTTCAATCTGAAAAAAAATGTCATGATAAATTAACAATACATACTAAGTTTTGTAGAAATTAACTAAAGGGTGGTGGACAGAAAACAATGAAACCAGAATCGTTCAATAACGAGAATTTAAGAGTATTAAGTTTAGAAAATAAAAAAGGTAAGGTGTAAACATTTCAATATTGTTGAGTGTTTGGATCAAAATTTATAATTTTGTATCATATATGCGGCTCCACATAACTCTACTATACATTTTGCTACCTGTGTCATTTGTTGGAAATATTCCCACAAAATATAATAAGTTATATACGATCATAGGTATTGTGGAACTCTCGAGCAACCGAATCAATAATATAATATTTTTCACCTGATCGTTTTTGACTTCTGATTTTTTTGAGGTATCTGCGGTTTTGTGATTTAATTGTAATTAAATCCATGATACGTATTTAAATTAATTATTCTTAACAGGTAAAACTGTCAAGTATGCTGTGAATTGTTATGCACTATAGTAATTCATTGCTTATGGTATTTGATGTGTTATTATTTTTATGCAAATTGAATATAAATACGTAGATTATGTATGGAGTGTAATGAACGTAAAAAATAAACGCAATTCGAGTGGGCGACATTAGCATTGAAACGTGTCCGCGCAGGTAAATAAATGTTGTGCAATATTTTCCGTATTGTTTTATATTATGTTTTGTTATTGTGATCTTTTCAAAGAAATAATACTATTTAAATAAATAAATACCGATGCTTTGCTATGATACTCCTGTCTAATATCTTACTTTTAAACGGGGGGAAAATGATTTTCAACAGTGGCAATTTTTTAACAAACAATTGAATGATGGATTCGGTCACACCGGTGATTTTTATTAGATCTTTTAAAAAACGTGTATGAACGCGGGAATATCACCGCAGAGTTATGATAAAATTTACAGATTTCATTGAAAAACGTTGCTTAAAAATATTAGAATTATCCTGTATTTATTTTGAATGTTTTAAATATATGGTACCACAAATTGTTTTGAAATAAATTCGCAAATCAAGATAGCTTAAAATAAAAAAAATGACTCTGCTTTAATGTGAATTTTTGAGTGATAATTAAAATTGAGTAGTTATTACATCGGACTGTCGAGTGAAATATGAGGTGTGTATCCGAAATTTACATGTCTGACCATTTTTACTGTGATGCTGACCATAATAAAACATACTTTTGTCGACGCCGGATTTCCCAGAGTCAGCCTTGATACTTCTATTCATTGTTTCGTGATAGATTAATGGCTCCATAAATGTGGCCATTTTGGTTGCTAAAACAACTTTAATTACCGGAAACAGACGAAGCTTTTGGATAACAAAAGAAGACAATGTGTTATATGGCCATTTACATTACCTGTGATAGTAATTGTTTTTACATGCATACATTTCCTGGGTTATCTAAGTGGATTGCAATGTTACCTCTGAATTTCGATAAACAGGTAAAAATGTTGTTGTTTGTGTCTACTTTATTGTCTAATTTACGAAACTTAATTCTTATTATATTGAAATTGTGTTACTTTATATAATTTATTTCATATTTATACCTATGTAGAATCTGGTGAGTTGTAACTTAGAGCCCACATTTTCAGTAATCGATCAGTCATCTCAAGCCCACCACACTTGTTAGAAAATTAAATGTAATTTAATATATTTGTAATTGCAAAATGGTGTTATTTTTATTAAATCAGATAGTTTGGCGTCCCGTTGGTTTTTAAGCTCACAGTTTTAAAAACAAATGGCTATAGTCACACCTCTGTTGTTATAATACATTCGTTAGGTATTTTATTTTGATTCTTTCGTTATAACTAATATGTAAACGGGAAACTTTTTGATATAATGATTCTCAATCAAGCAACGCTGCAGAAAGATAGTTACGATTCTTCGAAGCTCTATTTGTTTGGTACAAAACCATAACTTACCGTGGGAGTTGGATGTGTTTGCTTCCCACCTACGCGCAAATTAAGTCTTTATTACCATCCATTATTGCTAAACATAAAAATGTTGTATATCCTGTGTGTCCATTCGCAATACGAAATTATATTATTTCCTTTTTTTAACTTAAGTCCCAACGTACACTTGATAGAAGCAATCAGAGGGCCCTTCCATGTAGGCGAAATAATTGACCGACCAGGGCTACGAGTTAAACGGGGCGCCAAATCTATGAACCTTTAATATAAAATTAAAATTCATAAATTTGGTTTTCCACTGGTTGAGTTACTAGTACACTTCCGTAGCCTCTTAAATCATCTCAAGATTTTTATTTTATAACGTAGACATTGATTCTAACCCTTAAGATAACATGTCAAAGTGAGAGCTATATTTTCTATAGCTTTCTACTCGTCGAAGGGAGGGGGTTACATATTTTTATTAAATAAGAATAACAGTTCTAATTAAAATACCAGGGCTGCCTGTGGAGTCGTCTAAAAATAAGACAACTTCGACTCCGGCCTGAACTTAAAACACGACTTTCATTATTTTAGCAGTAGTAGCTAAGTAGCATGCAGTGGCACTACTTTTGACCCTAGCGATTTTAATAGAAAAAAAGAGGATTCGAAGATATTAGTTTTTTTCAAGTCCGATTTCATTTAAAACAGTCTGACTCCACGACTCCGACTCCACAGCCCTGTAAAATACTAACTATTCAAAGTGTAGAAATGAGCAGTGAAGAGCCACCGGTTCTATTTAAAATATTAATTTCTGATAATGAAGAATTTAAAGCTTTCAATTTAAAATCCTTTGCTATTGGCTCCATAGATTTTTTTTACAAAAATATTACTTTTAAAAATGTGATCGTTTTCGATAAAATGATTTGCAAATTCTGACTGCTAAAAAATCTTATAAAATGTATGTTGTTTGATTTTGACATATCGCGACGATGTAAGAAGCTTGCCAGTCTCCACAAGAAATTTGTTTTTTTTATATATAATTTTTATTTCTCTTCTGATTTTGAAATTACTGCATATATTAATAACAATTTTATATGTTATATATATGAAGCAATCAATGTAAAAAGAGCCTTGAAAGTTAGGTCAGTTTTTAATTAAAAAATGTTGATTTTGGTTTAAAACATATTAATTTTTATTGGAATTAAATAATATAATTAAAACGATGTACTTATACACGAATATTTTTTTCCACTCCTTTAATTATTAGAATCCCTTATTTAAAATCCCTTATAAAATATATGTAATGAGACAATTATTACAAAATATTTAAAGGTATTGCACCATTTGTATGACACCCATGCTAAATTGTTATTCCAGAACATATTTTTCATCAAAATGGTTTTAAATTTCTGCTTTGAATGTTGAAATACAAAATTATTAAATTGAAGTAAGCACTACATATTATGTAATACGGACAAAGATTATTTGTGTGCTTGTTGTCTGAGGTTTTAAAAGGTGGGCGATTTTTTGTTTGTAAGCCAGAGATGGATGATTCAATGCTGCTTTTTTATTCCGTATCTTCATCTCTTTATAGAGAAACTATTTGTTGAAAACCTTCAATAAGGAGTAAAACAAATGTTAATCGAGATATGATAGAACTATGATATTACCATTTTTCAATATACATATTAAATTTACACCCAACTCTTTTTTTACTTGATAATGAAATAACACGATTCACTAAAAGAACGAATAGTATAATATATTTTTACACGAATTATTTTTCTTCGGCGATTTCCAGACACAAAGAAACACATACGCGGATTTCCTAATAACAAAAAATCAACCACACAAGACAGCAATAACAAAACCAAAATTTGCGATGAAAGCGATTTATGTATAGTCCCTCATAAAAGTCCCTGTATAAAATCAAGTAGCGATGAATAGTATGTATTATGTTTCTTAATTAAAATACTTATGAATAATATTTCGTTTGATTTATTTATTGAGTCTTCATTATTACTCTTTTTATACGATTTTGTTATATTTTCAAATAACATGTTTTTTTTTACACGGTTTTTTTGTGGAACGTATTTACCGTGTAAAAAAAAGAATTGAGTGTACATAACATATGTATGTACATACTCAAAAACCTATCGTTGTATATAAATTATAATATCATAATTGGTTTTTCTCTTTCTTGTTACAGGTAAGTTTCAGACATGATTCAAAATTCTTCTGCTGCAAGATAATGTATGTATCATAAAGTTTGTTTAATTTAAAACCAAAGAAATTTAACATTTAACCCTGTAATATCAAAAGTATTGAAATTAATGTATTTAAATTCATTAGTAGATGTTTTTTTTATATAGTATATTTAAATAATATAACAGTGTAAACTCATGTCACGAATAGCAATCACGGTATTTCTACAACGAAATTGATGAAGTGTAAAATGTTTTATTGTATCACGGTTTCAGAAAAATAAATAAATAATATATATATATATGTTTTGAAAATCAGCAAAATATTTCACATTAAAAACAATAAATGAAATATAAAATGATCCTACAATGGAAATATGTTTAAAATTCAAGATGGAATGAAAATTTTGCTTGGCCCCTTACCATAAAAGAATGTTTAATATATGTATGTAGTATAAAGATGCATTGATTTATATATATATGAGTATTTTCTTTTTATTTTTCAATGGAGAAAAATAAAAGATGTAAAAAGATCAATATTTTTTTGGAACGCACATCTTGTATGAACTTTAAGCTCGTATAACACGAATTTGCATTACATGACGTTTTAGTTCAACTATCTTTTTCATCCATGTCCGCTTAAAAATGTGGAGCTTATGGCCTTCTAATAAAGGCATCTCAGCAGATTTTTTCTACGAGAGTAGAAACTTCTCCTTTTCAAAGAGAATAGGGATAGAAAGATAGAATAAGACATGTTGTTAGCTTATCGCTCTAGCTATGCCCGATTTAAGGATAGGATGGGTAATAAGAAATTTAAGACATCATAGACATTCATGTCTTTGGACAGAAATCCATACATCAAACAATATAAACAACGTAACCGTTAAATCAGTTGATAATGCTCGTCATAGAATTAGTACAAAATAGTGTTGCCAGTGAACTCCATAAAAGTGATTACTATAGCCGTGTTATATTATACAAGGCCCGAGTGTTTAAAAATTTTGTGCAATACTACTCAATTTACGAGGAAAAATATTTGATATTTTTTAACAATAAATGTTAAGATTTATTGTCAAACATGACAAATAAGTGTTTTCTATGAATTATGATAATTTCTAGATTTTACCGCTGTATCGGTAATATCAAATGAAATATTTTTTATCTGATAAAAAAAACAGCGATTATGATTGAATTTATCAAGTAAACGTGTGTTATACGTGAAGTGATTATTTAAAAATATTTATATGTAGTTACAAAAACTATTTTTGTAGAACAAAATTTCCTGTTTTGCCATATACATAATTCGGTCATACCCAGCTAATTGCCGACTCAACGAACACTATTCTGGTTTCTGTTTTATCATTTTAAATTCACCCATTCCATTGATGATGTCGTATTAATTAAATTCAAATTAATTTATATTATATACTATTTGAATCTGTTTTACTTGAGTTTATTCTTATATACTCCTCAACTTGTCATCCAGACTACGACATAGTTGATCCAATGACGTGATTGTCGACTCTCAACTTGTTCCATTATAAGAATTATGTCACAAATATATTTAAATGCAAACCAGTTTTTTGAATCTGTACTATAATATTATTGTGTTGGCCAATAAAGTTTAAAACCGGATGCCCAAACAGATGCGGTGGTTTTTAAATGAATATATTACATTATTTTTTCGTTTCTGTGATAGCAAGCTGTGATAAATACTGTCTTATACTCGAATACACCATTTTAAAGAAGATTAAAAACAATATTTTGAAATGTGACTGAAAAGTTAGTTTATTTTTACTTTTTATTTTTCGACATTAAATATTATATAAGTTTAAAACAGAAAATAAATTTATAGCTGGTAGTAGTTTTATTAGTAGTGATATCCTACAGACGACACTCCATTTACAAAGTTTTTTTTTTAAAACTAAAACGAATAACCATGGATTTCAATGTATTGCTACACATTTTACTATACATATAGGTATAGTATTAAATTTGATTGAGAGTTGTCATTTTCTCATTCTCTCATCATTTTTTAAAATTAAATAATTTGATTGTACTTGTATAATAGAATATAACGTAATGTCGAAATATCTGTATTTGTTCGATATAACTAAACCGATATTTAAAAAAAAAACAACCGAAATATTGGATTCCGGTTTCTGTAGTATGTACTGATATTGTAATATCCGGTTGTGTACACAGTTAAAAAATATATGCATACACTTTTAAATCAATTCTATACTAACCTAGCCTCAGTTACTAATGTAATAATATTATTAATCCTGTGTTTTGTGAATGAATATAATTATAATTACGCAATACTCGATCTTCCAAGAAACTTCATTGTTATTCTATGAATTACTTGGTATTTGTCACTTTTTATGAATGAATACAAATATTGTCTCACCGATTATTTAAGAGGGCGTTAATGTGTTGAATTGCGGTAGACAATTTGTCATTTTATATTTATATCTAAGTACTATGAAAATAGTACAAACATTGATGCGATTGTGTGCAATAAATAGCATACTAGTAAACGTAATTATTATTTTACTGTGGGATGAATCATTCATTTGTCATAGAACTTCGTATTACGCGGATTATATCATATTATTGGAGTAGTTTATTTGCATAAAACATTTAAATACAAGTAACTGTGAGTCATATGATTTTATCATATGCAATATGGGTCGAATTAATGACATAACGTAACTCCAGTACAAAACTGGTACATCGAGGTATAAAATGCGAATATTTAAGAAACTTCAGTATTTTTCAGATATTGCAATTTCGCAATGAGTAAACAATTGAAAATTAATGTTTTTGTGGATGAGATTCTATTAGCTATTTTTTTGTGTGTAGTTTCAAAATAAAATTATCTAAACCTGTTTTTTTGTGCTGGTTGCATAGTAGACAAATTGGTAAGCTTCTATCAAAAAATATAATATGATAACTAACATGTAATTTTAAAGATCTTCATAATTTGTTATTATTGTTGATATGATTACTCGAGATCAGTTCAGGTTTATCGCTAAATTTTAATTCGAAAAGTGGAAACTTGAGTCGTCAGTGATAAAACGAATGGAAAATAAAAATGGACAAAATTTTACAATGACTAATTTGATTATTAGTTAATGAATCGACTATCTGAAATTATTGGTGACAGTTAATATCTTTTTTATATAAACTTTAAAATCTTTAAAATTACATATTTATCTCAGTTTCTTCTTTTATATTATTATTTAATAATAAAGAAATACAAAGCTTTAAAATTGATATCGATTGTTAGCGCTTGAATTAACCATATTACTTTCTTGTATTACGCTGTAGAGTTCTTCCAAGTAATATTTTGGTAGGTATATTATGTATATAGTAAATAAATATCTTGGAAACGTTTTATCGTTATCACAAGAAACTGAGTGGTAAGTAATCCAATAATCAGTAGATAATTCTATGTAAATTTCATTCCATAACAATGGTCGGTAAAATAATTATTTTTAAGCCTTAAGGCAAATACTATGTATTTTGATAACATATTATCTATCTTTAATCTATGTTTTATCGTTTCAATTGACAATAAAAAAAGCGCATTTTCTAAACATTATTTCATTTGACATTATGTACCGAAATACAAAAAAAAACACATGTATTGAATAGTGTCTGCTTTCGAATGCCAAAATAAGGTAGGCTAGTTATTGATAAATTCACTTTGTTTAACCTGTAACATGCCATCCTAAAAAATCACGTTCCCTGCCACGGTGGCACCTCAGTTTCACTGTTTATTGACAATATTAAAACCTAAGTTAGAAGCTTAAAAATAATTATAAAAATGTATATATGCTAGAATACCTAAAATGATAAATATTTATTGACAATATTAAGAGAAATATTGAATGATTTAATGGCTTAACTATTTACGATTGCATCATGGGCATGGAGGTGTTAAAGAAAATAGCAACGTAGACAAAAATTCTTGAAATATATGTATTGTTTCTGGTATATTTTTTATCAATTTAGTATGAGAAAAATATAAATAATGGTTTTACATAATTCTATTAAACAAATATTTTCTCTTAGGGTGCATTTTAAATTAATTCGTTGATTTAATTCGGTCCTGTTTAAAAAAAATGTCTTATATGTGTATTACACAATAAATTTGATGCAAGAAGTCACTAAAATGTATTTTGTAAAAATTACATAAGCTTGTTTTTGATGTATTTTATACCGTTATGTGCGTGAAATACAGCTTAATTTTTTTATAGCTTTGTGATTTGAACAATTCGGTTGATGTTAGACACGTTAAGTGACATTTTGAGGTTATAATTCAACATAATAACTCAGTTTTTTCTAAATTGTCAATTATTAATAATTTCGTAAGGGTTTATTTTCATGACATTACATCAGATGGTGCTGGTTCAGGTCACGGGAAGTTCAAAATCAAATTTATGTTTCTTGAATTCAATATTAAGATATTGGGCTTTGTTGTTTGTGAAGACTTTTCTTCTCATGCAGATCACAGGTGACGACTGACGAGTGAAAATTTATAAATATCTAGTCTCATCATACTGTATTAATTTTAACTACCCAATAATCGCTGAAATTAATTTAATCCGTTAAAATAATATTGTGTATGAATTGAGAAGAAAAAATAATCTTTTAAAATATATAAATAGAAGGCGTTATCGCAATGATTTTAAATGACGACCACATAAAGGTCAATATATAATATGTTTTATAATGTTTCGCCTTTAATGCATACAAAGTAAATATTTTTATCATTCGACAGATTGGCAATCGTTTTTTTGGTGAATCATATTCGACGAGGAATACGATAGTGATATTTGAAATATTATTTGCAGATAATAATTTGTTTATACATTGCAATATTTTAAGTTATTTGGTTTTCCCATGTCGTTCTCGGTAAGGATCGCAATATATCAATACTGGTAATTAGGTATTTCTTATTCAATACCGGGTTTTTTAAATATCAATACCGGTATTACAAAAATAGTTTTAAAAAGCAAAACATACGACCGAATGGTATCGCAGCACCGGTCGAGTAAATCAAAATCGGTAATTCGATTTTTCATTTAAAATAACGCCATAAAAAATATACACATGATAATCGTAAACAGGTGATTTTCATAAATAACTTACGGTTCCTTAAAATAATAATTCACCATTGAAGGCTAATCAATTCTAGAACCTGATAATATTGAAACAACTCTTAGCAGATTTAAAATATTCCAATTTATCGCGAACAATTTTATCGAAATATGTGACGGTTCTGTATATTGAAAATTTTATTTTATTTAATTTTCCATACTGAAATACTGATATTTTTGTAATTTCAAAACCGGTTTTTCGGTATTGAAAAGAAATACTAATACCGGTATTACAAACCCTAGTTCCCAGTGCTTCCAACACGATAGTTCTACAATCTTAGAGTTTTATTTGTTCTGTTTTAAAACAAATTTATATGTTTTATTTACAATTATATATAGAATTTCCATTGCCGTAAGACAACAAAAACTTGGTGTTATACAAATCCGTATAATACTAAGTTCGAAGATAATAAAAAAATAGGCTTCTAAAAAAATATTGAAGTTTAATTATATCACCTATTCTTTTTCAATAACCGGTGCAGAAAATAAAGACACTAATTGCGTAAAAAAAAAATCTTAAAATAAATCAATCTTCTTCATCATTCGTATTTATAATCCTTTTTTTTCGACCTCGTTTCAAGGTCGTTTGTACGTTTTCATCACCGGATTACACCGGATTTTGACATTTAACCTTTGCAAACTCCGTAATTTCCGATCGCCTACTTCTAACATGTAAATCTTCATATATTATATAGTGGTAAGGTGCAAAGCAGATTTTTCATTACGCTTAGAATTTTAAACTTCTTCCATAGGATTTTTTCTATAAAATTCAATTTATCAACCATCCTTCATCCTGCATTTGTTGTTTTTCAATGTAAAACATCTAGCTGATGTACGAATAATACACTAGGCTGTGGAGTCTACATTATCTTGCTTCAACGCTATATACATAAGGTAAAATACCTACTTTCGTTTATATAATCTGAATAAATATGCCGAAATTCGCTTTCCGGGTTGTCTATGGAACAACATTACATCGGTGGATGTATTTTTTTATTTATTTTTAGCGGCATCACAAAACTTTTCCCTTTCTTGGTTTGTACCGGTTATGATATATTATTGAAGGAGATAATTCATATTTTGAATTGTGGATTGGTTTTTATGCTGTTAGTATTAGCCTTCACTTTTTGCAGATAAAGTTCGAAATAGCTCCATTGCTCACGACGTCATATGTTAAATAAACGTTGATTTGAGTTTTGAGATTTATCGATGTATGGTTCCTTTTTACCCTTGGGTATTTCAAGTGCGTATATCAGTGATGGGCAACCAGGGGCTCGTGAGCACTCGAATGCCCGCGAAGCAAATTTTGGCGGCGTTACAGCACAAGCCGATACAAGCCGATAGGCTCGTTTTTCATATTGGGGGATTTCTCTCAATTTATATAAAAATATTTCCTCAATACACGCTGGCGATATTCGGTATGACAATTATTAATCCATTCAAAAGATCCATTTAATGAGAGTACTAATTGATGTTCATACTGTTCGAAATCGCGTGATCAGCATTGTGATAGATATCCAATAAACAGCATAACAAAAATCTATGCAAGAGTAAGCAACACTATTTTTCTCACCATTTAGTGTATCGCCGTTTGATGAGTGGAAAGACAAACGATTGCATTGGTCACTCATGACTTACGACAATATATTATGTGGTGTTTTGGTTTTAATTTAAACTCCCAAGTGCCATTTTACACGCAAGCCTCTCCGTGTGCCAGTCTTTGATAAAAGATGATAGCCGACCACTGATATTTTTTTTATTTGTGATAGCAAAAAAATGTATCGGCTGTATTTTAAGCCGGCTTCGCGATAAAAAGTTTATTGTGTCATAAAAAAATATTTAAAATTTCGGGCGGCAGAAAAAAACTTTAGAAACGCTGTGTTAGGGGTATAAGAACGTCATTATGTCAGTTTACCTCCAGCATAAATTCCTTTGCGACCGTTACAATAATTCAATTTGTTCCTGAGCAGGATGAACTTTGAAAATCGAACACGATTATCTCGCGAGCGCGCCGATGAATCACCATCATTTTATGACTCACGCCGTATTCAAAAATACTATCCTTATCATACCACACACGTAACTATAATGTTGATGATTTCAAACAATCTCTTGAGCTGGCTTCTTCACCTATCGGTCGAGTTGAGAATGAGTCATGGTGCAATACTCACGGGTGACGTATGCCGCATAACAATACCTGTAACCTCTATGTCAGCGATTTCCAACCTGAGAGGCGCGAGCAGTCCAAAATATGTATTCACCCTTTAAAACGTGTCTTTATTACTATATGACAAAGGATGGGGAGGCGTGAAGATATTTTATTATTCAAAAGGAGGCGTAGTAATATGAAGGTTGGAAACTACTGCTCTATGTAGTCAGTGTTGCCAACCAGTGGTGCATTAAAAAATTAATGATATGTAAAATTGGTATATTGTCTATTAATTGAAGTTTTTTAAAATTTATTTCTTATCGTCATCAATGTGATTTCATAAAAGTTTTTATCAAACGATGTATTCAAAGATATATTTTTATTTAACACTATGCGGCTTAATCAAGTAAAACAATATTACAAGTTTCAATAAACATACTAGTGCACGATTCAAGCACCAACATAAATTAAATATTTGTTTTCTTTACCACGTTTGTTTTTGGCTAAAGTGTCATAATCAAAAGTATGCTCAACTTCCAAAGAGGTTTCGTTGTGGATATTTAAAAAATCTATATTATGATAGATCGTAAAGAACAAAACTAATTACTAACAATTTGTTGAATAATTCTCGATGTGCCACATGTTCGTATTGTTTTTTGGTCAGTTGCAGGTTACAGCTGATTAAGGCCATTTCTATTTGGTCACACAAATACAAATGGGCCTAATCAGCTCACTAATTATAAAAATATTTTTGGTGGAAAGGCAATATACTGAAAAATAAAACTGTTGTGCGAATTACACATTTATTAACACATATCTATCCTTATCATTATTTTTATTTATTTTTAAAGAGTGTTTTATTTTTTAATTATACTCGATTGGTGAAACATGAAAACACGAGAAATTTATTATTTTTATTAAACGGAAATCTTTAATTAAATTGCATTTTCTCGATGATCACGTTATTTTATTAATATTTCTTTTTGCATTGAAAAAGCTTGCGCTCACGAACGCTATTTCATTGAATTGTAAAAAAAATACGCATACTTTTTTTATGCATAGTTTTATTCATGTGATTTTGTTAAAACATCCATGAATTTAAAATAATAAAAAATATCTGGATAAATGAGTCTACTTTTGGCAACACTGTTTAACTTGCATGCAAACCGGCAGACTTTATTTATTAGTTGTAAGTACATATTGTGCATCAAGAATGCAAAACCATTACAGAAGTGCCATCCGGGTCACAGAAAAACACCAACCTAGATAGATTAAGTACTATAGACAAAGCTTTCGCAATGAACGTGCCAAGAATAACCGATTAATTTATGTGGTGATAAATGATGAGATTTACTGTTTTACCACCTTTTAAAAGTTTATTGCGAGAAAACGCGCTTCTTCATTGTCAATTAACTTTAATACATATTGATTATTTGGTCTAGAATCTAGAACGAAATTTCTTTGCCTGTTGTTTTGCAGAGCGGAGCTTTATATATATATATATTTTAATTTCGTCTCAGAAGACCACCGGAAGAACGTACCGGAACAATTATTTTTATTTTTTTTCAAAAAAAATAAAGACCAGTTGAAATATTATCTTTGGAAACCTATACGACTTCTTTTTAATTATGTACATACTTAGTAATATATATATAAAATCGGGGGGTGGGTGAAAATCTTTGAAAGGACCGTAGTTTGGTATTCCAAAATTCGAATAATTATACAAAACGGTAGGTATCATGTTTTTTTTCAAATAAAATATGAATTTCATATTGATTAGACCATAGGTTCCCAAAGTGAGCCTCCAGGCCCCCCTAGGGGGCCTTGGAAGGAGCTGAGGGGCCCTGAGAAGCCTCCGGGGATTAGGGGAGCCCCGGGAAGCAAAAAGGGGGCCACGGGCATTTATAAAACGATACAGGGAAGAGCATAATGGCGGACATCGCGCAGCTATTTTTTGTAAATCCGTAAATAAAATAAATTACTGGCATTCTAGATTCGAAAATCTTGGAAGAGCTATAAAAAAGGTGGGTTTCTGAAATTATAATTTTCATGGGAAAACAAAGCAATATTATGGGGGCCACAGAAAAATAAAGACACTCAAAGGGGGCCACGCTCCCAAAAAGGTTGAGAAACACTGGATTAGACCATTGATTTATAACTAACCTGTATCGTAGATAAATTCGATAGCCAATAAACAAATTATTTATTGATATATTGTTTGTGATGAAGTTACATTTCCTTTACATACTTTAGAAATTATGTTGAAAACATGTATAGCAATATTATGTGTTCGTAAAATGCCATTAAATAAAACACAGTGGTTATTCGTCATAACAACATACTATACAATTTATGAATGAGAAATGAGTCACATATTCGATCCAATAAAATTGCATTTGTAATACATTATAATTGAATGCATTGACATAGAGATGATGATCTGAACCGGCCTGACATGCACGCGTCGTCCAGTTTATCGCTGGTGCTGATGCTGTCATCGTCACGGATGTGCGATGATTAACCAACCAGGAGAAACCTGTTCCTGGTATAGCACTACCAATTCTTGGAAGTCGGCTTGGGCTACGTCAGCAATCTAATATTGAACACTATACACCATATTCCCGCCCACTATATTTTTATTAAAATTTTCTTAGGGTTAGAAATTGGAATTATTAATTTTACGAAATTTTGGCATTCCTGGTATTACTTTTTAAAAAACTAGCCGAAAGTTATGTTACATCATTTATAATAAAGTTTATAGTAATTTCTGTTGGATGCTGCGTATTTTGTAAAATAAATAATTAATGTTTTGGTTATATAGAAGTTCTATATAAAATATTTTAATTGAAAACATAAATTATTTGTGTTGAAATGACGATGAAAACGAAATTTATATATCATGTCATTTACTATTTTTATCATTAAACAGAATACGTACATAATTTGTATAGGTAAGAAAATCTAAAAGATCAAACAAAATATTAACGGATATTTTATAAATATAGTAGAGGGGGAAAATAAATATTCTTAAATAAATTCAATAATATACCATAATAAATATGTTTGCTGGTGATACTACAGAAGTAGTGAGCGCATAAATTCCAATATGATTCTTATAGGAATCGTACTTAGGTTGTAGTGATTTCTCATATTTTCAGGTATAATATATATCATTTAGTATTCCTGCTTAACTTTAATCCTAATTAGTACATATCCTAAATGAAAAGATATATTTACAAATAATGATACATTTTTGTCAAGCGAGATTTGAACTTTTAGTAAATATTATCGCCGAATAAACAAAAACTTTTTACTATAAAACCGCCTGTCAATCGAAAAGAACATGGCGTGCTAACGTCTTCTCTCACGCCGTCTTGCTGTCGCGCATGCGCGACGAGTACTCTTTATTTACCTCCTCAGTCCCCTTTCAACAGTTTCATTCTCGACGTTGTCGAGTGTGGTTGAATTTTAAAAAGGTCGCGTGCTAGTCCGCATTAGTACCTGTCAAAGTCGTAAAAAATACGTATATTATCTTTGGTGGTTTTTAATTTAAGTTATAATTAACTTAAAGAATTGTACATTGTCTTGATAACATACCGTCTCATACGGAGAAGGGCAATGGTTTGCCCGGACGAGCGCGAGTTGAAATGTTTTTTTACAATCCCACTGATGGACGATCGCGATGTGACTTAACTTTCGAAGCGTCAATTCTAAATTAAAAGTGCCAATAACCTACCACAGTAGTGCTCTATCAAATGCATGCGTGTAATCGCAATGTATTTTGATATTTCACTTACAATTTCCTGCGACACACTTAATACAAAGGATAAGTTGAACAACCAAAGTCTGCGTGTATAAATGGTAGAATTCAACGTGCTATTGTAAACCGACCGGTTGCAGATGTATATTACCTGTGTATTAAAAGTCCAGTGCAGCGTTGGCGGTTCATTCTTTATTAGCGATACATTCGCTCGTAGACTGCATTCTTCGGCCGACAGCTATAACGGGCGCAGCTTTAAATAAATCCCGGCAATATCTCACGCCAGTCTCTTATCGTTATCTCCCACTAACGCTGGGAAGTGTCAATACCTTGAGTAACCCGATGAATAATATATCTGTGAATAGTTTTCTTTAGTGCGTCTCTGATTAGTGCTAGTGTTTACTTATGTGAAAAATTAGTGCAAATATTCACGCATGCTGCCGTTCTAGTGCTCCGTTCAAAAGAACCGACAAATGGTTTGTATTTTTGCATTGCTATTTTGATTGAAAAGTAACAACGGCCCCATCAGCCTTGAAGTTTCATTCACACGAAGTTTGTTTCCGCTCTTCGTGAACCGTGCCCCCTTCGATCGGTCGGTATTATTTGCTTTAAATTAATCGGCCAAACGTTCGAGGCTGAAGAGATGATTTATTTTTGTGCACATTCCTACGATTGCGATTTGAATATCAACAATTCGCGCCTTATTTTATTTTATCTTTCAGTGTTGTCATTTCTGCAACACAGAACACTCGACCAGATCTTCATCAATATACTCGAAAAGTTATTCGTGGAAGTCTTTTGCAATAACGACTTGCTATTTTGTTTGAACCTTTTTGTATACTATACACTTATACATGCTAATGATAGACGAAAACATAAACAGCTGCCAAAACGATGCAAACGCGCGTGTCGAGATTACAATTCTAATTAGTGCCAACAAATTTTATTATACTTATATTTACTTTACCTAATGATAGTTATTTGTTAAAATCCATATATGCAGCTCTAAAACACTTGTAAATGATTTGACAATTAACAAATTATCGTTTTTGTTTCCATCATTTCTTTTAAATTACCAACTCTGAATAGTATTTTTATAAACTTAAACAAGATGATTAAGAAGAGTAAAATATGCAAACTATTAACATGTAAATCGCTTTGTATTCTATAACAAACTTATCAAAGTGTTTCACTGTATTGTAGGGCCACGATTGCCCTCCTTATCGCTTTGAAACAACAGGCAAAACATGTGGGTCAGAAATGTCAATGTGTGCTCCCATTGACATTCCTCAACCCTGGGTTATATTATTATATATATCCTACATAAGTAAACATTAATGAACTAACTGTACAAACGCCGCTTATTATATTGAAAGAAACCAGCTGTATTGGAATTGACCCCAATTAAGCGACTGGACCGTCTCGCTGCCACAGACTCCCGGAATGTTATCATAATGGAAGAGATTTTGGCCGCACTTTTCGGCAAGCTTTTATGTTTTATCTGAGTTATTTTTGCGCCAGAAAAAAATATCGTTACAATTACCACAACCTATCTGTCTATTTTTTTTTTTTTTGATTATCAAGTTAATTTTGGACACATTTAATAAAATTTATTTTTGTGTAGTGATATTTTTTTTATAAAATATCTTTTATTAGGTATATATTCTTTTATTTAAAAAAATATATTTACATATAAATCACAGCCACAACCATAAAATAATATGTATAATGAAACTCTACCAAGTAAATGTTAAATTAATCAATGTACTCTGTTTATTTTTTTGTTATAAGATCCACGTGACTGACGGTGCAAAATTTATCATAATATTACAAATACTAGTTAAATGAATAATAATTATAATATTTGTAAATCATAAAAAAATATACATTTAAGTGAGCGTATTTAAATATTATTATTAATTTAGTAATAGTTATTCCCAATGAAAACTATATAGTAAAGAGAACATATTTAATTGTTTCATTTACGTTTAATGAAATAGCAGGTAGTAGTTTGAAGTTTCATTGAATATTATAATTAGTAATTACTATTGACAAATGTTGATGCTAATGAACTGTGGTTTTGGAAATGTTTATGTTCTTTTATTTTTATGTGTTGCCAGGTTTTAGCGATCAATATTATGCAGTATTCCAATTAACGTCCCCTCTAAGGCAAGAGGTTAACTGCGCGGACGGATCAAATATTAATTGAACAACTGTCTCGTAGTGCGCGGGGGCTTTGCAACTGCTGCGCGGCCGCGCACAGCTTAGAGGGAACGTTGAATTTCCAATATAATAAACAGTTGTTTGTAACTTATACGATCTTTCTGTTTTGTGAAAATTTAAATTCTTTATTCAACTTGTGTTGATTTGTTTTTTATGCCGATGTGATGAATGACACGAAATTATTTGGTTATGACACCTGTGGAGTATTTTGCTATTGGTCGATAAGAAAACGTGAGAAGAACAAACACGGATGTTCCTTTCTGAGTCACCAATCGGCTTTTACCGACACAGCGGTGCACAGATGTCAATATTTGAGATAAGCGGTCACAGCTAATTTATAATTAAATGTACATAATTGATTATTGTAAATATCGTTGGATGATCACACGTCTAAATAATCCCACGTATTATTTTCGTAATATTTTATGTTTTACCATTTAATTGGAAATCTTTTGTCATTACAACTGCGCACTGTACTAAAAAAGATGTAATATAAATGTTCAAAAATAATTCATAACTATTTAGCATGTCAAAATATTTGACATGCTAAGCTATCTTGGAGAGCGGTACATTGTATATGTTTGTATATTGTGTATTTATTTGCACGTCTATGTTTATAACACTTTTTTTCTCGTATATTTTTCATGCCAGATAAATAACTAGACGATGTTGCAATTTTTAGGAAATATGGATTGTTTCGAACGCTTAAATATTTTCAACTTCTGCTAAAACAAATTAATGTCTCTGAACAGAAAATTCCATTGACTATCTTATCATGGTCATTTTGCAACTTGATTGTTGCAACTTGACAAATTGATTAAATATATTTTATAATATAACATAATATTAGTTCATAACACTGTGCGGCGCGGTGGCTTCGTGACGTTTCACATACGTCACACATTAATTTACATTTACATTATACGTTTAGGAATATTTACAATCGATGTGTGATGCAAAACTGGATTTAAAACGACCATTTATATTGTAGTAATATGCTGATAATACCGACGCGCTTATCTGTTAATGTGTTTGGAGTCAATCGTCATCAACGAATAGGTATATCGAATGTTCTCGATAATCTTGTATACGGTGAACGTACTAAGAAAATATGTATGTAAAATATTTTCAAAATTCTAATTTTAGAATCGAATTTTGTTCGAATGTTTATTTATTTTGACAAACTAATTTGTTTAAAGGAGTATTAAACATAAAAAAGATTTGATCAGAAGGTTTTAGTATCCATTTAGTTTACCAAAAGTTACAACACATACAACTTTTTGTTACAAGTTATTGAGAATATGTGTAATTTTCTTAAATTTGTTTTTTAAAAATTATACCTAGCTATAAATAATACCCGCCACCTATCTATATATATCGCAATAGTTGATAACGTAGATTATGGGTGGAAAACTTGTAGTGTCGGAAGACAGCATGTATTTGAAACATCAATAAGATTAATCAATTATAATAGAATTATAAAAATATCTGTATCTGTTTAATTTATGAATGGATTAAAACAGCGAAATGCAAAAATTCGATTCGATTCAGAAGGTCGCAGGTAGCTCACAACCGATGTAATTTATTATTATAAACATGTTCTAAAAAGTGACTGCTTTATAAGCGTCAACATGAAAGATGAGTATTTCTTTGACGAGGACTTACATCTACATACACGTAAAAATGAAGAGCTATTTTTATTAGAAATCGATTCTATTGATAGTATCGTATCTCATTACAGCGATATATTTTGAATTGGAATACATACTGTGTACATTTTTTGTTAATACAGTCAACCCTTCTATGAAACCGAGATAGCTTACGTGTTATAAAAAAAATGTGTTACATAAGTGGCGTCGAAAACATTTTTCTCAGATTTTATTTTAAAAATATTTTTTATGCCGGGCTATAAATATTAATTGGCAGGAGTATCATGAAGGTTCACCCAATTAATTATTTTTTTGTTGTTGACGATTTTCGTTATTTTTCACTGTATTGCATGTAGCACGCCAAGCGCACTTATCGATGTCCAAATGGCTACTGTCAAATATGAATTTGTCAATGCAAATGCATTTATAATAATGTAATAAAATCTAAAAATGCAAACGCGTATTAGAAAGGTTCAATTTATTGAGAAATTTTTAATTAGTAAATTAATGTCAAGTTTTGTCTTTCATGTCTAGTTATATGTAAAAAAAAACATGTAATCATGAGTCACAATAAGTCTGCTTGTAAAACCATGTCGCGAATCTGGAGTATTGAGACGATTCTTACAAAAGCATTAAATTTAATAGCGGCAGGATACTGGTGCGTCAGTCATTTCGTCATAAAGATGCGATTCGCAGTTATGCAACAGATGGCGGTGGCGTCAAGTGTTGCGTCAAATCCTGTCTGCCAGTGTTGTTAGATCGTGGGAAATATCCCCCGACATAGGATACTGTATAAATAAATAAAAGATTTCTTGATTAACGTATAATTGGAAAGTATGTAATATCATTATTATACTATTCGATAGATTTTGACTGGTCATTATATTCATTAGGTACACATTAAAATAGACCAGTCTAGCACCTCTTACGCTGCACACAAACAGTCGAGTATAATATACTATGCTTGAACCAATGACACCGGTGCCGGGTCGCTAATAAATGCCTGCGTCAATGTTGTTTTTCCGATTCACCACCATTATCAATTGATTATTTCAATTTACAAAATAAAAAACAAAACTGCTATTTTGAAAAATAAATGAATATTAAAAAACGAAAAAATAAAATAGAGGACTTCATCACTCATTATAATGACAAGATAATATTCGTATTGTAAAATTTATGTTGTAGCCGAGTGGTCAGCAACGGTGAACGCGGGCATGAAAACCAGTATTGAAATTTTCATCATTTGTTTTTTTATTCGATTTATGAATGAATGTGATACCCATTTATATACCACGCGATCCTTAAAATCTTTCGGGACGTAGCAATAGCGTTTAGCGTTTACTTCGCAGTCTTTCCCAAAGAAAAAAAAGAATAAACAACTCCTGTTAAAAAAAATTATTAGCTATAATCAAATTGATTTTATTAAAGGCTTTGCCGTTCGTTACTGGATGATTTGATCGCATTTTATTTTATTAACTCGCTGTATCATAACAATTGCTCCGATATTGCTTATATTCAGGGGTTGCAATACCGGACGAATATATCAATACCGGTATTACAAAAAAAGTTGAAACAAACCAAAAAATACGACCAATGCGGTTCAAAATATCGAGCCAGTAGATCAAAATCGGTATTTCATAGAAAATACCGTCATTAAAAAACTTATACTCATAAACAGGGTACAACTTTTGATAGATTTAAATTATTTCAAATTCATCTCAAATATTCCAACACCGAAATACCGGTATTTTTGCATCTTTGAAGTGGATATTTCAGTACTTATAAAATATTACAAATACTGCGATCCCGGTTTCAGTGGTACCGATATCGTAATTCCTACTTGTATTCGAGATAAATTTTTGAAATTGTATTTCGCGTCACTGCCCTGTCATAATATCAAACCCAATGTGGCACAGCGTGACATCAAGACGCGGAGTAGCGTCACCCTATATTTAGAAACGCAGTTCTAATATAATTAATCGGAACCACCATCAGCTGTTCTAAATACTTTGTGGTCACTTTATTTGCTTGATTGAACGCTTTTGTCATCTCGTTCATTAAATTTATACTCCATTGGCGTCTCGTGAATAATATTAAAAGCGTTAGTATTAATACGTTTTGTTTTATTTGTGCGAATGCTAATATGCTCGCCGGAGGTTGAGTATGGAAACACATGCTAGTGTTTATTATGCAAATTGGACGCGATTTAAACATGTTTTTTTATTAATTTATCGACCGGTGATATTAGTGCCACCCGCTGCGAATTATTTACAAATAATGAGTATGTTTGCATTTTATATATTTGATTTTTAATTAACTAATAATTTGCATTGTTTTATATTATGAAATATAATATTATTTGTGCACATTCTCTGTGCCGCTATCCTTAATATAAAGTAATTAACATAGCTAAAAATAATATTTTAAACAAAAATTTGAATTTAAGACTGAATTAAAAATAATCTGTTTTATGTTCATAAGATTTTTACTACATAATATGGATATGTGGTCAAAAGACAGTGACAAAGCGAATTTTTCATGGCAATTGACTGAATAAAAGTTTTCACGTCTTGTAAATATAATGGTTGCGTGGAAAATGTTCATCGTAACATTCGTAACATACCTATATACAGGGCCGGCGCCACCATTCCGGCGAAATAGGCAACCGCCTAGGGCGCAAGCCATTAGAGGGCGCTTAAGTAGAGTATTAAAATTATTTTTATTTACTCTAATAATAATAAATAATAGTATATTTAATTTAATCTTAATTTTTGTATTTGTTTGTTGTAATTATGTATCTTTTTCTATATGATACGAAAAAGAGAGGTTGGGCGACTGAGTGACAAACAGTTCACGTAGAAAAACTTCTTTTGAGATACTTCCATTAGGAGGTTATATGCTCCACATTAAGAGTGGGCATGGATGTATATAAAAAAATGAATGATTCCGAATTGTATTTTCTTCATTATTTCGATTAAATGGGTCTATTTGTTTTAAAAAGGGGGCGCGCCATTAACCGTTGCCTAGGGCGCCAAATAACATTGCGCCGGCACTGCCTATATACATAGTTACATTCAAAATCAATTGTGTGAACTCAACATGAAAGGGTTTTTAGTTTGTGTATACAATTTATGTTCGAACGGTTCACTTTTACTATTTTACACTTCATTTTTTCCTGCATTTGATTTCTCCTTAATTAGTACTACATTTATTTCCTTTATTTCATTGAAATGCAAATTTAGTAACGTGTAAAATTTGAAATGAAAGCCGCTTATAAAATGATTAGATCTACTAATGTTCTTACATGTTCACCATTTATGACAGCCCTGTTTTAAATATAAATATGTATTCCTCAAATATAATCCAAAATATTATTAACCATTATAATTTTGTGGGTACTACCATTATTATAACTGAAAGAAAATACTTCTAATGTTAAATGAATTTTCACGAAAATAATTTTACATTTCGCATTTCTGATTGTCTGAAGTTTTCAATTGTAAATTTCACCCTTTTGACCTACAAACTCGACATGTAGATAAATGTGACGAAATTACATCAAAAAAATGAGGCTACGATAAAATGTCTTAAATTATATTTAACGTTTGATATAAGTATGCGATGAATATTAAAAATGTATCCGTACGTGCGCCACTGTATATGGCGGTGTTGGCGTGAATCACAGAGAACGCGGGAAATACCGGGAAGAGAGTGCATGACATTTCTACATGTCACGCACATTGCCGCTGGCCAGTGTGGCTTCTTCAGAATTTCACAATAATAAATTCAAATTTAAATTCAAACGCGTTCCATTCCATTTAACTATTATGCAACGCGCGCATTCCCGTCTCGAGTTCATTTGTTTTTTTAATGACTGTATAATAATATATCGTTTGTTTTACAGCGACATGTCTTGCTCTAGTAACGAACTCTAACAGTAATATAATTGCAATGAGATAAATTATGTATTCAGGAATTAGTATCATAGTTCCTATATTTATTACATGCTATATGTGTACATCCTTAGTGTATTAAATACATATACAATTTAAAGCGACTATCGCCTATGTATTATTTTAGAACATAAAATGAACAGATCGTATTTGCTCCCAACGATCCCAGTCTTATTAAATACTATCGTAATATTTATATTGAAAAGGGGTGTCACAAATAAGCTCTACTAGTGTTTAAAAAATGCGAATCTTGGTAACCCTAGGTATTGTTTGTCAACGTAATGCTGGGGGCTCTGCGAAGACTTAAAAAAATGCATATTTAAAACTAAATGTATTGTAGATGTGGATACAAATCGAACACGAGTTATATGGTGTTAACCCTTTCCCGCGGTTGACCGCTACACTAGCCAAATAATACACCGTGGAGTTCAAGTGTCATATTGCAGCTGTCAAATGAACAGCAATCCAAAAAAAAAATATTTAAATAAACACATAGTATATGTTGCCGCCTGTGTGGTCGAGTGGTCAACGTCGTTGGCTACCGCTACGGAGGGCACGGGTTCGAATCCCAGTACGGGCAGTTTTATAAATTGATTTTTCAATCGATTTATGAATTTCTGTTCAAAGGCATGGATGTATGTGATGTCTTGAATTCTTCCCTCCTACCCATCCTATCCTATGAACGGGGTTTATAGAGAACGATTAGCTAACCACTAGTCCTGTCCTAGCACTTTCCTTCTATTCCTACTCTCTTTGGAAAAAGAGAGGTTGAGCAACTGAGTAACAAGCAGTTCTCGTAGAAACACTTCTGTTAAGATAAACTCCATTAGGGGTCCATATGCTCCATATTAGGAGCGGACATGGTAAAAAAAAAAAAAAAAATGTTGGGAAACAAGTGTTTACGGTGTGTGTTATACGCCTGTGTTGGCGCCAAAAAACACTGTTTTGGTAATAAGCAGGTGAAAAAAACGACCCCGACTCGGGCTTTAAATTAAAAACCTACTTCGAATCATATGCTTTTAACTTGCATAATATGTATACATTCAGATCATCTTTAGTCAGTCTAGCATGCAGTGGTACAACTTTATACCCATGTGGTTTGAATACACATTATTATTATTTTTTAAATGGGTCGTAGTCATAATTTCCGATTCCGATTACGGATAAAACACTCGACTACCTATTCCAACTTAACAGCCATGGTAATTACAACATACAGAGAGGTTACGCGGTAAATATAATTTTGAATCGTTATTTTACACCTTTTATTTAAATTTACTACATGTGTTTCGAAATGTGAGATTACTCAAGAGTAAAAATGATAGATATATACTAACTCCGTAGGTATATTATACATTATACGTGTGCAGGTATTGAATTAATTTGCTGTTGCGATGTGATTGTCGGGTTGGCGTGCGCCGCGCCTGTAAGCAGTGCCCTGCCCTGCCTCTTCTCGGTATTGTGAGAATCAATTCCATGCCGGTGCTCTCCATCACTCGGTTTTAATTAAAATAAATTTTACCGCGAAAAAAACGGCGCGAAATATCAGCACGTGTTGCTAATTCCATGTTGATATTTTGATGGAGGTTGGGGTGCATACACAATATCTTATCTGTTAACAATAATTGTATGTATTACTGCATATTATATTTTTAAATCCTTAAATTACGTTGGTGATGCAAATAAAATAACTTATAACGGTGTCCATTATATTGTATTTAATAACAGTGTAAGCTTTTTTTCCGAATGCATTTTATTTATTAATAAAAATCAATCACACTATTTGTCTTTATGACCTTTAACGTAACCACAGAAACATTTAACATGTTGTTTGGCTTAAAAAAATGATGTGGAATATATGATGCGTGGATTGTGTCTGGTTTAATTCACGAGAAACCATCGGCCGACACGCATTACACCTGTCATAGTTGTACTTAAACACGCACAAAACACTTTTTGACGAGCGCTTAGAATATTGACTTAAAACTAAATAGAATTAGAGAATATTCTATTGACATTCTCAGATAATGCTCGTAATAAACGAAACCGTTACTGAACTTTATTAAATGTGTAGGTGATGCCTTTGCACCAAGAATTTATAGTTAACAAACACCTTAAACGTTATGAAAATATATTTCAGTCAACATGTCAGTAGACTCGTCAACTAAAAAAAAATATTTCAGTAAAATTTTAAATTTATTTGAGCTATAATTTGACGTCTCTTCGCATGCATATAGCCTTTTTAAATCAGTTATTTCAAATAGTTACTTAAAGTTTTCAACTAAATACATTTTGAAAATTTCTGTAATATTGCAGTCGCCACTACATTAGTCCATGTAAACAATATATAACTTGTACAAAAACACAGCAGTTGGATTCATAGATCGCCTCGATTCTATCGTATAATGTGAAACTGCAATTTCAGACTTAATAATTATACTAACAAGCCTTTATGATGATAAAAAATCAAAATCATCCAATTTGATTGTTTCTTCGTAATATTTTGTAGATTATGATATCAATTTTTTGCTCATATTGTAAGTGGGATAGTCTGTGACATTTTATCGTTATCAGAATACCATCGCCGTTATCGGTATATCACCTTAATTTACGTGGCGTGATAAGAAGCTGATTCGAGTATAATTAACATCAATAGCCATTAATCAGCGATCATTCTTGGAGGACTAAGTGATAATAGTGAAATATGTTGAAATATCTGTATGAAATCCTCGTATGCATAATATTTTAACCAAAATAAAGTAGAATGTCTTAGAGATATGCACGTTCACCTGCCAAATATTATATTTTTATTCAATGGAATAGCAATTTTGTTGATTCCGTAATAGTGGTATCCATTCATGCCATCAATAAGTTATTTCAAACATTTCTTTGCTATCTTTCACTTACGACTAGAGATGTAAATAACCGGGGAATTTTGAAAAGGCGGAAAAACCGGGAATAAACCTGGAAAATTGGGGAAAGCCCAGAATACAAAGTATAATTTTCTAAAATGATATTTGTCGTTGTTTTTTCAGTATAATGAAGTCCATATGCACAAATAAATATGTGCGTTTCGCCGAGTATTATAAAAACAGAGCCGTTTTCAAATATTTTGTTTCTGATTCAAGTATACTCATGGACTAGGCCTTCGCCATACACTAATAAAAGCTTACAGCTCTTAATAATATCATAAAATTCACAATAGAACTTCTAATTTATGGATAGAATCAGTATTACATGACGCGCTTTTCAAATAAGTGTTAACCGAATTTATATTAATTGTTTTATATTAAATTTGCAATTTTCCCCAATTTCCAAAAAGGGTATTCAAATTAAATTCAGAAAGTTATGGTAGGCTACGCGTCTTGAACGCGAAATTAATTTGTACATAAACTACTGTGCGAGACAAATTAATCACAGATTTTTTAAAATAAAATAAGTAATCATTCCAAAGTTTATTGACAGCGAATTTAAATAGAAGTCGGAAAAATCGCCCTTTTTTATTTGATTCAAAAAAAACTAACTTTTATCTGTATTATTTGTGACGCTCCTAAAACTCAAACCCAATGGCCACGGAACGTCATGCTCTACGTTAATTCTTTAAGAGCTGCATACTTTGTATGAAATGAAACGAATCTTCAAAAATTAAGCTTGAATCTGTTAATTTCAAAATATTTTCTTTGAAACATGAATATTATTATTCGTACTGACTTTTATTGTGTAGTGAATACATGTATGCTTTTATTCGTTCCTAGGTGGCCGAAAGCAGCATAGGGGGAGGTGGCGTCTCGGCATCGTCCGAAGACATGGCCACCATGATGGAGAACCTCAAGAGCAATAGCCGGGCGGCTCGTCAGGCCCAGCTCAGTCAGTTAACCAGTAACCAATCTAGCATGAGCCAGACACAGGTTACCAGTTCCACAGCTCAGGTAAGACAAAGAAATAACAGAATAATCACTATAATATATTTGTCTTGATATATACATATATCAATTTAAAAAGCTGTGATATAAATATAATAGTCATTGATATATTATGAAATATTATCATAATTATTAGTAAGTTTACTTATACCGTGTTCATATATGAGTGTTACGATAGCCAGTTGTTAGCCAATAAACAACGTACGTTTTACTAGGGTTTTACAATCGTCGTAGGTAAAAAACCATATATTATTAACAAGATGGCATTACTAGAGATATTTCAACTTAAAGTTGATTATCCTTTTTTGTCGAATCCAATTTAAATATCTAATAACCAAGTCTAAATGTGGTTTCCATTCAATCATTCTGATGCAGATTGATTAATTATGTCGCATTCAAGAATTTTGACAGGTGGGCTTGCCACCTGTATATTTCTAGTTATATGTATATATTATTAAGGATTTTGTTTGTTACCAAACCAATACATTAATATGATAAGAAACTGCCGTATTTATGATTGAATAACTTGGTTTCGCCCAAACTTTATCACTGGTGGTTGAAAGCAAATGGGTCAGACTAGAACATTGATTTTTCGCGAATTGTCTCGTTGTAAATGTTAAATTCTTACGCGGAAACATTTCAGCGATGCTTGTCATTTTCGCGTATATAACAAACTGGCTGAGAAATAATTAAAAAATTGCGAAGCTCAATATATTAATTAGACTCTACAACTGCAAATAAATCATGTTTAAACAATGATCAATATACCTAAATAATAAATCATACCTATACGTCAAAATTGTTATTCGGATGACACGCGCGGAAATTTATGCTTAAGCTTAAAAAGGATCCTGAAAATTGTGTAACAATGACATATATGAATTTTTTTTTAAAAATGTGAAATTCACAAAATCTAGTTCTGTATAGCTTCGAAAACATCAAAAGTATTACATAATTACAATCTAAAGTCAAAAATAAAATGATCCTCTCTTTTTTAAAAAAGCATTTTTTATATTAGGAATTGGAAATATTAATAAAAAGAATTTAAATCGTTCAAATTATGTACATTCACACAAATTTGAACGATTCAAATTTAATATTGACAATTCCACCAAGCAATTGAAGCCACCTTCTGTTTGGGCATGCTTATAATATGTAATATTTCTATGTTCTATATGCTGTATTATAGTGAGGATATGTCTCCAGTGGCCTTCTTTAACTTTGATCAATAAATTCGATATTCTCAAGTATTTTGTTGTTGGAAACTAATATGAAAAATAAATAATGAAAATAGATTCAGCGTTTATTTTACAAGTACATTGTCCTTTTTAACAAATTATAAACTGTTTTAATAAAATAAGAACCTTTCATTAATACCGAGGAAATATATTTAAAAAAACTTTTTTATTAAACATTAACGAATCTTATAATCAATCGCTTCTGACAAATGACACAGCCGGGATATAAATCGTAGTGCTCTTGTCAGCAGACAATATTTTTATATCTTGTTGCTAGTTGGACACACCAAGAAAGAGAAAGTTGGATATTGTTTTCTTATAGCGTTTCGAAAGAGTGCCGCAGCTAAAATTATATTTTTAAAATAACAAGCACACGCGTTTGTTTAAGTAACATCGCATTACTGTGGGCGGCATATAGTTGACTCCCTTGCCAAGAGTTTTCGTTCTCTGGCGTAATCTCACACACTGTCGGATCTTCAGATGGTTCAGACCGTCATCTATATATTAATACTCGATAATGTCCGTCCGTCTGAATGATTGTCCGCGATTTTCCCTCCCCCTCCTCCGCCCCAGCCCCGCTGTCACCATTTTTTTATTCATACCAAATACATACTTTTTTCGTTTGTATATGGTCGCGATTTCGCCTTTTCGATGACGTCAAGAAAGACGGTCCTCCTCCCCCCCCCCCAATCCTGCCCCGCTGTCGCCATTAATTATTTTTTTTATTCATACTAAAGACATATTTTCCAAATACACTGTTTATTATTTGACGAAACAAATCGCTGAAAAAATTTCATACAAAAAAACGCCGCGACCGTGGATCGAACACAGAACTCTGGATTACCAGTCGAGCTCTCTATCAACTGAGCTAACGTCATAAATATCAAGGCGATAAAAATACATTATATAAATCAAGCATTTGAAAATGGAACGATATTTGTGATTCACAAACTGACTTCGATTGTTTTTATTCAAGATTGTGACGTCTGTCAAATATGAATGTGGTATATTTTACATAATATAGTTTCGACAGTTAAATGCAAATATTCCATGTGTGTCATATGCTGACGGCTATTAAATATTTTACTTTTTAACAGAGGGTATTTAGAATTTATCCCGATAATTTAAAAGTTTTGTATCTTTTGTTTTAAATAACGAGTAAACGAGTCTATGCTTTGGACAAGGTAAATTTATGCTCAAATAGTAATATAAATAAAGTAAGCGAAATAGTTTGATAGATTGGGGTCAACGAGATTAAAATACGGCAAAGTGAGCCAAGTTAGGATGATGGGAAAAAGTGAACTGAACCCACCCTTTTTATTGCATAATTTCAATCATTTTTTCTCTAAAATACATTGTTTATGCTTTCGATGGATTCGTCGGTAACTTTGTGGAAGTTCATTTGAATATAAAATAAAAAATAACTTAGATTATTCCACGTATTGTGCTACAAACTGTGACACGTGTTTCGCCTCTTTCAGAGGCATCCTCAGACAGACTTACTTTTACTTACTGAAAGTAAGTCTGTCTGAGGATGCCTCTGAAATATTTTTTGTATTACTTTTTTATGCTTATTTATTGAAAAAACTTTCACATAAAATTAAAAGTTGATGACAGTTCCCACAAAAAATAATTGAAAACGTAATTGCACTTAAAAGTCAAATGGAAAAGTTTCACCCTTTTTTCCCTTAAAGACTCATATATTCCTAAAAATAAGCTCCGTTTGGCGAATTAGTGAAGTTAATTTATTCTGATTAATTTGATAAATATGCATTTGATTGTAACATGGAAAATTTCATTTTTTTTATAATACGAAAAAATCCTCCAGTTGGGCCCAACGGGCTTACAGCTATATATATTAAATTTCGTTTGAAAATGGAACCTTTCGTTTTTTATTTAAGAAACAGCATGCATATTATATGTTTTATTTTACGAGCTTTTCTCAATTCTACTGTACCCTATAGGTAAGGTACTCTGCTGATAATCTGTAGGAAGCTGGTTCGAATCTAGCCTAGAGCGCTTTTTTTTGGGTTTATAACATTTTTTTTTTTGAAAACTTTCTTTTTAAATCACAGTACATCTTGATCGTATGAAAATAAATGCTACCAAAATAACAAAATCCGATTGACTAGCGAAATATGTTTTTCAAAAAATAAATATAAGACGCAATTATTTCAAGATTTGTTTTTAATCTAGATACATACGTGGTATAGTTAGTTGTTGGCGAAAGCATAATTTCAGTATGTGTAATAAAATAACTTCAGTAAAAATCATTATATATATTTTAAAAAACAAGTTCTGTTTGGAGAATCAGTCAACATTTTGATAATTTTGTTTTGATAAAATGTGAAATTAATTTATACCATTTTGCATGTGAAAAATGATTATTAGCAAACTTAAACATTATTTCAAAAATTAAGTAATTTACAATTTAAAACTGCAGGGCTGTCGATATATGCGCCGAGGTCGATTTATGCTACTATGAAAAATGATTGTTAGCAAACTTGAACATTATTCCAAAGATTTAATATTTTACGAAATTTCTGTCACTACGAAAAAAAATGTTAGCAAACTTAAACATTATTCCAAAAATTAGGTAATTTACGAGGTATATTTCTGCTAATAGGAAAAATAATTGTTAGCAAACTCAACATTATTCCAAAAATTAAATAATTTACAATTTAAATACAACAGGGCATGCTGTCGATATATGCCCCGAGATATATTTATTTTATTTTTAGAATTTCTGGCTTATTTAATAAATAGGTTTGTAATTTTCTGACTTCTTAAAAATGCAACAAAAATCCCCCCGTTGAGGTCAACGGGCTTACAGCTAGTCTCAATATAAATATTCAACCGAATCAGTACTGTGTTCGATAAATGCTATGCTTGCTGATGTCACAATTTTACAAGAGAATAAGACAAATGTTTTGAAATCAGTTAGACTTTTTTCGGTGGAATCGGCGGAATCAACTTTGCTATTCCACTCGTTGTGTTATATAATGTGACACGTGTTTCGCGTCTTGAGAAGCATCATCAGACATGGAATATAAATTTTTTGCTGGCTGCTTGGTCGAGCAGTCCACCTTGTTGGCTTCGGTTACGAAGGTCACGGGGTCGAATCCCAGCACGGAAAGGTCTTTGTAAAATTGATTTTCAATTCTCGTAAAAAAACTTTTGTTGAGATAAATTCCATTTGGAGCCCATATGTAGGGCCGGTTCGCGGCGTGTGCGAATTGCGCACAGACGCCGCACTTAAATTTTAGCGCTATCCCCACTCATTCAGCTGTACAGGCACAGAAATCCCCAAGCCGTCCCTGCTCATATGCTCCACATTGGAAACGGAAATGAATAATATATTTTTTAAAAGTTAGATAATGTTTTTATTCAAGATATTTTAAGTATTAAATAATACACAAATTATGTGCAATTCCATACCAATACTATTTTTTCCCCTTGAATAGTATTAATGTTTTAGTGCAAAATGGCAATAAGTTATATCTTTTCGAAACTTTGTAAAGATCAATGTAGTAGTTCTTATCTTTCAAATAAAATAAATAAAATTCCTTTTATTGTCAATTTCTTCGCATTGTTAAACCATGTAAATCATGATACCGCGTTCGTTATGTTGATAACAGTTTCCTCTATACGTATACTCAATTATATTACTACGACTTATTCAAATGAACTATTGGTTATTCCTTTAGTTAGTGGCGACTAGAAAAAGAATGATGGCCAGAATATGAAACATTGGCCTTCACGGACTTGCTAATTATTTAATTAATTGGCCAGCCTGTAAAATTAATGGCGAGAATCTTGGTTTTCGGTAATTCGTCTACCACCTTTTCAAAACGAAACCATTTATAACTAGAAAGAAAATTAAATTAAAATAACAAAAGACGGTTTTATTATGCAAGATATTTCTGTGAAATATCACTGTATGTAAATACTTTAAAACGACTTAATGGCATTAAACATAAAGTTGAATATGTTTCGAATTTAGATATGTATGTACAGTGGCGGATTAAGAACATGGGAGGCCCTGTTTTTCTGATAAAATAAAAGTGTCGCATAAATATATTTTCATTAAAAGCTTATTGATAGCTACCATTGTGACTTTTGAGTCATATGAGATCAAGAGGCCCTAAGCGTACTTCTCATTCGCTTATGGGGTGCTCCGCCTCGGTACTCGGCTTACTCCGCCACTGTGTACATACATCGAGTTTTGTTTGATTATTTATGAATATTTGATAACATTTGAATGATATAATTGTCATCTTATTTGTTTGCGTAAATATTTTTTAACCATTTCCGCTCCCAACGTAGGCCGTAATATGGAATCCTAATATGGCTCCTACTATATATTCTGCGTGCAACCTCTGTTTTTTGGTAACGGTAAAAAAATGCTAGTGGGGCTGGAAGGGACTAGTAATTAACTGAACGCTCTCGTTAGGTTCCGTTTTAAGATGAAATGGATAGTAAGGGATTTAAACATCACATACATTCATTACTTGAAATATAAATACATATATCGAACTCGAACCTGCAGTCAACGCAATCGATACAGTTGACGCGCCTTAGAGCGTTAACCACTCGACGCAGGATTCTTAAAATATAATAATAATAGAATCCAAACGGCAGTGTTAAATTTTGAAAAATAATTTAACATATAACTCTTATATTTGTACAAGCATTAGTTGTTCTGATGCTTCGACTAGTTTGAACTATAAATATCTAACATATTATATTTAATCGATAGGGCGTATATTTATGAAAAAAACAAACCATCAAGTATCACATATTTACCGTACCAATAAATCATTTAAATTTGGCATTTTTTTACCGTTACTTGGGCCATAAATATCGAATCTTATCCACCTGTAGCATCTGCCACGGTTAGCACATCCGTAAGCACAGGTACCCTTGTCAACTTTACCTTTTTTTGTGTTGTCTATTCTTGATTTAGCTTACCGGTGGTCTAGTAACAAGCCAGTCTGGCTTAATGCCACTGTTTCGGGAGCAATTCGCCCTTGGCCGGTTCTTTTTACCTGGTGTGAAGCTCTGTTTACACTGAAGCCAAAGCAAGTCGAGTACAATAATACTTAATATTTGTACTCGTATAGACTTGAGTTTTTAAATTTAACCGTTGTACATAAGTAAATATTTAGTATTTTTATGACCGGGAAACTTGTCTTGGATAATCCAGTTTGACGAATAGATTAACAGTAATTAATTATTCTTAAACAATACAATTAAAATAACTGCAGTATTACTTTATTTTTTTAATATTCGTATGTAATTTTGTTATGATATTTTTTATTTACCTTTTTTATTTCGATTTTCCTGGACAACGGCATCTAGCGATACCTGGATGAACTACTGTCTCGATTTAGCTAAGACACAAACCCCATTTTCTCAGCGCTCTATTTGAAATTTTCCGGAACTATTTATTGTTTTGAACAACATTAAATTTGGGGTGACTTTTTTTATAATTGAACAAACGTTTCTTCATATCGTTGACCGGCATAATGAGAGTGGTCAGCGGACTCCTATTCCTGCTCCATCTTATCTCCCCTCTATCTCTCCGATCAAGAGAATTTGATGTTCCGATTCCACAGTCCTAAATTTAATACATACCTGACATTTTGGCATGTGCTTTAATTTAATAGAATTTAATATATTTTTTAAAATATTGTGTTATATACATATTCTTATTATGAAACAAATTAATATTTTATTCAGATTTCTCATACAAATACATTGTCATCTAAAAGGTGGTGTCGAATATTATAAATCAATCTATTTTAACACTACTCACCTACTAACGCAGAATTTGTTTCACGCTTAATGATCTTATTTCTTCAGAATTTCTTCAAATAAACTTTTTATAATACATTGAATTAAACTCTTATTTTCCGGACGAGAACAAACAATTAATTATTATTTCAAAGAAGAAGCTCACACCAGCCAAATTTGTTGTTTTCCGTAAAATCATCATACAAGTTTATAAGAATTGCCTCCATAGGTCATTATTCTTGGCCAAAGACAGCTGGGGCTTTGATTTATTTTTAATATTCATTGAAAAGTTTTCCTTTCAAAACTGTCTTTTTATAAATAAGTAATCATAATGTTTAGTAACACATTTTTTTTATTCAAGTAAAGGGTTACACGCTGGCTCTTTTCGCTATTCATTTCGTAACCCTAAATGGCCTAAATCATAGATATTTGTTACTTGGATATAAAATTTATGAATGACAAAGCCACTGTATTTTATTAATGTCTGATTCTTGAGTTAAATTTTGTGTTTCAAATCATACATTCGAAATCTTCGAATACAGTTAAAAAATGTATATTTTTAATATAATTTGCAATTAATAAATGGTTTTGTATTAATATTGGTTTTACTTATTACTGAAAACTTTATAGCACAGGAAATTTGCTATTATATATATGTCTTTCCAGTGGAAAGTATAAATATATGATGATGATTAATGATAAAATGTATTCATTATCTGTCTATTGAAAAAATGCTTTAGTTACAACATGTTAATGTCGACTGTTTTTATTAAAAAGTTATTTAACGGTTAATTTTAGAGAATACTTATTTTCTCATAATTTTATAAATTCCATTGTGTCCATCTTTCTTCCCAAAAAGTGTTTCATATAATATTCTTTACTAAATTAGTCCGCAGCTAATATGCTCGATTTAGGTTCCTATATTACCTGTAAAAGTTTTTCCTTGATAATTAAATGATATTAAGAATATTTACTGTTCATAATTTTATCTATCCATTAAATTTGAACGATATATAATGTTTCAAATAATTTCCGATCTTAATATATAGTAGATATAATAGTATGTAGTCGTAACGGAGTATATCGTCAGAGAAGGTCTACCGAGAATTTACTTATGATTCATTCAGCTTGGTCTTCGTAGAGGGTCTATGAATAAAGATTATGTAGGAAATTACCAGTTGTTAGATGAAAGATCTCTCCGTGCCTTGTTTTTACGATTAAACATAATGAATGGGTGATGTTTTTTTAAAGAATTTATATGAAATATAAACGTTGGAATGTATCGCTTGAGAAGTATTGATATATCAAATGAATCAAAGTTAACAATCAACGACTTGGGCTTTGTCTGTATTTGGCAAAGGTTATGCATCTCTGACCGACGTAACCCGGCGCCGTATTGTTTATAAACTTTTCCACGAGCGCGTCGTCTTTCATAGAGCCAATGATGTTTTCACTCTATTTCTGAACTCTCCGTCACCCTTCGATCGACCTCATGGTGACGAAGAGGAAAAGCCCACATCATGCACGGACGTCCGACGATCATCCCGCGGCGCCCCGGAGACGTGATTTGTCACTACTGATGTTTCTAAGGTCTAGACATATAAAAGAGTATCACCTAGCCAATGTTTCATACAAAGTGGTTCTCAAATATTTGATATTTTTTTTATTAATAATTGGTAGAAAATAAAATTACACATCAATTCGAAAGCCTTTTCATCATATTTTAAACATATCAACAATTCAAAATATACATAAATACGAGTAAGAATAAAACCTGCAAGCCGATTGATTTATTCAGTTATATAGGTATTTATGCAAAAAAAATGTCTTACCCCTACCGCTTCTCATATCTGATACCGTGGGTCAATTGAATATTCATACTGTATGTAGTTATAAGCGGAAACCTGATGATTAGGTAGTTATTTTTTTGTGGTAAGTTTCAACCATGCCATTTAAATATTAAATGTTTTTTTTATTGAAATAACAATTAATTGTAAGAAATTTATAAATAGTGATAAAGCCACTGTTAAATCAGATATAATAAAACAAAAAAATGCTATTCATCTTTAAAACATATATTTACTAAACGTGTTCAACATTTTCAACTGAAATCAAAAATCTATTCAATTGGCGATTGAACTTGTAAGATTTGTCACTTTTGATATGTTAACTGTCAATTCTTGGTGAAAAAGTATCGTATTAAAATAAAATGAATTACTCAATCTATATATTAATACTCGATAATGTCCGTCCGTCTGAATGATTGTCCGCGATTTTCCCTCCCCCTCCTCCGCCCCAGCCCCGCTGTCACCATTTTTTTATTCATACCAAATACATACTTTTTTCGTTTGTATATGGTCGCGATTTCGCCTTTTCGATGACGTCAAGAAAGACGGTCCTCCTCCCCCCCCCCCAATCCTGCTCCGCTGTCGCCATTAATTATTTTTTTTATTCATACTAAAGACATATTTTCCAAATACACTGTTTATTATTTGACGAAACAAATCAAATAGCTGAAAAAATTTCATACAAAAAAACGCCGCGACCGTGGATCGAACACAGAACTCTGGATTACCAGTCGAGCTCTCTATCAACTGAGCTAACGTCATAAATATCAAGGCGATAAAAATAGTGTATTTAAAATAAAAATTTGAAAATGGAACGATATTTGCGATTCCTACTGACTTCGATTGTTTGTATAAAAGATTCAAAAATGGAATATTGTCAAATAATGAATGACAAGGTAAATTTATGCTCAAATAGTAATATAAATAAAGTAAGCGAAATAGTTTGATAGATTGGGGTCAACGAGATTAAAATACGGCAAAGTGAGCTAAGTTAGGATGATGGGAAAAAGTGAACTGAACCCACCCTTTTTATTGCATAATTTCAATCATTTTTTCTCTAAAATACATTGTTTATGCTTTCGATGGATTCGTCGGTAACTTTTTGGAAGTTCATTTGAATATAAAATAAAAAATAACTTAGATTATTCCACGTATTGTGCTACAAACTGTGACACGTGTTTCGCCTCTTTCAGAGGCATCCTCAGACAGACTTACTTTTACTTACTGAAAGTAAGTCTGTCTGAGGATGTCCTGAGCGTTTTTTTTGGTTTATAACATTTTTTTTTTTTGAAAACTTTCTTTTTAAATCACATTACATCTTGATCGTATGAAAATAAATGCTATCAAAATAACAAAATCCGATTGACTAGCCAAGTAAGTTTTTCAAAAAATAAATATAAGACGCAATTATTTCAAGATTTGTTTTTAATCTAGATACATACGTGGTATAGTTAGTTGTTGGCGAAAGCATAGTTTCAGTATGATTAGTAAAATAACATCAGTAAAAATCATTATATATATTCTAAAAAACAAGTTCTATTTGGAGAATAAGTCAAAATTTTGATAATTTTGTTTTGATAAAATGTCCAATTAATTTATAATATTTTGCATGTGAAAATTGCATTTTTTATATAAATATAATTTAATTCTTTGCCCATTTATTTTCCGACTTTTTTCTCACATTCCATTGAAGTGAAAAAAAAGTTCAATAGATATTAAATTATTCTAAAAATTAGAATATTAGATTATTCTAAAAATTCCAAAATCTATATATTAATAGTCGATAAAATAATCACTTTTCACAAATCACAATTAACAATTCACAATTCACAAATGTGTGCGTACTGATGTCCTCGGGTCTTATTCTTTTTCTACGAAATATTTTTGTTAGCATACTTGAAAATTAGTTGAATAAAATATATATACTACGAAAAATGATTGTTAGCAACCTTGAACATTATTCCAAAAATTTAATAATTTACAATTTAAAAACTGCAGGGCTGTCGATATATGCGCCGAGATCGATTTATGCTACTATGAAAAATGATTGTTAGCAAACTTGAACATTATTCCAAAGATATAATAATTTACGAAATTTCTGCTACTTCGAAAAATAGTTGTTAGCAAACATAAACATTATTCCAAAAATTAGGTAATTTACGAGGTCTATTTCTGCTAATAGGAAAAATAATTGTTAGCAAACTTAACATTATTTCAAAAATTAAATAATTTACAATTTAAATACTACAGGGCAGGGCTGTCGATATACGCCCCGATATATTTATTTTATTTTAAGAATCTCTGGCTTATTCAATAAATAGGTTTGTAATTTTCTGACTACTTAAAAATGCAACAAAAATCCCCCCGTTGAGGTCAACGGGCTTACAGCTAGTTGTACTAATTCCACGATTTTTAAATAAAGATTAGGATTGATTTCGCCTATCGCAAGCATTATCAATGTCATTATCGGAAAGAATGTGTTATTTTTTATTTGTTAGATTAGTGAAAAATATTTCACAATCTAGTAATACAATTAAAATACAAATTCAATGAAAATAAAATTCTTTCGCCTGACAGTGATTTTATTGTTAAAACTGCGAATCTTAATTATTAATTATTATGTCTGTTTTCACTGAAATGTCCATACTGTCTGTTTAAAAAGTTACGGAATCACTCTACGATGATGCGGAAGACTTTATCGATGTCGTGAATCATCGTCTGGGACACTGGACCCAGCCACGATATGACACGGTGTAAATATAAAAGGCGAATGGCTTGTTTACCTTTTTTCATCCAGGACATATTTTGTTTTAATCATGATGTACCTACATCAAAAAACTGACTATTTGTGCTTAAAGATTGCACCTATGTATGTACACATACATATTCTACAATTGGTTATTTAAAGACAAGGTAAAAAGCCGCCATCTTTCTGATGGAATAGAACACAATATTTTAATAACACAATCCAATTTAATAATTAATGCCAATTACCAATATGTACAATCACTACATTATTATGTTTCAGTATTTGGTTAGTTAGATTTGATAAGTTAGGTGTAAGGAAAATTTTGCTCAAATAACTGACAGTAACGTGTACGAATTATAAAAAATTCCCACCCAAACCGCGGGAAATTAAATGTATTTAAATGAAACGGGTAGAAATGTGGTTTACGGGTACGTTAAAATCGGGGTTTCACTGTTTTTACTATGTTGTTTTTCATTCAATTTACTGAATAAAATTTATTTACTTATGTAATAAATGCAGACAACAGGATGGTATATTATAAATTAAACTGCTAATAAATCAATCGCATATCTCTTATACCCTCTTTTAGTACTCGCATAAAACGAATAATTAGTGTCCCAACGATGAATTTCAGTTGGAAGTACATACTTACATTGTTTTATCGTTCTTTTGTATATTCGTTGGACATTGGCCGAGATTTTTTTAATTTTGAATTCAGAAGACAACGAAGTTAGCCGAGTGATGGTTCGCTGTTATCATTCATATGTTGTGCCATTCGAAATTCGAATTATCCAATTCACGTGAACATTGCGACGAACTATTTTTCAGAGGCGTCCATAGCGATATCATATTTGGATGAATTCATATTATCAGTATTTATTTCTAATCCACTGAAAGTTAGGCTTAGTATTTTTTTTCAGTTTTGTCTCTGATATTTATTTACATTGGATTGTGTGGTGTTAAAATTATGACATTAAAAATACTGTATGATGCATACTAGTTATTAATGGAAGTTAAAAAATAACCTAACTATTAAATGAAATAGGATCGCATTGTGACACTTCAATTGCTGGTGAACGAATGTGCATTTTTTTAATGAATAAATATATATATATATACATGATTTGAATTCAGTCGAAATGCTGTACTCGAGGACCTAAAAGGACACAGATTTCCGACATTCCATTTCTGACCTAGACAATTCTAGTTTTGATCGAATAAAAACAATTTTGAATATTTGAAACCTAAACTTTAGTCTGTAATTTTAATAGTCGTTTATTTTCCTATACTTTCTCTTTATAATAATTACTCGGCTATTTTACACCATCTCTTATTCCATCCTTCGAGGACGCTACAGCTTAGGTCGAGCTGTAACTTCTCCAAGCGATCTAATTTTTTACCTTTAATCTTTTAAAACGTAAGAAATTCTTGTTTTTGAAACTAGATATGTATTTTTATTTACTGTTCAAATCTTTACCCTTACTGTTTTAACAGTTTTACACAATTTTAACAGTCATTGTGTCAATTAATTCATGAAAACGTCCTGACATCAGCGTTAGTTATTATGAAGTAACGTTCCGCAGAAAAACGATGTACACAAACACGTTACGCGAAATTAAAAAGAGAACGCTGCCAAACTGTCAGACGGTGTAAACATTACCGAAAATTTGAATCACTCGCGAGAACGTCAGAAGCTTTTGCGGGAAAATCGACGCCTGCCAGGGGTACGGCACTGCCGAATGTTTGACATTGTTGAGACATTTGCATCTGGCGCGATCGCCGCGTTGGATTATTAAATAACCTCGAATTATTTCATTACGTCCTCTTGTTTCGCGTGGATAGTTTTGGTTCTGTGTCCAGTTGAGGTGATAATTTTGAGGTTATGTGATTAATAGCGATTCGAAAATGGAATTGAAAACTTTTTTTATAATGTGTTGCGGTAATTGGTAGGTTACGTGCATTCAAACATGTCAAATGTATTGTAAAGTAAAAAGAAATCATGAAAAATAATATTGTCAACTGGTACCATATTCACGTTTGTCATTTTTTCATTGTTCTTAGTAATACATAATTCTTTTTATATACATACATATTATTTAAAACTAAGCTTTATTAGTTCTAAAATCTTTTGATTTGGCATTTGGTGGAAGTTTTGTTTATAGATTCAAATTCTTTATTTATGTTTTTGTTAACTGAATTTCATATTAATATAAGTCAAATTACTATACTCAATTTAACGCATACAAATATATATTTTACTTTGTTTTATATTGCAACTTATTTCAGTGCTCACCAAATCTTATTTAAATTAAATATAGTTCAAAGGTTGAAAAATAAACTACGCCTCTTGTGATATGATCTGAATCAATTTTACAAAATAACATTACTCACAAATAGTTTATAAACACTCGTTTATTTAAAACTTCATGATAATATTTTTATTTATTTAATAAATAAAATGATTCACCGTGTTTTTATAACATTTATCGGCTTTGGTCGATATATACAAAACCAGTCAAATATCAATTATTCCTAGTGTTCTAAATTATTTTCATAAGTACTGTTTGAATAGTTTTACAATTTGAAATAACATTTTTCAAATATTTGAGTGCTTAGGTGAACTCCAGACTCACTGTTTTTGAAGGGCACTTAAAAGACGACAAATGCGGGAAACAAGAGTACTAGTATATATATACTGTATTTAACAAAATTGTATGTGTATGTAAAATACGATAAACGTTTGAAATAAATGGCGCTTTCAACTAAATTGAAATTGTATCTAAACAATACTTCCGTTGTTTGTCTGAAAAGTTGAAAATGTTTTATTTTATATCATGATTTGCTATTTTCTCATCTACTAAAAATTTAAATTGTTAGATGTTATCATATTGATGTTATGTTTATTAAATGATAAATAACTTTTTAATGCATGTTGTTGCTTGAATATGATGAAAAATATTGAAGTATTTGATTACAGTTCACTGCTATTTCAGTATAAAGCCATTGTCAAAACTATGCTTATTTGGATTGAAACAATATGTATTATTGCGTTTCGACATTCCTTAAAAGTAATTTAATAATAGTTGACGTGCTACTTGCTTGTGCCACAAATTTTTGACTAGTTAAAAATATTAATTACACTATTTTGTAAAGATTATCATTGAATATATTGCGTAGTTTATATTTTGACGCCTGATTCGCAACTCCTGTTGTCGACGTCGCGACGCCCACTCTAAGAATATTAACTCACCGAATGACTGTGTTTTTCTGTTTATAGATGGTGTCGACTGCCAGCGTTTCCAGCAGCCGCGTGGCTTCCTCGAGGCTCCACCACCTCACCTCAGAGATGAAAGCCAATTCTATGAAGTCGGACCTCTCCGAACTCAAGAATTCTATCTCAGAGATGAAAAATCTCTCCAGTGCTGCCGCGAACTTCACCCAAAGGTGACGATCCCTTCTTATAACCGGTCTTCTCCAAAACAAGTCTAGTTTATCAAACACTGTTGTGCTATCGAAACGTCAGTGCGGACTATATCGTGAACAAATCCAATAAACTAAGGATTATTTATTCTTGCAGATTTTACAAAGTTTTCAAAAGTATCTGACAATATTTTTTAAAACCAAAATAATAATTGATACTAAAAAAGCATTGAATACTGTGCGTCATTTATTTGAAATATTAAATCGAATACAGAAGATTTCTTTCTACCGATTGACTAATAAATAATTTAATATAAAAAATACACTATCATACTATATTGTGTGTAAATAATATTTTAGTCTTGGAAAGGCTTTTTAAATATTCAATATTGTGTGAAAAATATATAACCCACAGTTGGGCTGAAGTTTTTGCTTGTAATTAATCTCATTCAAATCGAAGCAAGGGTAGTAATTACATAAAGCTTTCAGTATTGGATTTGATTTCTTAGAAAAGCTTCAAATATTATAACATATTTTTTGTGTAAATTCTCACGAACTTTCGTCGGCGATTATTCCGGGAAATAATACTTAAGTGTTTTCTTATACTGTGACAATATGCCAGTAAAGATGGGGACCATGCTCGAAGTACTCGAAGTGTATGTATTTTGTATTATTGAATACTTTTTTATTAATATGTTTTTTTGCTATTCATTATGATTCGATTATTCAATCAGCGTGTGTATCCTTACGGAGCAGCACGCTTGGCGATCAGAGAGTTTTTTTTTCAATATTTTCTTCCTCAAATAGATCTTGTATAATTTTGTTTTATTCATCTACGTGTAATCTCAATATCGAATGAAATGCATAATATTTGTGAATCTCTTAGGGTTAAGAAGAATATGTTTATATTATGAATTGTTCATCTGAATCAGTAGCGTAGCTAGAAATTTTTGGCTCTCATGCAAACCTCACGCAATTTGTGATATCAAGTATGTAGAAATTTTGACCCCTTTTTTTACTGGGCCGAAGATCTGATCTGAATATTTCAAATACACGAGCAAATTAATATATTTTCAAAAAACGCGTACTTTATTTGGTATGTTAGTTTTTTTTTATCTATACATAATATATTTTCATTAGTGCAGTTTGAAGCTTTACATATGTTTAAAATCAAGCATTAAAAAAAACATGTTACTGCAGGTTATTTAAAAAATATACATACTTTTAAGTAATATTAATACATGTTTTATTTTTTCTTAAACTTGGATGCAAGCAGAGAATTGTGTCAAAATATAAATTCAAAAATATTCAATATATTACCACTTTTTCTCCCAAATTTAAGCTTGGATTTGACTGAAAATTATCATTAAGAAATTTTAATATAAATAACAGAAAAGGCGGGGTCACGTACATAGTTAATTTTATATCATATTAAAAAGCAATCATTAATTCAAAAAATATTTTTTCAATTCAGTGTTGTGGTTGTTGTCGCTGTGAGTGTTGATATTATGGTGTTTCAATGAATTTAGATTCGGAGGTTTCTATGTAAATACCATTAATGTAATAATGGAAATAAATAGCGGAATTAAAAAAAAAAATGAACTTTCTGTCGTAGGAATATCACCAATAAATGAGCATTAATTAGTTAGTGAGCCGTTGTGATAAAGGCGTTTATCGAAAACATGATTTAAAATAAGAACCGTTTCATCTTTATTTTAAATATAAACTTTTTATATTGGCCGTCTACGGATAGATAATTAAATTTTCAAAATCTTTTAACGCCTTATTTAAGCCATGGATTTTCTTTAAATATGTTCATTCAATATATTATTCATCATTTCTATTTTTTTTTTTTAATATTCTGCTTTCGACGTGAGTTTTAAAGACTTATAATCTAGCATCTCGACAGTTAAAAAGGATAAAAGAATGGCGTGATAAATAAAATAGAAGTAAGCGTATCGCTCTCTGTATGTTAAGTTTTTTTATAATCGGATCGGGTGGGTGGAAATGTAAACATCACATAAATCCATGCCATGAATCTATCGATAAATTGAAAAAACCATTATTACACAACAAAATCTTGATGTATAATATTAATCCGCGTTCGAGTAATATTTTGACAATAAATTATAACTTTAGTTAGCCAACACTATTAGTAACGGAAATTATTTTACCTCTAAATATATTTATTGATTTCTGTTCGAGGGCATAGGTGTTTGTGATGTCTAAGAATTCTCTCCCACTATCCCTATAGTCCGATCGTGCTATCCCTGCTACTCTATTTTTAAAAGAAAGGTTGAACAACTGGGTACGTAACGATTCTCGAAGAAAGAAAAAATACCTGTATTAGAAAGCCATATACTCCACATTGGGAGAAAACATGGAATTTAAAAATATATATATTCAACAAATAAACTCGTATACAAATAACGCATACAATAACGTAAATAACAGATCGTATAAAAATATAAAATAACTTAGATTATTCCTCGTATTGTGCTACAAACTGTGACACGTGTTTTGCCTCTTTCATTCAGAGGCATCCTCAAACAATCTTACTTACACAAATGCTTGCCTATGTGCGAATTCGTACTTATAAGTTATTTTATATTAAAATGAACTTATACAAAGTTACCGCCGAATCCATCGAAAGAATCGTATACTGAATTACATAAATATTTGTTTTATTATTTGATAATCTACCTATTTCTACTCTCTGCTAAAATTTTGAATGGCAAATTTAATAATGCGGCCTTGCGTTTGTATAATAGTTTATTTTTACGTATATGTATGTAATTTTCCGCTTCCACGCAAGGCAACGAATATTCCTTCCGTACGTGTATGACACCAATTTAAATTCAGTAGACTTGGTAATTTTCTGGAATACATCCCGCGACTATTTTTGACAACCGCTTCCAATCATGTGTACTTTAAAAACGTTTCAGCAACACCCACAGATTCCGGGGGTATTAAACATCCGTGCCACTTTTAAACGAATGAATCATACATCCATTGCGATTTTTTCAGCATTTTTTGAATTCCTTCAAAAATAAAAACACTACACATTTATTTTCGTTTTGTACACAAATCGGTTGTAGAAAATTCGCAAATATTATTTACGTTACGTTACACAATCTTTCGATATGTTGTCATTTTCATTTTAAATAAAGAAAAAAACAGTGGAAAGATATTCTTGGCATATTCATTTGAAAATTAGCTTAAAAACTGTTCAGAATACTTGTATTGTATTAGCTGTTATTTATTTAGACAAACGTATTAATCATCATTATATATATAATTAACGATTTATTCTGTAAAATATCGCTGTTGTTTTATCACAAGCCCTTCAGATAAGTATTTTGAGCAAACTATGTTTTATATGTATGCGTAAATCGTATGAGATAAAACAAATTGTTATTGAATTTTAAAAAACAATAACTCCTGAACTATGCAGTGCAGCGATTTCCAACCTGGGAGGCGTTGACTATTGCAAAGGGAGGCGCGAACGGTCCAAAATATTTGTTTACCCTCTAAAACGTGTCTTTATTACTATATGAAATAAAGAATGGGGAGGCGCGAAGATATATTTTTCTTCAAACGGAGGCGCACTAACATAGAGGTTGGAAACCACTGATGTAGTGAAAATACCTAGTGGTTCCGTGTATATTTTAGCGAAGTATAGTAATTTTCTGTACCTTTGACGCTTTTTAAGCAATGTTGGAACATTTCGTCATTTTTTATTTGTCTTCTCGTTTAATTTTTAATTATTACATAATGATTTAATTTTTAATTGAAAATCCCTTTTCATGATAGTAAATAATGTAATAATTTATCATATAATAGTAGTTTACTTCTAGAATTACATTTAGAATTAACAGTTATTTTAACTCTTATGCCGCCTTGAACAAAATTGCACAGTTTATATCTTAATATTGAAAAATTTGTATGTTTTATTTTTTGACGTTTTTTACTGACCAAACCATTGTGTTTTATTTTACAGATTGCGAAATTCTATGGAGAACCTGGTGGACGCCACGGACCCCGATTCTGACATCACCGAACCGCTGGTCACCTTCCCCGAGTCCGATAGCCCGCCCAATACTGCTGCAGTTCTTCAGAGCCATGACATGCCATTAAACCCAACTGCCAATTCTGCATCACAAATGATCAATTCAAGTAATTTAGAGCATTTATTAAATTTTAATAATTTTAATTTATTGCATGGATAACATGCAATAATATTATGGATGGAAACCTAACACTGAGTTAGATCTGTAGTCGATTGATCAACACTTTTACGCATTCCTTCTATTCGGATATATATTTTATTCTAATTCCCAAACAGCCACTTCGTATATTGATTTATTTATTTGTGTTCAACATATGAATGTCTGTGATGTTTGTGACTTTCCTTCCGGACAACCCCCTAGAAAATGGAAGAAGGGTTAGATTTACTCGGCGTATCCGAGGCTTATCCTTGCCTTACACGAAAAGAGAGGTTAGGTGACCGATTTCTGTAGACTCTAAATAAAAAGTATTTTTCCCCGCAATGAAACGGTCATGGTAAAAAAAAGATAATTATTAGAATTTTAATATTAAATTTATTGAATAAAGATGAATTCAATGAATTAAGTAATAACTAACAGCTTAGTGTTTTCATAGTAGAGCTTTTGTTTTAAGACATAAAGTAAAAGTTTGCAGTATCTTTTACAAAGCTTTCGCCCATTTAAAATTATACACTTCAGTGAATTTTATTTTATGATAAAAATCTACAAACAAAATACAAGGTTATTTTTTAAATTATTCAACAACTAATCACTCGCTTGTCTCTTGGAAATAATATATTTTTCTTCAATAACTGCAATAAATTAACTTCTCCTTGATAGTGACATTCAGTTGACAGTAAATCACAAACACTGTACCAGCACCTCATCTGTCTCATAAAATCTTTCTTTTACTAACAGTTGAAAGAAAAAAAATTGAGCGACATTGATACTATTCAAATAATAATTCAAATAGAAAATTTGTTATTTACTAACAGCACTTATGTTTGCGTGAATCCTTTTGGCATATTGACAACACGATGTTTTATTTTGAACAAAATATTTTCTTACCTGTGTAATTTTTAGCAATTTGCCAAACTGCATCAGGGTGCAGTCACATTCTTCGATGTCAATATCTTTGCCAATTATTTATTATTTATAGACTCACCGTTGACAGTAATATTATATCATTAACGAGCTCTTTTACTAATAATAAATTAACGGAAGACCTCCGCATGCTTTCTACACAAAACATTTTTCTTTATTTTTTAAAATTATTATGACGGCTTTCTTTTAATATTATAAAAGTTAGGAGATAATCCACAAATTCTTCGACATCATATGAGAAAAGGTGTTCAACGATTAAATATAACTGAACGATAAGTTGAGACAGATACAGTCCTTTTTTGACAAAGGATTTATGACTTACATATATGTACATAATGAATTAAATATATCATCACCTTTCTGTGAGATATTTATAAGTAACAAAACCGAAAAAAATAGTTAAGTTTACAAAGAGATTCTTTGATATAAATATGTCTGTGATTACTCAGTTGTAGCATTGCTTATACTCGTTTGCTAAAAAAGAAAAAAAAAACTATTTAATATAAAATATCGATTTTAGAGACCGTATCATACAAGTTGATCTGCAACTCTTAATCTATTACTTGTCAACTTCTACCAAAAAAGTGACGATATGTTAGTGTTGTTTTTTTTAAATTCGAAATCCATTAAAAAGTGATTCACGAATAACATGTAATGTTTTATTTAATTTAAGCTTTTTACAATATCAAAAAATCTTTTTTTCTTGCTAGGTTCCATGGAAGCTATGAAATTCGAGCAGAAACGCATGACATCTGCTTCAAAGACCAAAGTAGTGACAGAAGGTTACAGCAGTGAAGAGGCTACAGCAAATTCAGCTCACCTACAGCGGCGAATGGCTGGAGAGCTCACGTACCAGGGAAACACGACTGCCGGAGCACGAACCCAAAGAATGGCTTCATCAGAGCAGAGAAACGCTTTCAAACAACAGGTAAGAATTTCATCAATTATATTTAATCTATTCAATTCTGGACACATGCTTAATATTCCTCTGGATCTGAGAGATCGTAGCTCGTAGTCAAGTAGAATAATAGCTCTGCAGTTTAACGACCAATGGATGCTTTCTCACTCATGATTCATGGTAGTGTTTGGGTGACTTAGCATTTGATTAGAAAGTGTTTCAATTTTATATTAACTTCCTTATTCAGTAAAATTAATATAAAATATATTGCCGTTTCATACGGGTTTCCCGTTATAGTTAAAATGTTTCTAACCACTGTATATGGAGGCTTTTACGTACATATCTGTTTTTAATTTAGCGGAAAAATATGTCATTAACACAGAATGAGGTGTGGACATGTTATACGCTTTTTATAATTTTAATTAAGCTACATAGTACAATGCTTGTACCTACCAAAATTTGGACACGCCTTTGTTATAACTCTAAAATCATTTGGGAAAAGAAAAAAAAACATTTTTTCGGCAGCCTTCCTTGGTGACAGCTAGCACTTGCAATAAGTAAGCTTTTGAAAGATCTCAATATATTTCTGAAATGTTGAATGAATTTGGGCTATGTTGTATTACTTCAAAGTAATATTTGAACTGTCGTTTGGTGATTAAAAGTTTCAACTTCAGTAATTTATTATTATATTTTATTTGCAACCGAGGCAGTAGTTTTTAAGTCGATCTCTCTCTCGACAACTCTCGTTGTGTATATATTTATTAGATCGTTTAATTCCTTGGTCTTTAAGCGATAGCAGTCCTACTTAAATAAACCTATTTAAACTATTCATATATGTTAAAATTTAAACTGTCGATTTAACAGTGAAATTTTAACAATGTAAATGAAGACATGTTTCTGGGTGTAAAATATAAAATGTGTTTGAAAAAAATGAATCGTATTAATTATACACAATATAATAACATGTTTTAAGCCGTGTTTAATGAAACCTTTTTGTTTAAATAAAATTATTGTTTCTACTATCCACCGTGTAAATTGAAGAGATTTTTGCTTGCTATATAACAAACATGGTATTATATAATCTATATTTTAAAAGCTCAAAAAATATGCTTAAATCTCTTATTCAAGTCTGTTATAGACGAAATTAAAACAGATAAATGTGATTGTTTCGTATGAAGTTAAGGCTTTCAAAATTACATTGTTCACCCCTATAAAGACCGTTATTACATTATTCACTATTTTCCCACACTGGCAACATTATTTCTAGTTTCGCGTGTCAGTAATTATTGTGTTCTAGAGCAGTTAGTAGAACAAAGCAGTCAATTTTACAGGAATTTTTATTTAGCTTCGTGTAGTGTATTGCCCTTTATGGTTTTTTAAATGAAAACTATGAAGAAATGTGTAATCTCTCCACCCATTATCGGCACGATCCGATAGAATTGAACTAGGACAATTGCGATGTCAGTTTTAGTCAATTAAAACTTTATGATTACATGTAGAGTTTTGGCAGGTTGTAAATAAAAAGGTGGTGGTTTATACCAGTATTTTAAAAATACACTGTTGTCATTATTCAAACAATCGATTTTATATATGCATATTCTTCGAGGTGAATCATTAATTTTAAGTTCACCTCGCTTGTATTGAAAAAAATAATTTTCCGGTTCATATTTAACGTTTTGGCTTATGTTGTATCATAACTACTAACGGCTGTATGTGCTTTTATACATACATTAAATATCTCGATGTATTTATTGATATTATTTAGCTTATTTATTCACAGATTGTTTCTAATAAAATTGATTATTCACCCTTTTCATAAAATGGCAATAAAAAGACATCCCCATATCAAAGACCATCCGTTTTATTTTAACTATTAGAATAAAAATAGGAAATTGATTGTTGTAGTAGGAGTAAAATCAAAAAAAAATATGTAACAAAACAACAGAAAATTTTCGCTAATTTTTTACACTAGGCAGAACGATAAATGTTAATTAAGAGATGTTAATGTCAGCCTTGGTTATTTTATCGGTGATTCAACCCGAAAGGCTTGCATATAAATCGATTCACAGTCAGTATTGCACCCTTGTTGAGATGTAATAAAATCGATCATTAAATCAACGTTAATCTGAGTGAATATGCGTTCTTTGTCATCCATCGCTCGACGTAGTAATATCACAAAAAATTCACTTTATTAAAAGCCATTAAACAGCGTGCATTGTTTCGGGCGCTGCATATTACGAAATTTATTACGAGAATATTTTTTTACACTCGGCCTAGTTCGGAAAATAATAATTCGCAACGACACGAGTACTCCAGTTTGAAACTAGGTTCCCTTTATTGAAAATATGGCTTTGTCTATTTTTATCATAAAGTGAAATTTGTTATGGTAATAATAATAACAGGTAGACCGTTGCAACAAACTAGCATGGTTTTCGCACTAATAGCACTTAATATATTACACACATTATTAGCAGGTGTACAGATTAATTTACGTATCTAAATATTTCAAACGTCAAATATCTAATTGGACAAACAAAAATGTGTCGTGATTCAATGCCGTATTTATTAATAAGCAATTTCTACATTCAGTAAACATACAAACTTTTGTTCCAATATTTAATTTATATTTTGAAAAGAAAATAATTATTTTATATTTATAACGACGTAGCATATAAAGTGTGTGTATTATTGCAATAAAAAAAATCGATTTAGTCATAACATATTTCGATATATTCGTTAAATGTCGTTTCATGCCGACGACAGTTGACATCGTAAGTAGTTCTTGAAAACTTGTTGGAAGAAAACCATGTTTTGATATTGACGAGTATAGTGAATAAAGCTTCGGAAAATTGAGGGAAATGGCGTCGGCAGTCTGCGCGGTTCACGCCGGCGCCCGAATTGAATATTTTCTCCGAACGGCGAGTTTTCACCAAACTTCAGAAGCAAACTAAGGCTTTAATAGCACCCGTTTGTTTGTCAAAAATAATAATATATAATGAAAATATAACATTCTTCCAATAATAAAAAATACCTACTCAGCAAAATCTTTGTTTTTGTTATGTCTATGTTTTTTTTTTGTAGCACAATAGTTCTACCGGGCTATATCAAGACATGTTGTTTTTTATTCGGAAATATTAAATTTAAGATAGAGACCTATTTCTTATAAATACGTCTACAAATATTTTTTATGCAAAATGTAAAAACATTTTTTGATTAAAATTAATATTGTTTAGCATTTCTTTTCTTTATAGAATAGTATTATAACCACCACGCGTTCATTCATCGCGATATTTAAATAACAATTCGAATGAATTTAAACTATTAAAATTTAGTACGATATATTTTGTTAATAAACTATTTATCAGTTTAGTTCATTTTGAATGCATTGAGGCTTTCCCTGTCTCAATGCGTCACCGTCCTCCGTAAAACCACCCCCCGTACTGTTAGGGGTGGCCCGCAACGCCAGTAGCGGTATAGCCTTCAAATAGTGAGGTCGCCCCTTGTTACCCAACAAAAGACAAACAATTCTTAGAACTGCAAAACATAGAATGAATATCGATCGGCTGTTTTCATGAATTCGGCTTTGAATTTTAGTTGTACTAGTCAGTGATGGGACTAAATCTGGCCGTTTTTTCTTTTACGTTATTCCTCCGCTCTCCGAACGTAATGTTTCGATCTGCAAGGAAAAACTCATTCTCGCCGCTCAAGGGGTCGACGGTAATGATAATTTAATCACTGCACCTCCCGCTGGATTTTTTTGTTGCAAACTTTTACGCACATGTCTTAAATTAAATTTTGATTTATAACAATGTAACGCCATTTCTGTTCACGTGTTTTTTTTTAGCTTTCAACATCAATCACCACAAAGCGAACACATTTCAGACATAAAAAAAACTTTTGAAAGTATTTTCTTCCAGTTTCATATTATTGATTAAACAATATTTTCAAATATATTAAAACCATTTACAGTTATCTTTGCTTTTATAGTTTGGTTATATCGTTTAAAACAAACGTTACATTTCTATTGCTAGCCTATGTATACTTTATTATGCATTACATTACAAATGTTAATTGTATTATATTTTAAATATAAATATTGACGTATACTAACATACTTTTACTGACAGAAATTTTATGATTCAACGTGATTTTTGATTTACTTTTGTAGACAATTCTTGTTATCATATATTTATTTTGAAAAAAACCGTTAATGTAAAATTCCGATAAACATTAATTTTAAAGTAATATCTTTTTAAAATCAATAACTTAAAAAATATTGTTGTAATATAAAATGCGATGAGCTTTTTATTATTATATTTATGATACTAAATTTTTTAGTAATTAATTTAATAGAACATCTATGTTGTATTATGCAATCCTAACTTTAAGTTTATTTAGTGCTTTTTCGCAAGTTGTTTTCGCAATGAAAAAATGAAAAAATCAATGTTCTTTTTATAGCGTTCTTTTATATCGCGAAATCGGCTTTACTGCTTGTTAACGTTCATTTTAATATACGTCTTTCCTGTATAGCTCGTCACGGAATAATCTTTATAATATGAAGTACTCTGTACTTAGCTGCTTTTTACTTGTAAAACAATAAAATCAGATATATTTACTGTAAATTTATAAAATGCGTTGAAAAGTGTCTACGTCTTAACTTATTTTTCGATTCACAAAGAGATATTTTGTCGATGGTTTACCATCATTTCAAATAAAAAAATAATCAATTCTTAATTAACATCAATATTAACTCATTATGTAGCGGAATAAGTTGTATTACAGCTCCAGTCGTAATAAGTGTCAAATCAACATTTTCTAGTTAGTTTTACAAATCGCGCTATAGTAAAAAATTGGTTACTTCTCGAACTAAAACTTTATAACTTTTGCTACAACTGGATATCGTAAAAACTTCTTCAGTTTGTTATACAATTTTATCGAGAAAATCAACAATATTGATTTTGTATACATGTGTATAAATGAATTAGATATAACTTACTACTATGTTATATCTATGATTATGACTATTATGACTATGATTCTTAAAAATAATTTTCTGAATATAGAAATATTCATTGTTTTCCAGATAGCATCATATTTTTTCACAAGTATTAAAAACATAATGACATTCCAATATAAAATTTAAGTATTTTGAAGAAGCTTTACAAACTGACTGAGTATGCTTGTCTACCTAGAGCTTTCTTAGATGTTTTCTATTATTGTTGTCCTCGTCCTGTATATTGTTGTCGCGGAAAGATAATAAGATTTTTTTAGATGACCAATTGTATACATTTCATTGTTTATGGCATATATAATTTATGATAGGCTGCATTTCAGGAAACAAATTCAGAATACGATTTGAAAGCATCGTTCAAGAAATTGTCAATAAAAATCAAAGCACTATTAATTTACCGTCATAACAAGCAGTAGATAGTAAGTAAATAAAAAATGATAGTTCTACATAAGTAAAAAGTAAATAAAAAATATGCGCTTTTGGGATAAGTCTCGAGCCTCGATATTTTATGTTGCATTGATAATTATCATATCAAAATAAAGACGAGTTTATCCATATCTGACACAAATAATGTCAGAAATTAACATAGTTAATAATTCATAATAATTACAGATAAATAAAAAACTGTTTTTTTTTCAAACTGGTAAAATAAATTCGAAACGATAAATAATTGATATCAACTAATCTTATTGCATACCACCTCATTTTTGTCAAGTCTGTTACTTATCAACTTCTGTATTGTAACGGTATGTCGGTACATTTCGACTAAAAAATACCTGCGGATGGAGGGAGCACTCACACGAGGAAGTTCAGAAAGCTTGGCATGTCAAAAGCTTGTCGATTGACGAGCGAGCTTTGATTGACTCACTGACTCACCGAGTCGTGATTCATCGCAGAGGATCGCCATGAGCACCTGACTGCCCTACATAACATAACACTATTACGCGGTATTACACGCTATAGTGAATGGAACGTATTTAGCGGCATAAACAATGACACATATTTGATCTTGACATATCTAAGGCTTTCTATACGCATATCTCGATAGATAACTAGCGATCAAAATGAGAAGTTATGCTATTAAACTGCTATAAATTCAAGCTATTTTGCAATTGGTTAAAAAATGCAAAGTATTTAGTTTAACAAGAATTATTTAGATAGCTAATCTGCCCTGTTTAATAAAAACACAGTTATCAAAAGTTCGATAGTTTCTCAGAATCAGGCATCAAACTTTTAGTATATTGTATTATTTATTGATTGAATTGGTATTTACTAGGTAGAACTCCATTGCAATATTATTTATGTTTGGATATTGATTTCCTATGATAATTTTTTATGTGGTCTTCTATTACAAGGGATAGCTGAATACAATTTTACATAATAAATGTATGTTATTACTTAAAAAGTCTAATTGATTTACAATAAGTGCAAAAACATTTTGACCTTTATTTAATACAGTTTTACTGTGTTTTTCTTACTAAGTGGAATGGCATTATATTTAAAAAATACTCATTTGCACTAATTCCAATTATATTTAATATGATATAATAATAATGTTAGAACGGTTTCGTTCATGGCGAGAATTATCAACAGATAAGAGAATACAATATTACAGTGATATTAATACAGAATAAAAAAAAAAGAATTGGCAATGAAATGAATTCACAGATAACGATTCAAAATATGAATCGGAGATATTTATTACCTTACAAGGGGTGCGCGCACCACAGGTTAAAAACCACTGACCTAAAAATAAACAACATTTTATACAGTTTTGTTTATTTGCAAAACTAACTATAGAATGATCCAAAAATGATGCGTTCATAGATATTTTTATACTCTCTATCTATTTATATGAATTGTTTTTTTTTTGTGTTTTGAAACTTCTGTCACTTGAACTATTCAATGCTGCGGGCGACGTAGGTCTGGGCCATGTGGGAGCTACACCGAAAATAAACCGCTATTATCAGTTCCACGCATGTACTTACACGCATTACGTACTGACAAGAAAATATTCTGTATAAATAATATGTCAGTGTCCATAGCACGCACGCGTCTCTCGTACGAAGGAAAACATTCAGCGTATTCGCCTACCGATACAGAAATATAATCTAATTATCGTATCATTTCTTAATAAAAACATTACAAATTTTTTTAATACCATTCAAGCAACATATAATTTTATATTTTTCGCACTATTCGTTTGATTAAAATGGCGAATAATCAGTACTCTTAAATAACAACCTGTACTTCAAGAAAAGAGTGGGGAAAACAGCATTTTTTAAATATCGAATAAGTTTGAGGAAAAAAAATAGTTTTTTTTATATATATTTGGCATTATTTTGAAGTTTAACAATCAAACGAGATAAACTCGATGAGAATGTTTTTGTAAGTCACTCGAGATCAAATCGAAGAGAATTGTCATTGACCTTACCGGGAATCGAACCTGAATTCGCCTGATCGCTAGACCAATCTTCAACCAATTATAGACAACAGCGGACGATATTTCGTGGTTCTGAAACAGGCTGTCTCACGTTTTTTCAGATATCAATTGATCAATCTACATAGGTTCAAAGATTTTATCTGAACGAAATATGAAATAACGATACTTATTATTGTTTTCATATATTTCATATAATATAATTATTTTTCACGGCAAATAAGCATGCTGAAAATCTGTTCGAAGTTCGAAATTCGAAATTTATATCCAAACACCCCCAAACTGTGTCGATTGTTTATTTTGTTTTGGAAATAATGCAAGTTTACAAATAGAAATATCGCTTTTGTTGGAACACTTTTCGCACGTCACGGGCTCGGCTATCATCGTCAGTCAATGGATGGGCGCCAAAATGAGAAGTTCGGAATGATACGGGGGCGACCACCCACGACCCGACCACTTCGTGTGATTCCCAACATGCACTGTCTTCGGATTCATCGATCGATCGGGCAGACTTCATGTCGCCGATTTTTCCTCCGGTACAAGATTCAAATTTAAAATAATAAAAAAAACAATCAATGATAGTTTTGCCGTGAAGCATTTAAGAAATATATATCAAAAGGTACAAATTACAACATATTTAATTACACGAGACAACAATATAATATAATTAATAACTGACTACTTACTTCTGATGATGGAATGATGCCGAAAAAGCTATTGTTTTTATTATTAAAGAATTTATTATTCATTATTATCAGTGGTGTGTATTAAATGTAATTATGATAATATATTTCGGTATTCAAAACAGTACGCGCAATGTCGCGAATATCTATTGTGCTTACCTGGCTTGACCTTTTTACGTACTAACTTATCACGATCCGCCAAAAGTCGTCACTTGTTGAGATTCTCCGGCGTCCGAACCGGCGCCGAACGCACGAGGCCGAACTTCGACGCCTCGTTCGACCGATTCGGCTCAGTCCGGCGCCGGACGTCGACGTTTACGTCAAAATCAAAACCGCACGGAATTCATTGAAAACATATACACAAACCAAACTGTCGCAACAACCCAATGTCGGGTGCCGGCGGGAACGCGCCCTGGCCCGTGAGACGCGGGGCCCTTCGCCCTGCCTCCATGCTTCGGCTGGCATGCGAGAACTCCTTAGAGCAAAACTCCGACGCCTCTAGTCCGCGTACGCCCATAGTTGAGACCCCGGGGTCGCTTGCGCCGGGAACACCGCGGATTCTCGAATCTCCTCTGATGAGTCCAAGAGTTCAGTTTACGGAAGTGCCATGCAGTCCCAGGGTTAGATGTGTGCCTGTGCAACTTGTTTTTGAGCCTAAAACTACACCAGTGAGTTTCAGCTATTCAATTTAAACCAAACCGAGAAAAAAATATTTTAGTTATGCTATCGTTGAAGAAAATTATGAAATATGTTGATATACGTATTAACCGATAAAAGTTATCAGTTTGTCTTAAAGAACAGAGTTTAAACATTTAATCTTTTTTGGTGTTATAGTAAAGTTAGTTGTTACAATATTTTATTAAATTAACGAAAAAAACTTGTGTCTACTCTTTATAATATCAACAATAAAAAGTGTGAACTATGTTTTTTCACGCCGTTTAACTAAGAAATTTATACATTCTTTATAAAAAATTCTTGTGTTAATTTACAACGAATTGATAAATATATCACTTTTAAGGTGTTAACTGTCAATACTTGGTGGAATGGCATTATAATAAAAGATTTTTATTTTTTACGATAAATATATAATATGTTAACGATAACTTATGCTTTGTGTAAGTATATTCTATTGATTTTACAGGTGTAAAATATATTTTTATCATTAATTCGGATATCTCGACTCAACTATGTGGGATTTAGATGCTTATCCCGTAAGAGTGTGCCTGGAAATAAATATAAATGATAAAAATGTAAATAAATTAAGCGTTTTACCTCACATTTGAATTGGATATCAGCCAAAGTATTCAGTTGATATTTTTTTATTCGCTAACATAGTCATCAGTTTTATTAGAGCCGTGTTTATTTCTTTCTTGAGTTTTTCAATCGGAAAGTATCTATGTATATATTTCTCAAACAATTTGATTTGTAACGATACTTTGTCTGGGTGGCATTGTTATTATGGTAATATTCTTTACACGTACATTAGCACTCTACTAATAATTTACATATGACAACTGCTTGATAAATTATCATGACAACTTAACAAAAGGTTACTAATTACAGTAGGTACTTAGCAACTTATAAAAATCATAGTTTAATTATGTAGGACTATTCTAAAGATATAAGATAATACCACAATATTGTGGCTATTTTTGTGAATGAACGTTAAAAACTTTATTTAAAATAACACAGTACATGAAAGTCGAAAACAACAATATATGATTAAGTCAATCGTATCGTTATAAACCAGTGAAAAAATGTAACAGATACACAAACAGCATATAAATTTAATCAAATTTGTATATTGTTTTTTAATGGATAACTCTTAATGAAATCAACAAATGTTAAAAGTTATAAATTATTGGTCGTAGTGCAAAGCATATTCTCGTCACTAACACATAAATAGCGTTTAGAGTTTAGTAAATAGAGTTTAAGCAAAATAACGGTTGGCTTGTAACTAACTTTATAACTAAACCTTATGTCATTCACTGTCAATCCTTGGTCTCATGATATGATCAATTGTATGAACATACGTTAACACCATTAAGAAGGTGGTCTTGCAAATCTAGTTTTAAAAAAATTCACTCGTTTAACGATACGGATCCTGAATGATGTTTCCGTTGATATATCTTTGCATGATCCCAATAATGATAAAGAGCCATCAAACAATTAAGAGCTATTTATATATCTTTATAAATTACATCTATAGTGTACAATAAATATTTTATTTAATAATGGTAGACCTTTTTTAAATAGTTGGTAAAAATTCAAATAAAATATGAAAAACAATCAAAGAGTATATTTTTAAAGTTTGAAAGTATTTTTATTTTCTAACTTAATTCAATGAAGCGATTTAAAATTTCTGAATTAATAATCCGGTCGAAAAAAAACAATCTCTAAAGATTTAACGAAAAGATTGTATGCATAAATTGTGTTGTAAGTTTAAATCTACAAGCGGAACCTCTGCAAGAATTATTACGTAAATTCACTCGATAGTTAATGTAATAATCTCCCCTTGACAGTGATTTTGGAACCTTCCGGTCGATATTTTTCTTCCGCGAGCTTTGATACTGACGCAGTGCTTTTTCGAAGACCTGTGAGAGCTTTTTTGCGCTGGGATCGCGACAGTGACCTTGTTTGGAACTATTTTGAGCTTGAGGACGCCACTCTTTTCAATCAGAAACTTCGCTCATATCTCGATTAGAATACGCTCGCGAAATCAACGTAACACTTAAAAATTTAATCGTTTTGTTTTATTTAATAAAACTGCGTTGTTTCGTAAAAATACAATGTATTTACTAAAAAAAAAAAAAAAAAAATGCACACATTACACGCTAAATTGGATTCTAAAAATCGCCGTGTAAATCGAAATTATAATTAGTATGTATAGTATTTTCCACTGTTAACTATATTTATCATGTAATGTAAATAAGGGTACAGTGAGTAAAGTAGAAATTATATATGAAAATTACACTACATATAATAATATATTAAGTAGTAAAATCTACTCTAGTTTGATAATAATCTTCATCAAAAATCAACAAATGAAATTTTGTTACAAACCCTCATTAGTAACAAATATTGTTATTTTATTGATTGGGTTGGTATATACTTGTTGAACTTCACTATAATAAGGTAAAAAAAAGTAAAGTATATAACTTCTCGACATTTATTTTGAGCAAGAATTACAGCAGGAAGAAGTATGAAGTTCTGACGATGACATGAAGCCGAATTAGCTTTCAACCAATTCAAATAATTCTTTTCAGCCTTAATATTTTTTTTATTTTTACATTATCATTTTGATTTTGTTAAACAGCCCTACTAGTAAATTATACCAAATATATATTTTTTGTGTCGTTTTTCAATTTTGAATGAATGTCGACGAAATTATTTAGAAAAAATGTTTTTAGGGTCTACAAAATGTCAAATACTGCAAAACTGATAATGTTTGGTCATGTTCAGAGTGTATCAAAAATAAGTCTTGAAAGGTCAATCGCTAACATTTTGTTGACAATGTTGACTGTTGACACTCACTCTGTGCGAGGTAAATAGGGCTGACGATTTTCAGTTTTTATATGTGTTAACATAATATGAACGTAAGGAACTTGAGATCAAAGATGACCAGATCTACTGTTTCCTGAACAGAGAAAAACACACTTATAAAAACCAAGACAAAGTTTTGATTATAAGGCCATATTTTGACCCTTAGTTGTATGGAATTAAGAGGTTTTTAGCGATGGTAAAAATTAAGTTCTGTTCTTTTGAATCAGTAATCCAATACTATAGTGATATTTCATTGTTTCTCAAAATTGTATTTGGCCATGTTTGATCCCAAACTTCTCATATATAAATTCTGACCGCTCTTATTTTAGCATCATGGTTCTTCGAAGAATTTGAAATAATTTGACAATCGTTTTGTCGAGGTATGAAAATACCACAGTCATTCATTTATTTTAGGTACAAATTCATAGATCTTTCCGGGATTTGAACCCTTGACTGCGCAATCACTTTTACCGAGCATTTTCACTTGGCTCTAGACTCTGGGGCCGTATTTTAATTTCATACTATTTTTCCAAAATACAAAAAGAATTACCCATTTCAAATTGACCCAAATACGTGTGCATCGATTATGCCAAATGCATTTAGTCATCTCTGTGAAAAGTATTATATTAATCATATTCAGTTCAAACACCTCTGGTTCTCTACACCTTATTATACAATATTCTGTGTGTAACCAATACGTCGATTAAGGTATTTTTTTAAAACCAGACCATTCAGGTGCAATATTGCGCAAGACAAATTATTTTTAATAATAATTACGACACTTTAAAACGATAGCAAAAGTTTGACACGAATTGCGCGTGGATTTTCCAGTTTACCGAAAATATGTCAATACATTAAAAAAAATAACCGGTTTTTCATTTAAAAATGCAAATTCTTTGTATTGTTTTGTTCGTATTATTTTGCAATATTTGGTTTCGATTCAGTCTGCCAAAAGCTTCAAGAGATATCAGTTAATATTATATGGATTTTCCAAAATCACAAATTCGTGTTGTATTCTGTCAAGACGTTCATGAAGTATACTAGTCTATGCGTTCATTTAACAGTGCCGTGTTCCCGTGTAAATTATGAAACTATCCTCATATTTTGAAAATGGAATTCCAATATTATTATATTATTATGTAAGTACATATTACCGAATTTCGTCAAGCATAATGTTTGAAATTCTAATTTTATTCAAAAATGGAGTCACAATATGTCGTGTTCCCGCGTCAAATACGAAACTATCCACTTATTTTAAAAATGGAATTCCGATATTATTATATCTTAAGTATGATGTAATCGAACTTCGTCAAACATAGTGTTCGAAATTTAAAAATTAAAGAAGATTTAAGTGTTGCCGTGTTCCTGCGTCAAATATGAAACTATCTCCATATTTTGAAAATGGATTTCAGATATTATTTTATTCTTGGTATGGTAAAATTTAATTTCGTCAAATCATAGTGTTCTAAATTCAAAAATTTAAGAAGGTTTAAGTTGCGTTGCATTGTGTATTCATTATGTGTATAATTTATTAAACTTAGTACTACCGTGTTCCCATGTCAAATATGAAATTATTCTCATATTTTGAAAATAGAATATGAATTTTATTATTCCATCAGTGTTCATCCAGTGTTCGACATTTTAAATTTCAAGAGCCATCAACTTGTCACTAGCAAAAGTTTGTATGTATTATTTGAGAGTTAACTGTTATTTTTGTTGTATTATTTTTTCTGCCTGGAACAGGGATGACGAACTTTTTACGTCGAGCAGCTGATTTCTTTTATCTGTAATAAATAAAACCGCATTCATAAATCTTTTATGCACTTTTTTAAATGGGTTATTTTCGTTTTATTCAAAATATTATTTTTAAATAGTCTGCTAAATGAACTTACCCCCCTCCTAATTTTTAACTTTACGTGTCAGATAGCAAGTGAAAAAATAGTCATTAATTTTAATTATAATTTTAAAATAAATTTTCATGAAATAACCGCTGAAAATACCGCGAAACAAATTTCGCACAAAAGAGACAATTGCGTTTATACAGGTAAAAAAGTACGTCTTTCATGAACATATCGATGCTTTAATATTGACTGTTCGAAAATAGAACTAAGTTTTTACAAATTTTGTGATTTTTTTAAAGAAATATCTTGTGTAGAGTTATCATTTGGCATTTCGGTAGTTACACCATTTTGCTACTGATTCATCGATAGTAGGTGTATTGTATTTTTTGTATCAACGGCGCACGCATGCTGAGAGAGGCAGAGTACATTTTCAAATATTGTTATCTTGGCGGGATCCCAAAACGCGACCGAGCGCAGGCCGAATCATGCCTCGACTGGAATCGTCTTAATGTCAACATAATATAAATTTCTATTTGAAACGCGACTTACTCACGGCTCAGTGGAAGCTGTATGACGGTCCACAGTGGTTCGCTGCCCATTTTCCCCATTTTAAAACAACAAAATATCAAAGAATACGGTATATAGTGTGTGAAAAACTTCATCCGTAAAGTTATAATCATGTCGTACAGACACAAAGTGCACCCTGGGTTAAAAATTGTGTGCGATGTGAAGGTATGTTTGTGTTTCCTTCATTATTTTCGTGCACAGAATAATGTGAGCGCAAATAAATGCACGGATACTGCTATTATCAGTGAATAACTACAACAGTACATATTTATTGTAATTTTGCGATAATATATTTTTTTAATAATACGAGACCCCTCGCGCAATTTTCGTATATACTATGTATATGCCGCTAATTTTTACTTAACATATTTTCGAATCGGTTTTAGTGAAATGTACGAAATATCGAAAATATATTTTCAGATATAAATTCAGCACTAAAAAATCACTGATTATGGCGATGGTCGAATTTCTAAATGCGTCAGGCTCTGTCTCTGTATTTTGAAGCGAAACCGGTGCCGTTTTTTTAATCATGAATATGTACTTGCATAGTAGTTCTGTTATGCACTTAAATTCTGTGTTTTATGTTTCATTTTATTGGACTTATGTATTTCGTCACCTTAATACCACAACTAGGTAACTTGGTTTAACATACTAGATAGCTATTGAAAATGATTTCTCATATCTATATACAAAATTCAATTACATATTATTTAATTGTTCTCAATTATACAAAACACCTTTTTGTAAAATTTTATTTTAAAACATTGGTGATAGATAGCTTACATGTATGTATATTTATTTTAAAAAGTGTATTTAATTTTTCATCAAATATCAAATCAGAGTTAGGTATCTAATAATTTTAGTTTTGGTGTGACGAATTGATTCTTTATATTAACATTTGGTTATTTTGAATATTTTTTAAAATTTAACTGTAGAACATAAAACTATATATTTTAACGCATTTTGACATCGATATAAAGCATAAGAACACACATTTGTTAATAATATTAATTGTAAACCTCCTGGCCAGGTAGTTATAAGTCGAATTAATTAGCAGTTTTCAGGGTTAAAAGTAATTTGGTCTAGAATCGTAAGTCAATTAGTGTGCTTTAAACAGAGTAAAAAATATAATAATGTGAGAGCTAAGGCTGAAATGAAATCCACCCCTCTGTCATCTACTACATCTAGGGTTTTATAATCATCTTTTTCAGTTTGAAAGAAATATTTTGATGATGCCACTTCCCCTATTGAATTTAAAAAAAACTGTGTAATCATCGTAAAAGTTGGTTATTTCTTGTAATAGCAGTGGCGTTACTAGGGTTCACCTAAAATATTGAGTGGGGCGGACACTTACCCTCCAAAATAAACATTTGTTTTTTTGTATGCATTAGAATAATAAAAATGCAAATAAAAAACTTCTTTTGCATAAGTGTTTAATGTTGTACTTATCTGTTTAATGCAGTGGTTTTCAAACTTTATGGTACTATGCCTCCCTTTGAAAAAAATATCTTCGCGCCTCCCCATCCTTTATTTTATATAATAATAAAGACACGTTTTAAAGGTTAACGAAATATTTCAAACTGTTCGCGATAATCTACGCCTCCCATGGGATGCGCGCCTCCCAGTTTGGAAATCGCTGGTTTAATATTATCAAACAAAAATTTAGGGTTGTGAATTCAGAATCTTAGTCGTGATTTATTGTATTACTTAGGATATCAATCGGGTTGGACTCATTTTAAATTTATTTTGTAGGATTGTACCACCTTTTCATTTAAACCTTAACCGTCAGGCGTCATTTGTAAGTAAGATACATTTTAAGCCGCTTCTGTGGGGTTATTTAAACAACTTCATGACTAGTAAAAAATAAAAACAAAAACAATTTAATGTGAATAATATTTTTCGTAAATCGGAGCTTATTTTAAGGGTATTTCTCCATGTATTTTATTATTGCGCAATTTTCTTATACGTCATTGTGTAGGAGGGTATTTGAGGAAATAGACAATATTCTGAATCACACACTGCCTTCTTCCGTTATATGACTAGGCTTGAATATTCTTAGACATGACCACCATAATAATAAGTATTGTCAAGTATGTAATTCAATATTCCGTCATTATTTGCGTCGAAAAAAAACTAGAATTGCCTAGTTTGGAAGTGAGAAAGAAGCCCACTCTTAGGTCTAATTAGAATCCAATATAGAATAAATAACACGTCATGAAGAATTCCACTTAAAAGAGGAATAGGAATGTAACGTATTTGAATATTATTTTTAAATTAGTTTATGGCGCTATATTTCATGGCAAAATTAATGACTACTAATATTAAAAAATATTTTAAATAACTTTTTTTATAAAATGTAACATTTATATCCTGAATCATGGTTATCGTTATACTTTTTAGTATGCAATATTAATTTGTCTTTTATTTTGAAATTTCAGGAGCAACGCACACTGAAGGCTGGAGAGCTGACTCAGCAAGAAGGCAGCAAAATAGCAGCCTCCAGTATGAAGGTCCAGACGGACTCGTACAGCAGTGAGCAGAAGGCCATGGCCCAGCAGCAGGCTCGGCAGACTGTTACCAGCAGCGGGATGTTCAGCCAAGAGAAGCATGTCGCTCAGTCGAATATGACCATCACCTCGAAGAATATGTGCACTACATCCAGCATGATATCTGCAGCATCACAGGTATGCAACTATTTACAAGAAGAAAATTACAATATACCATCACTTTACCGGCAGAAGTTGGCAAGAAACAAATTAAAGTATTTAGTGAACAGCAAATGAAAATTATAGCTCTTAGGGTCGAGCCTCTGTTCTCAATATTTTATGTTACATAGATAGTGATAATATTGATGGATTTATGTCGATCCTATACAAATAAAATTAAGGATTAACAAATCTGCATGAAAGAAGATACTGATAAAAATAAATGGTTGTTTTTGCCAGAATGGTATTGTATAATAAATTCACCTACTTACTGAGTAATTCCGGACAAAGAACTAATATGCAAGGCCTTTTCTCATTTTTAGAATTTTGTTACTGACATTCATCTGGCATTGCCATTGCGCATTGAGTAAATCTTGATATGTGGTACTTACATGTGTTACTTTTTAGTTAGTTAATATTCGTTCAATTAAATTACTAAGTTATATCTATAAATTACATAAATGTAACAAAAATTTGGTATGTAACAATTATTCTTGGTAGGATTTAACATTTTGTATTTGTCAGTGTCTTTCTAATGTAACGGAAAAAAATAGTAATAATAGAGCTTAAATATCTAGGATTTTTTTTTAAAATCCATGTCCGCTCCCAATGTGGAGCATATGGTCTCCTAATGGAGGTATCTCAACAAATGTTTTTCTACGAAAACTGTTTGTTAGTCAGTCGCTCAACCTCTCTCTTTCAAAGATTGTAGTAGGGATAGAAGGATAAGGCTAGGACAGGAATAGTAGTTGACTAATCGCCCTCGCTACGCCCAGTTATTGAAGGATGGAAAAGGTGGGAGGGAAATTAAGACATCACACACACCCATACCTTCGAACAAAAATCGATGAATCAATCGAATAAATGCTGTTTGTATTGGGATTCAAACCCGTGAGGTCCGGCACGGAAGCCCACAACGCTAACCCCTGCGCCATAGGACCTGACAATCCTTTGTCTAGTCAGAAAAAAGTTAAATATATCACACTTTATAGTACTTAGGTACAGACGTACTTTTTACTACGGCAGCCAAAAAGTGAAAAACATCTGATTTATCATATTATTTCGTTTAATTTTGAGTTATTATGATATATTAGTTTACTTTTTCCAATTTCAGAATTATATTTATATATGCTTAGGGGAAGAAATGCTGATTGCAAATATTTTCATGTGCTTGAATTTTCATTGATTTAAGTAATGCTTATTCTAATAGTTTCTTGTTAATTTATGTGTGATAATTAATACCTGCATGACAAGTTATTTTTTGAAAGTATTGGAATAATAAAATTCTCATTGTATAATTAGGTATTTACGAGTGTGTAAATAAAAGAACCTGGTGAATCACTACCGTGATAATGTTATAGAGGCATTTATTCATGTTTCGTCTATTTGATTTGACGTTTTTTATTACGTTCTGTGAAACTGCAAATACTTTTTATAGTATTTGTTTTATGATAATATTTCTAAGATGAATAAAGAACGTTATCTCAAGAGGAATTTCATAGTTTTGTTTAAAGTTGAACAGTTCAGAGTAAATTGTAGAAATATGATAAAGTAAACCGTAATGCTAATACTCGTTTTTTTATTTATTTTCAGATGAGTCAACTCATGAATGGATCATTGAAATCCAATGAAGACGATCTCGCCAATATTACATTCGATGATCTTAATAACTTATCTTCCACTTCAAACCCTAAGGAAGTCGAAAAAGCAATTCAAAAATATTCTGCACATCTCGATGCCTTCGTTAAAGGACTGAAACGCACGCAAGGAGACGAAGCTTCCGTAATGAAGGCTGCGGCTGACTTGAACAAAATCAATGAAATCATTAAACGCGCCTGGGCTGTACCCACATTCGGACACGAGCTGGGCTATGAATTATGTAACGCTTTGAGAAGATGCGGAGGGTTAGATCTTCTTATGATGAATTGTGTCGAAAATGAAAATAAAGAAATACAGTTTTCATCCGCACAGCTTTTGGAGCAATGTCTGACAACCGAAAACAGAGCACACGTTGTCGAAAAGGGTCTTGAAAAAGTTGTAAACGTAGCCTGCGTGTGCACTAAAAACGCAAACTCTGTCGATCATTCGAGAGTAGGTACTGGAATCCTCGAACATTTGTTTAAACACAGCGAGGGAACTTGCAGTGATGTCATTAAACTTGGAGGATTGGATGCCGTGCTTTTTGAGTGCAGAAAAAACGACATTGAAACCTTGAGACACTGCGCCGGTGCTTTGGCCAATCTCTCTCTTTATGGCGGAGCTGAAAATCAAGAAGCCATGATAAAGAGGAAAGTCCCCATGTGGCTCTTTCCCTTAGCCTTCCACAATGATGATAATATTAAATATTATGCTTGTTTAGCCATAGCAGTCCTGGTAGCTAATACTGAAATAGAAGCAGCAGTATTGAAATCAGGCACATTAGATTTAGTAGAACCTTTTGTCACTTCCCATAATCCTTCGGAGTTCGCGAGGTCTAACCTAGCACACGCTCACGGCCAGAGTAAAAACTGGCTGCAGCGATTGGTGCCAGTGTTGAGCTCAAAGCGAGAAGAAGCACGCAATCTTGCCGCTTTCCACTTTTGCATGGAAGCCGGTATTAAGAAACAGCAGGGTAACACAGAAATATTTAAAGACATCGGTGCCATTGAGCCTTTGAAAAAAGTGGCCAGTTGTCCCAACGCCGTGGCCTCGAAATACGCCGCCCAAGCTCTAAGACTGATCGGAGAAGAATTACCACATAAGTTATCTCAGCAAGTGCCCTTATGGTCCACGGAAGACGTACGGGAATGGGTGAAGCAGATCGGTTTCACCGAGTGCGCCAATAATTTTGTTGAAAGCAGAGTAGACGGAGATCTTCTACTGCAGCTCACCGAAGACAATTTGAAACAAGACATCGGATTGACCAATGGAATCAGGCGACGAAGGTAATAATATATTCTTGTAGTGTTTAATTTTTGTCATCTGCTTCTCAAGTTCTTGGTGTATTTTCAATTTGATTTTGGTGCTCTCTAACATTTTTATTCCTTTCTGATAAAAAGTACTTACAATTTACCTCTTTGAGCCTCAGATGTTAGAGAAATATGTTTTGACAGCTTAAACTACAAAAATAAGCCTTAGTATTCAAATTATCTGATTTTATTTAGGAATTAAGGTATCCTAATAATGTCTTTACAAATAAATGTACATTACAAATGATTTATATTGAAAAATGCAATAATTGTTATTCCCATAAGTCTAACACTGTGAGGGTTAAATATAAATTTACGTACCCTGACAGTTTAATAAAATATACATAGATTGATGTTCAGTAAATTTAGATTTGCAATTAAAAAATTATAAATTATTTTCTTTCCAGATTCACAAGAGAGCTGCAAAATTTGAAAAAAATGGCCGATTACAGTTCACGAGACGCAGGTAACCTGAACACATTCCTACAGATGATCGGATTGGAATACAGTATTTATACTTACTCCATGCTGAATGCCGGAGTCGACAAAGACTCTATGAGGTCTCTCAACGATGAGCAGCTTGAAAATGAATGCGGAATCAACAACAGCATTCATAGACTTCGAATATTAGACTCAATCAGAGGTAAAGAAATTCCTTACATCATAGAAGTTTGATTTTCCATTTTCATTTAAGTTTTAACAAGATTTCCTAGTCTTTTAAAAAAATGGATATCTTTGCTATTAGTGTTGTATCTAGAATTTTAAAAACAAGATGGGCAAAAATAGTTATTTGACTATTAAAAAAATGTTTTTTTGTTGACGACTCGCATTAAAATTTGATTGCAATAAACTCTAGCAGTGAATTTGTTTTTTTTAAAGACCTCACATTATGATCATTTCAATTGATTGAAGTATTTGTTATCTATATAATATTTATAAATGATTTTATTAAAAAGCATAAATTTGTATTGCTTCAATTTTCATTGAAAATTATATGTGTGACTTTGATGTGTACTTATCTACCAACCAAATAACTTCCATAATTTCAACCCTGACGAAGGCAAGCTATTGAAGAATAATTGAAAGAATTATGATCAAAAGAAATTCACATTGTTAGAAATGTTTAATATTCTTTTGTAAATTTTTCATATTTTCTTTAGAGCCTATGTGAAAATTTTGTATTTTTTGTTTACTTAATAAAGAAACTCGTCAACGAAACATGTTTTATTTGAATCCATTTCAGTAATTAGAAAAAATAATGTTACAATTATGTTTTTTATAAAATACGGTAAAATTTATTCTTTTATGGTTGCCAATTATTTGAGGCAATGATTCAAATATCATATTTTACGTTGAATGGCATTTTTAGTTTCAAATACTTAATATGACTTCTTGCAATTCCAGCTTGCGAAAGCACATTTTCAAGCCTCAGCGAAGAGAATCTAGACAAATCCCTGGACGTTTTCGTCAGCTACCGCCGTTCAAATGGATCTCAGCTTGCCAGTTTGCTCAAAGTACATCTTCAGTTGCGAGGTTTCTCCGTCTTCATTGACGTGGAACGGCTCGAAGCAGGAAAATTCGACATGAACCTTTTGCAGAGTATTCGACAAGCAAAACACTTCCTCCTCGTTCTCACACCTAAAGCTTTGGATCGCTGTATTGCTGACGGCGAATGCAAGGATTGGGTTCACAAAGTAAGTCAGACTTTTTATTTTTAGCAAAAAGTAAATAAATCAAAAAATACACAAACAAATTATAAATAGTATCACAAATTTTCTAATAATTATGTGTTTCTTTACAGGAAATCGTAGCAGCTTTGCAATCACAGTGTAACATAATTCCAATCATCGATAACTTTGCATGGCCGGAGCCCGAAGAATTGCCGGAAGACATGCGCCAGGTTTGCCATTTCAACGGAGTGCGGTGGATCCATGATTACCAAGACGCTTGCGTAGACAAATTAGAAAGGTGATATTTTCTTTTTTTTTTTGTAAACCACAAAATTTTACACTTATTTATATGAGTACTCTACTAAAAATAACTATTAAGAAGCCATTATTAATGATTGATCGTTGTATACTAGTTAATTGTATTATTCAATGGTTAGTAAATAAGAATGAAATATCAAACTCAAATCACTCACTCAATTTTATTTATAACAATAATTATGATCGGTGAATTTAACAATGTTTTTTATTTGCAGGTTTATGCGCGGAGAGTTGAAAGAAGGCATGCTAGGCCGCAGCGGCTTGGCAGGAAAGGAAGGTGGAACCAACCCTCCCCCGACTCCCGCACCAATGGTCAGAGCTCCACCTTCTTACCAGAGGATGCATTCATCCGACAGCGGAAAGGGAAACAGCGACAAAGACCAGACAAATGGTTCGGGTCGAGATTGACTAGAAGGCACCCCGGCACAGGCGGCCATACTCCCAAGGTATGTTATTCAAGCTTGTGTTTCTTTATCTTTGGATAGTTTTATATATTATATACATTTAATAGGAATCTTCATCTATTCCCTGGTATTGTATAAGCAAAAGACGGGAAATTCTTCATGTGTCATCTATATCATCGTTGATTCTGTATCTTTTATTATAATTTAATAAATATCTATAATTTAATGAAAGAATAAATTGCAAACATCAAATGGGAAGAAAAAAAAAAGATAGCAACAAAATCTTTTCACACAAGGATTGCAGAATGACATTAAATAATATTTGATTGATATTATTCATAATGGTTTTTTTTGTTTTTTTTATAGGCTGCGTAAAAATTCAAGTCCATCAAAATGGTGGTCGAGAGGTTCGGGTGTGGCGCCGCCAAGGTTGCCACGTGTCCCGCGACCGCCCCAACCCACTCCCCGGGCGAGATCTCTCGACCGACCCTCCACACGCCTTACGCCCTGCCGGCCCTCGGAAAATCTCCCGTCTTCAGACGCCGACAAAGAAGACAGTCCGCCTGACAGGCAGACAAAATCCCGCAGCTGCGACGATCTCCTGGACGACTCTGACATCAAAACGCCTGAAGATAGTTCTCCTGAACGTGACTCCTCTTCCGTCCTGACCAGAAGTTGTGATAATGAACTGGACAGGTTAGATGAAGAAGACGATGTGTCGGATCAGTCACCAAGACCGAGGCGAGCGCACAGCTGCGAAGGACTGCTAGACGCAGTGCAGCCGCGTCACGCATCTCTTCTTTCGTTACCGCTGGCTCGTCATTCACCTGACGCTTCCAGGAGAAAGAGAAACTTTATGGACCGTTGCGTCAACAAAGTGCGGTCGCTTGTCCTCAGAAAGTGACCCCTTACTCTGCTTCAGCCGGTTGCTATTCGTTTTAGTATGGCCGTCCGCGTCTGTTTTGTGACTTTTTAGTTTGCCAAATTATGAGAGAGCGAAGGTATATTTTGTAAATACTCCTACGCCACCTCAGCTGGGAGAGTCTCTCTAGTGTATTTATTTGAGTTTTGTGTAGTGAGGAAAAATTTTCACGACGGGGCAGCTCTCGGCTGCGTTCTTTTAGTACAATGACAGAGAATCGTATTCCCTCCATTCCAAAAATATTTAACGCATACAATTTGTGGATTTACGAATATCGGTCCACTTTCGATCAGTCTTAGATGCGCCGAATTGTATCGAGTGTTTTATTTCTCATGTGAGATTTTATTTATTGTGACAAAATCATGACACGCTAATGGACTTCAGTGCAGCTTTTTGCAACTATGTATTTTATAAGATAGGAATTGTAGTCTCTCGCCTTGCTAATTTAATGAAAGAGAAGCAGCTTATTTATATCTTTGTATCGAATATTATTCATTGATATATGATGTAATCTATATCGAAATTAGTTTATAAGAAATATTTTATTTGTAAATTTACAAACCTTACACACAAGTTTAACAATATATTTTCATATTGGACTATGAAGAATAAAAAAAAAACAACAGAAAACCATTTAAAGTATTTTATTTGTATATTCATTTTCTCCTTCATCCTCTACCACACACAATTACAATAGAAATGTTTTTTGATTTATGTCTGTAATGCGCAGTATAAGACTGCTTGCACGCAATGAACAGACAGAGTGAATTTAGGCATGTGACACTGCCACCTGTAGTGCTATTCGAGCATTGAACTTATTTTGTATGGTCTGAAATACCAAAAATTTTTCTGCAAAGATATCATTACGTATCTTGTGAAGGCGGTTTTTATCTGAACATGTTTGAACAAGTGGCGACTCATGTTTTCATACTCATTCATTGTTTGATAAAAGATTATGAAAAACCACTTCATTTTGGGCGATGGGATTTCTATTAAAACAGACTAAGATGTTCTACAACAAATTTTATGCCCATGTCTTCTTCGAACTTTAGACACCTGATCAGTTCAGTAGCACGATCAATTCAAAGAAAATATGCTATATTCTGAAAGGCTATAATATCAGCTCAAGATAAACTGGTTTTCAACATAATTTTTTTAACCACAGGTGGTTTTACTAGTTTGAAATATTTGTTTTATATTTCAAAGCAAGCAGTTAGAACAAAACAGTTAGAAAAAGATAACATTAAAGTATTTAAACAATCTTTCATATATTTATTCGAAAGAATACAAATTAACAGTTAACAAAACTTTAATATTACAGAGGGTAAATATTGTCATCATAAATATAATATTCAAATTAAATAATCAGGATCAAAGGCTTCTTCTATATTTTGCCTATTGGTTTGCATGTTGGTAGTAGGTTCAAGCATCTTGAGTCATTGTTGTGATGCATCTTGGAATTTATTTTTAAACACTTTTACTGTCTGCGGCCCGTGAAAGATTAGAAAGTGGATAAATTGACCCTTCTTTCAAAAGCTTATGCACCACTGATGTATAGTTGATAGGACTGATTTTAAAATTGCTGGTAATAGTAATTGTCAGCTATAAAGAAAACCTCACAGAATAGATTTAATAAAAAAGTTGGTAAATAAATTTGTTAAATCAAGAGATAGACTTGCAATTACTAGTTAAATTGAAGTCTTAAATTTTATTAGTGAAATCGATACTATTCTTAACAGTATAAGTTGTTTCAAAAACCATATATTTTTAGCAGTATTCGCATCATATAATCTGCTTGTAGTTAAAAGAATTCTTCCAATTTCTTTCAATGCATCATATTTAATATTTTTCCTTGTAGTTTTTGGGTGTTGAGGATTTTACAAAACCGGGTTGATACGATGATGTTCTACACCATAACATTTTTCTTTCATTTCAATTTATAGTAATTTTGTTACACGGACGTGATATATACATTACAAGTGGTCAAGGTTCACTAGCCTCCGAAATGCATTGTGCTCCCTTTGTGTTCATAAAATAAACTGGCAACATTCAGATTGCCTTCTGTGGTTTACAATCTCCACACGTTCAGAGTGCGGGAATACATCTACTATGAACGATTGACTGATTCTCTAATAAGAACTCGATAGATCGTTCAAATTTTGATAAGTATATTAAACGAACATTCATCACATCCAACGAGACATTCTGGTGGCAGGAGTTCTTCTTCGGAAACACTATAAGATCCACCACAACGGCAAGGATATGTCAGTAAATCATTATCATCCTTTTCTAATTCTTTAATGACCAGCGTAGCATATATCGGTGGTGTTTCGTCTAACCTCGAACGTTTCAATTGAATATCGTATTGTTTTCGGGTTTCTGGATATCTGAGCACTTCCCAAGCCTCGTTAATAGCATAAAATTGAGGATTGTTGCCGATTTTATCTGGGTGAAATTTTAGGGCCAGCTCCTGAAATTTTTTCTTTAATTCATCGGCCGTACTTGTTTCCAAGCTTGTTAGAACTGAATAATAATTGTTAGATTCCATCTTCAATGCTGCAATATATTTGAACACTGGCAAGTTGGAGAATTATTGTTCATTCGAGTGACCTGCATAGTACCTATTTACTTATTCAACGATATTCACATAAGTCGTGTTGGTGTTAATACTGGCTTCGAGAAGATTTTCTTCGTTATTTGACTACTACTGTAATAACCATATAATAAATAACCTATCATTCCTAAATTGTTCTCATTACCCGTTTCCTGTCATCTGTCAAGCGAATAGTGTGAATAGTGCTGCCATAAATTTAAGTCCTGCAATGTCAAATATATTTATATTTATTTCATAATAACATTATGAAATTGGCTAGAAATTGTTTTTTGTGGGTAATAAAATCAAAATTATGGATATGATATTATTCTTCTTCTGTTGAATGTATTTGAAATTGAAATGTATCCGCGCAGCATTTCAAACCTTATGATCATTTTTTAATTGATATGTATTGTAAAAAAAACAATACATGTCCAATTTATTATTTGAAAATATATCTCTTATAGCACAATTTGTTTTGCCATGGCTTACGTTTATGACATTTGTAATTTAATATTACAAAATATATTTTATCCCAAATATGTTTGTTAAATTCGACAAAGTGCTTTAAAATGATCATGTATCAATGATTTTAGAAATTCATTAATACGGATTACTTGTATAACTTATTATTAGTGATGCGGGCTGGAAAATTGGTTAGGAATAAGCTCTATGGACAAATTGGAAAATAGTGTAATTTCCAATAGTTTTTAGCATTTGATAACTTGTTTCAAAAGCGTTCCATTTCTACTGCTACTTAAATAATATAATGTCAAGATGTTATGAAGGGCTAATTTATTGTAAAGTGTACAATTAGTCTAAAAGTTTGACCAGTAGCATTTTGGTATACTTGAATTTGAAACAAAAGATTTGGAAACGGTCCTGTTTTTATCGGTGAAACAGACATGTTTACGTGTGCATATGGACTTCAGTATGTTGAAAAACGATAAATGTCTTTTCAGCAAATTATTTCCAATATTCTATATTTTTTCCAATTTTATCTGTTTTTCACAATCTTTTGGGTTTATTCAAAGTTTTTTCAGCCATTTCAAAATTTCAATTTTTTTTTTCATTTCTACTTATGATTTAAAGAAGAAATACAAAAAGGTATGTAAAAAAATAATCAAAAACAAGTTCAAATGCATTTTCGGTGTAATGTAATAATCGAGATAGGACAAGTTGACTCTTAGGTACAGAAATAAATATCTAAGCCCATGTCGAAAAATTCTTGGGATATCTAAAAATCATCGTTGGTTAAAAGCTAGAATATTCCGTACAATTATTAGATACATTTTCCAAAACGGAAAACGGAAAAAAAATGAAAACCAATTTCCGTTATTATTTGATAGAAAATAATAAAGGAAATTAGTTTTCATCGAAATCGTACACAAACTTAGCAGTAACGAATCATCTGATTATAAATACTGATACATACGAATAGATCTGATTTTCGTTAGAAAGAAACAAGAAAAATTTCTTTAGGTGAATTCCGGACAACTTCTCTGCTTGGTCATGTTGTACAGATAGTGTTAAAAAATATAACAAAAAACAAAATCACCCTCCACCCACTATAGAAGCTAGTACGGACCAGATCAGTGACCACGGGTTTATGCCACTGGGATAAAGCGTTCAAATAAATTCAAGTGAGTAAGATTTTATGTAGATGGGCCATAACAATAAAAACTATATACATCACATGGCAACTTTAATTAAGTCCTTTGAAGTTTCCCATCTGACAGTTTAGGTTATGTTAAAAGCACATGACGATAAAACAAGCATTGTTTTGGTGTAAATCGATCTAAAAAGAAAATGGGACGTAAAGCTAAATTCGATGAGGGAGTTAAAATTAAGAAAGGTCCCGGAAAGAAAACAAAAAAGCAGAAAGACCCAACGTTCGACAGTAGTTTAACTGGTGGGTTTTCCGGCATGTTCTCAAATAACGTATATTTCATCAGTATATATTTTTGGTGAAAATGTGATTTCTGACCGTGTATTTATTTATATATTGCAGCACCAGATGTCCCCAAAATTTTAAGTCACAGACAAAAGCAGAGGGTTGTTAAAAGAACAAAAAAGAAAGCTGAGAAGATAGAAAAGATAAAGGAAGCAAATAAAACTAATAAGAATTTAAGGCAAAAGGCAGTGACAGTTAATGGATCAAGTGGCATTATTACAAAAGATAAAAAGGAGCAAGGAAAAGGTATTATAATTATATTTATTTGGTTCCTTGTAAATCCATGAAGCGGAGGTGGTCATTGACATTAAAATTAAAGAATAGCATAACATATGTTATTCAATTACATCAACAATTTGGATTATATACAAATGTCAATGACACCTCCACATTTTTGATTCTGCAAAGCCCCAAGGTTGTCAAATTTCTGAATTTCAGCGAGAATGACTTAAAACTGTAATCCCGAATCAATTATTAGATCATAATACTTACTGTAGAAAATATTGAATCATTTGATAAAATAATTGTATAAAGGTAAATTTGTCTTATAGCGTGTCATGGATTATTTCGGCGAAAAACATCACATTGTAAGCTTAAAACAACGCCATGATTTAAAGAGATGTGGACAATGGAACGAAGCCGAAACATTTCATATACGATGTTGAAGTTTTCATACTAAAATGACATGCTATAAGACAAATTAACCTGTATAAGTTTTGCCAAAACTTGATTTCCAACTAGGGGTGAGGATTTGTTAAAAATAAAAAAAATTCCAGCCTTAAATAAAAACACGACTTCGATTCCGACTCTGACTCTTAATTTGGTTTGAAAACATTGTGATTTTTTTCCTTCTGAAATGGGTCTTTTGTTGGAATTTTTTTTAATCATTTCCTTTTTTCTAGTACATACTGTCATTCTTTCACCAATCAGTACGATGAATAGGCTAGTTTTCTCAAAATATATTTGGCTCAATAGTACTGTTTGTACTGGATTACAACTTCCTAGGTCAGTGCTTCCCAACCTGGGGGCCCCGAAATTCTGTAGAAAGTGCTAATATCCATATATTTATGTCTGTCAAATCGGTGCTTCCCATATTGAGGGCTGCGGAATTTCTTTGGGGACCGCCACGGGAATGCGAGATTGAGAAATTTGGATTCCGGGGAAAAAGTATAGCAAATCGTCCGTGATTAAGAAAAGGCCCTACACAGAACATGTTTTCTATTGAGGAGGGCCGCGGATTATTATTTTTAGATTTAGGGGGCCGTGGAACGAAAAGGGTTGGGAAGCACTGTACTAGGTGAACGAGGGGGTGAATTCCTTATATCAGTATTTTATCTCATCTCGTTGAAGAATTGAGAAATCCTTCCCTGATTTTTTTCAATATTGTATACACGAAGAGTTTAAAATAAGTAAGCGTTGTTAGTTTTTTCTGACTCTGACTCAGCTTGTTTACAGCATGTGTAGCTGAAATGGAATATTAATAATTTTATGAAATCTTTTGAATTTTCTTTTAAGGTTTCACTGATGACAATAAATCCTGGTTGAAAATTAAGAAGAAGACTGCTCCAGCCGAAGAAGAATCTGAGAGTGACGAAGATGACGATAATATCGAAGATGAAAATGGGATGGAATCGGGAGACGGTGACAGTGATAGTGATCAGTCTGCTGGGTCTGACGAGTCTGACGATGACCAAACTGAAGATGACGAGTCTGATGACGATAATGATGATGCGGGAGAATATAATGTTTGTTTTTATGAATCGCTTCAAATATTATTGTATTGTTTTAATAAATTTATCTTTCACATCTGCGACAGATTTTACTAAGCTTATTCACTTTTTTGCTAGAAATCAATGAAGACGCTAATTTTTTTTAGCAGCTATCTGTAAATGACTTGTCATTCCCTTGTTGTGTATGAATGTTTCATTCCTATTTCGTCTAGAATTTGATTTGCTAATGGATGGTATGTTATTTAAATTGATTTTTATATTTATTTTCTTAGGTAGGGAACCTGGATGACATTGATGTTGACAGTGACGATTCTGATGCTATCGGAAAAGATGAATTCGCCTCTGACTCTGACGAGGATGAGACAAAAGGCGATGGCAGTGATGATGAAGATTTGCTCCCGATAGAAAAAGCCAGCAAGAAACTCAAAAAGAAGAAGGAACTAAAACAGAAGCTTGCTGACGAAGAAATGCAACTTAATATTGCCAGTCATGATGTGTTTGCTTTTCCCACCGAAGAAGAGTTAGACCAACCCATCGGTTTACAAGATGTTCAACAGAGAATCAAAGATGTCATGGCTGTTTTGACTGATTTTGGCAAAATGAAAGAAGAAGGCAAGAGCAGATCAGAATACATTGAACTGCTCCGTAAAGACCTGTGTTTGTATTACAGTTATAATGAATTTTTAATGGAACGCTTGATGCAATTATTCCCTTTGCCAGAATTGATGGAATTCTTAGAAGCCAGCGAAGTTCAGAGGCCTATGACTATCAGGACGAACAGTCTCAAAACTAGAAGAAGAGAACTAGCTCAGGCTCTTATCAACAGAGGTGTAAATTTGGATCCGGTCGGTAAATGGAGCAAAGTTGGTCTCGTAATTTACAGCTCATCGGTTCCTGTTGGCGCTACTCCTGAATATCTCGCTGGACATTACATCCTTCAAGGGGCTTCGAGCTTCTTGCCTGTAATGGCGCTCGCTCCTCAGGAAAATGAAAGAATCTTAGATATGTGTTCGGCGCCCGGAGGAAAGGCTTCGCATATCGCTGCTATCATGAAAAACACAGGAGTTCTCTTTGCAAACGATTTTAATAAAGAAAGACTAAAAGCCGTAATTGGAAATTTCCATAGATTAGGTGTTGTTAATTCTATTATAGTATCATATGACGGACGTATGTTCCCAACAGTTATGAAAGGTTTCGACAGAGTTCTCTTGGATGCCCCTTGCACCGGAACTGGTGTCGCAGCTAAGGACGCTAGTGTTAAAACCAACAAAGACGCGACAGATTTGCAGAGGTGTTACAATCTTCAAAGACAGTTAATACTTGCTGCTATTGATTGCGTGACAGCTAGATCCGCAACAGGTGGATATATTGTCTATTCAACTTGCTCTATATTGCCAGAGGAAAATGAATGGGTTGTAGACTACGCTTTGAAAAAAAGGAATGTTAAATTGGTGCCCACAGGATTAGATTTTGGTACAGAAGGTTTTACCAAATTTAGAAATCTTAGATTCCACCCTTCCATGAATTTGACGAGAAGATTCTATCCTCATACGCACAACATGGACGGCTTCTTTGTTGCAAAATTGAAGAAATTCTCGGATGCTATTGTAAGTATTAAATGTTTTCCAAATCGTGAAATTAACCATTTTAGTACAATTGCGATTTAGGTGAAAACAATATTTACTTCACCACTGTTGTTACTATAAATTTATTGTTTTATTCTGAACTTTCTTAAAAATTTGTAAATGAATTTATGTTCTTCCATAGGTGATTAATAAATTAATATGGAAGGCTTAAAATGCTCCTCCGATAAAGAGCATTTTGGTTAATTCGCCTATTTTACATGTGATCACTTCACAATATCAACCGTTGTTCATTTGTTTGAGTTACCACTGTAGTCGTTCATAGATGTATTTAATAAATAACATATAACATATTTATTAAATGGAATTACTTAATTGTTATGTAATGGTAAAAATAGTTTTACAAGGATTTTAAATCTTTTTGATAACTTTTCCAGAATCACACCATTGTAAGAAATATATTTAGAACATATGTAGATTTGCTTATATTTATATGCATTTTTTAAGAATAAATGATGTGTATAAGTTATAGACAGGGAAACTATACTAAAAAAATTAGTTACTGTAATTTTTATGTGTAAATCATGTATTAGAAAACTAAGCAATGAGCATACATATAGTATTGACAAATGAAAATAGTTAATTTTAGGTCACTACTTTGGTTACTATTTGATAAAATGCGCATGCACTAATGCTTTTTTTTTTTTACTTATATTCTTTTTGAAACATCTTGTGTAATTTGTAAGAATTTTTTAAAATTGAAAATCTCCATCAAAATTTATTATCTTGATTGAAGATGTTAAATTATATTATAGATCAGTATCAATAATAATAAATTAATTATGTTTACCTGAATTGGGAATTTATAATAATTTTTATTTCAGCCTGAGGATTCGAAGAAAAATGAAGATGAAAACCCTGAAGAAAACGGAGATGAACCTGTTGATAACGAAGAAAATATTCCAAAATCATTAAAGAGGTCTGCTGATAAAATTAAAGATAAGAAAAATAAGAAACGCAAGACGACACCTGAAGAATTACAAAACGGAAACGACGTATGTAGTATTTATTATTTTGCTCTATCTAAAAAAAAATCATTGTGTCTTTTTATGCTTTGGTGCTTAAAATTTAATGTGGTGCTTTCAATTTCTTGAATGATGTCCAAACTCATCATAAACATTTTACCCTTCAAAATTTATTTGTCTAGAATCAATAGCATATTAGTTTTAATAGAATAATTAGTACCTCATACGGTTGTTTATAAATTATTGCTAATCATGGTAAATTCGAATACTTTTGCACTTAAACCGGACATGGAGATCACAGTCAGAAGACTTGATGTTAATTTATATTAGTTTTTATTAGTAATTATTTCCAGTAGCTGTGTCCCAGTACACATGGCTTAATTAAATTTGCTTTGTGTTATATCTATGTTGAAGATGCTTGTTGTTGGTTAAACATGCATGACAACTGCAAATATATATATCTACAACATTAAATACCTTTTATGATTTTAATATACACTATAATGTTTTTGCAGAATGATGTCTCATCAGCAGCCGAAGAAGTTGAAAACAGTCAAGGAGCCGTACATCCAGATTTAGTAAATTCCTTAAAAAAGAACAGCAGGAAGAAGAAAGAAAGACTCGCCAGCGAAGCCAAAAAGCAAACTGACAAAGGGGATAAAACTAAGAAGACAGACTCAAGTCCTGATAAGAAGTTCAAGGGAATCAAAACTAAGAATTCCAAAAACAAGATTAACAAGAAGAAAGGGAAAAAGAATAAAAACAAAAAGAAACCCGGGAAAAAAGTCGCGTAGTTTTTTGAAGTCTTTCTGTATTAAATAATATTCGCTATTATGATATATATAAGTGATTTTTAACAAGCTACAAATTTTGAACGAATATCTTTAATGTGACCTCTCAATTAATTATTTTGTTAATAAAATATGTCAACAGTTATATTGAATTGGATTTTCCGCAATAAAAATGTCGCCATCAAAATAATATTATGTTTTGTGTTTAATTTCATCTCACCGTGAATGCTGTCTGAACAAATTTGATTATCTTAGTATTGCTAATGATGACCATTGCGTTGCGAATGCTACCCTACGCATTCACTACCCTACGTGAAAAGAGTGTTGATATATATTTTTATATACAAATTAAGCCTGTCCGCTCCTAACTTTAATCCAGTTTATGAAAAAAAATGATTAGGCATCTGATCACGCCACACGAGTCTTTGAATTTAAGCTTTGAATTCGCATACTGCAGATTCTAGTGACCACCACCATAGTGGAGAGGTAAATGTCAGTTCCTTAAAACAAATACCTGCTTGCTGTAGGAAACTCATTTGATGGTGATTGAAAGGTTTAGTGCATTACATAGAATATGGATAACGTGCATCCTTGTGTTTACCCTGTATTGGAGTGATCAGCGAGTAGATAAAAAACAGTGCTGTCTTTGAGATGTCACGAGTGAAGTAATTACAGCTGCATTTACCCATAAATATTTTTTAAGACACTGCTCAAGTTTTCTCTTTCGAAGAGAGTAGTTATAAGGATAGGTAAGATAAGTCAAGGACAGGTTTAGTAAACAATTTTCTACTCAATAGATTTGAGTTACCCATGAAATTTTGAATGCATGGATTCGCTCGAGAGGGAATGATCTCTATAATTAATTACTATTGTATTATTCTAATGTTTAATCTACAGGTAGGTAAGTTAATTTTATAATATTATTTTTTATGAAAATCTTTAACAATAATCTATAAATATAAAATTTTAGCCAGAGCTGTGGAGTCAGTTGCGTGAAAAAAAGACGACTCCGACTCCGACTCCGGCTTCAAAATAATTAACGATTCTGACTCCGGGGAAATTTTTCAATAATTTAATTTTAACTTATATATATTATGTATACCATCAGATCATCTTTAGTTAGCGAAACATGAAATGTTAACACTTTTGACTATTTTTCACGCTCCGACTCCGACTCCACAGTCCTGATTTTAGTAATATCCGCTTTTGGACAATAACTCTCAGTATATAATCATTTTAATTAATAAAAAAATATGGATTGTTGTTGTATTTTTTTCTTTATGGATATCAAATTTATGGAGCTTTAAGTACCAGGACGCGCCAGCGTCAAGGTTCTTCCAGTCTCCTTCATCGAGAAAGTTTTTGAAAAATTGTAAATTGCATCCCCTTACCATCGTTTGCAGACGGAAGGGGGCGATCACTACAGAGATAAGAAGTTCACGGGAACTCCACATGCACTATTTTGCAAATCACATTCCATATGCTTCCTCCATATATTCGTGCGTGTACACACACATGCGCATACATAGATACACACATACAGTACACAAAAAAATTTAAACAAATTGTACAACTTTCACATAACGAAAGGAACTAAATTGAACTGACTTAAGAAGTACAAAAAGATTTCCATAGAGGACGTTAGTGTCAACGAAAATAAATTGTTACTATTCGCTTAGTTACCACAGTAACTAAGCGAAACTATTAAGAAAATAATTCAATTATAATTTATTCAAATGGTTTCTTAAAGCTGATAAAAGGCGACATTTCGATACAGACATTTTATAAAGAAAAAAATTGCGAAACGATTTTTTCTATAAACATCAATGTAATTTATAAAAAATATACAATTTTGAAGATATTTCAGTTGACTGAGAATTTTTCACTTGACTATTTTACTGTGCGTTGACTGTGTAATGCAGACGAGGCGTGCAACTTGTTAAATTTTTAAATAAATTAATTCACCTCTACCGAAATTTATTTTTCTAAATTATTTAAAACACTGACAGAGCGAAATAAATAAATACTTTGAATCTTTTTTATTGATTTTTGAGCTTTGTTCAATATATTAAGTAGCAACTGTTTAGTAAATTGTTGTTATTTAAAGAATGATTCGACCTCATGTTGCTTTTGTAACTATTTAAAACCTAACCTGCTTTTTATGAAGCTGTATGCTTTCGCCATTTTCAAAAAAAAAATGGAAGCCTAGTTGGCTAGGCAATGCTTTACACTTGAAACTTCCGTAAATATATTTTTATATCACTCATCAGACAGGCAAAGACATTATTCGATCACTGACTATTCTTCGTCGGAAAAGCTATTTAACAGGACGAAAGAGTTTGTACTGGGTATGTCGAAGACAATTTCGGAACTGCAGTTTATTTGCCGTTTGAAAACTTTAAATTTGGCTGATTACTATCATTGGTTGGTGATTAGTTTCTGTTTTTATTAAGTATATAAGAAAAAGACCACTTTATTATTATTGCCTACCAGATTTATTATCAATGACAAATGTGTAAGACCGGGACGGATGGATGGAAGTGTTTCAAGGCGTAAAACTGATCATGACAACCAGATTTGGGCAGGGTATTTGAGAGAAAATTAAAGCCTAGGGTAAAAGATGATTTTGAAACTATTAAACATCAAAATTCAGAAATATAGGAAAGAAAATATACACTATTAATACTTGGGCAGTGGTTTTTCATATTTATTTATTTATATTGTCTAAATAAGCTTTTACGATGCAATAATTTAATTCACAAGATATCTCATAACATACATATTATAGTCAGCTTTGCCAGTTTATTTAATTGCTCTTGCCTCATTACCGAATTTCGCTATTTTTTATAAATACGCGGAAAAGCACGATTTGTTACATAAATTTCAATGTTTTTTGTATCTTAATAAAACTTAGGAATCTAATATATCGTGAGGCCCAGAAAACTGCCCCCAATCTGTGATGGATAATATGATGTCGAAGAAATAATATTTCGTATTTTTACAATCTAAAAATTTGTATTAATTTGCTAAAGTATATTACTATATAAGAAGCAATCAAAAATGTGACTTTTTATTTAAAAGAAATGCTGTCATAATCTTTTTAAAATACTAAAAATATTACCAATTAAAAATATATTCGATGGCAATTGTTCGAACACCTATAAAATCCCGGGCGGACTACCCGATGGGTGTGGCTGATATAAAGGTATGGGTGCTCCGAAAAGGCTTGGAGAGGTGTGTGGGGGAGTGGAGAGCGTGCCAGGATATCACTTGGAAGCCCTGCGAAAGGAATTTCGCGTTGCATTTTCCATTCAACCTCCACAGAGAGAAGACCTCTATATGACGCTTTAGTCAAAATGTTTTACTTATTATTATGTATGGTCCTATGTGTGTTTATTTAATTTAATATAGAAATATTTGAGTCGGAATAACAAATTTGTCGTACGAAAAATGAGGACAACTTAATTTAATAATATTAAGTTGCCCTCTTTCTTTTTTGTACTTTAAAAGCGTCGACTTTTTGTTTTTTTGTGTGTATAAAGAGATGTTTCTGTTATCTTGAACAAGAACAAGGGAAACATTTGTCTAATATTTATTTCGCCACCACTAAAAATACAGCCAGCGACAAAATGTATTTATGCATCGTGATGCAAAATAATCAGTTTTAATATTTCTTTATTAGTACTAGAGAGGTATTTACATTATTTATGTAATTCATGTAATTTTTAACTTGAAAATATAAAGATTGAAATCGTAGTTTATATGTAATTATTCAAAATGTTTCAGTGAAGCTTCAGTATAAGATCCTTCCGTATACGAATGCTCCTCAGTCCACTCTACAGTCTTGACACTCTGTAAAAGAATAAATTTGACACACGTTCCTTTACGATTTGGTTGCTTTATAAAGTATACATACAGTAAGTTTAGTAGCAAAATGATATTTAAGTCTAAGATGAAAAAAATAACGTAGTGAAATATATGGATTTCAACAGCTTTTTCTATTGGAGAAAGTCTCTGCATTTAAGATACGGTTGCCATTTCACAGGTGATTGCATCGAGGCAGTTGACCCTTTTCTTTCGTCCCTTTTCCTATATTGTGTTCTTTGTTTGGTCAGAAGTAAAAAAAAACGGAAGGAAGGAACTGGAGGGTGTGTTATATATTGACTGTACGATTATTTACCTTAACTTTCATTGGGTAGATATTGTATTTATCGCCCAGATATGTCAATGTGTGGTATATTTATTCAATAAATTGTAATATTCAAGCAAATACAACTGGTTATTCAAGAATTTACATAAATTAAAATTATCATGCAAGAGTTCTGAATTTAATCTAAGTCCTTGGTTAAGCATCAGTAGATTCTGTGTTGAGACCAACCGATAATAAATTCCCGAGAAATCGTTACTTTTTGACAGTTTCGGTTTCCGGGACTCCGACTTCCGACTCGAAACATTTTTTAAATAAGTGTATTAAAAATATATTATTCATTCAAAATAAAAATAGTTCGGGAATATTTAATAAAAAAATATATCTATATCTTAAGTTCACTTCTCATAATTTGCTTTGATTATTTATAACGGTTACTTTATAATAGATATAAATCAACATTAAGTTTAGTATATAAAAACAATATAACTAAATAAATAAACTAAAAACAATGCATTTGATTTAAATGTATATTATTATTATGTACTTGTAAATGGAACATAAATTTTAAACATTTTAAACTAGTTTGTTTAAAAAAAACATACATATATTTGAAAAATGGTACTGTATTCCACACATAAATGTATTTTTCCACAAAAAATACTATAGAACTACAGCACCGGAACCGGCGACAATTTCCCGGGACATAAAATTTTCATGTCTCATTTTCAGGGACTTGAAAAAAGCCGAAACTTCAGAATCCTTAATCGAGATATAGAATATTTTAGAAGTCTTGGGTTTGTACAAAGTTTTTGTAGAGCTTACGAAAAAAAATGAGGAATAAAATCTTATGGAAAGTTACTTAAATTCATATTACCAGACATAAACTGTTAAGTAAGCCATGTCAACAATGATTTTTACTGTCAAGTATTTGGTGATGAATGATTTTTTTTAGTACGTATCTATCAGTTTTGAAGCATTCAAAATAAATAAGAGTCGTTTAATTCTCCCAAGACCTTTGCTAATCTGATATTCATTATTTACTGCGTTAAGAAAACTCGATATTTTGTTATCAGGTATCGTATTCATTACGTGTTGGAAACTGTGATTAAGTCCAATATTATATTAAGATGTCTTATCTCGGAGTTTACAACTGTCTACGCCGCTACGCCTCTATGCGTCTACGATCGCTACTACGATTTTACGATGAAAGGTGTTTTTAAGTTTAAAAATACTGTGACAAGCAGATGGCCGTACGAAACTTTTTTTAGTTCTTCTTTCACTGAATGCGTAACACTATTATAATGATATGTAAACTCAATAACGATTTCAGAATTTATTTCGATCAATTTCTTTAATTGTCGTGCAATCTCTGATCCGTAATGATAACGTATTATATATAACTTTTTGACAAAAATGTTTTAAGTCTTGATAAAATATTCGTTTTTCGTCTCGCCACACTGAAAACTTCAGAAGCACTTAATGTGAAGTACGTAATTTTATCGAGTCAAAAGGGTTTTACAATCTGAATGTGAATCTTTAAAAAAAATATAAGATATTGTTACTTACCAACTAAAATTTTAGCTCATAGTTTCATTTTTTTCAAATGGGAAAGATGCTCTATCTGAGGTCCATAGTATTTACATTAGTAACAGAAATGATAAAATAAAATAAATATTTGAGGGCTCGGCAAACAAATGCGTTTTCAAAAGTTGACAAATCAGTTAAAACGTATTTTTTCTATTAAAAAAGTTGAGTTGAAAATTCTTATTAGTATTATCTTGCTATTTTAATAAAACTTATATTGTTTTGTGAAATCAGTTTAACAATTGCCGCTTTTGTTAAAACACCAATTTTAATTCTTTACAAATTCACATGTTGGAGCCTTATATAAAAGGTGAAAACTACTAGTTGCAAAATTGCCAGCTCTAGATGCGATGACAAATCTAGTTAATTTTCGACAAAACATAGAGTCTGCCGTCTCTGTTTCCAGAGATTCATAAGAGGGACTTAAAAACAAAAACCGATATATCCAATTTTTTTTCAAAATTTTTATATTATACAAAAGAGTTTATATTATGCAATTATTTATCTTACATATAGGACACATTTAGTAACATTTCGAATATATTGAAATACCATCTGAATTTATAACTATTGATTTTTTTATTTATTTGAATAAAAAAAATAATTAAAATCTGTCAAAACATTTACACGAGATAAATACAAATGTTAGTTGTTTCTGCTCACGTCGCTCAGAAATGCTTGACGAGAAGAGACATCACAAACACTAATGTCTAAGATATCAAATTTAGACTCTTGATTTAATATTGACCATGCTGGAACCAGACCGAGACAAAGTTTTCACTACTATCCATCCAAAATTTCTTAGTGTACATATTAAAACTTAGCGAACATTGTTTAAATAGTCAGTGTATGAAATATAAAATAAATGTGATCTGATTGATGCAGATTTTATTATAGTTTCAATAGTGTAAGACTGACAGACAAAGGAAGGAGAATGATATATTAATAACGATAAACATAAAGGTCAACGTGTTTAAATTTGGCATGTAATTAATTGGTGGAGTGATTTTATTAAAGGAAAAAATACTTAGAAATGTTTCCCGTACTGCTGAAAATGTTAAACATTATTTCATTGTAGAGCTAAAAATATCTTCAGGAATACTATTCCTCTTATTAATTCATGAAATATGAGCTCAAGCTATAATCAAACGCTGCTAAAAGAATCCTGTTTACCTAAACTATTATATATATTATTATTGTAGATTTCTTACTATATTGTGAAGTTCCAGACTAGACTATAAAATTATCAGTTGAGAATGAAACCTAACAAAATTTATCAATGCGCATTAAACTTGAACTCTTCTATTTAGTAAAAATAACCTACTGCTGTATGGTACACCTAGAGACGTAACTAAAGTATGCTTATGCCGGATCAAGGGTCTGAAAAACTTCCAAAAGCGTAATTAAATATTTTTCATAAAAATGTTGATTACAGTTGACAATAATATTTTTTTTAAACTATCGTTTGAAATTTCTTATTGGCTCTTAATTTTTAGTTACGCTACTGCAAACATTGATAAAAAGGTTGAATATTCAAATGAAATTTATCAGCCAATATTATAAAATATCAAAAGACTGAGCAGCAAGGATACCAAGGATCATAACGTTGAAATTATTGATATATTCCTGTTTCTTGTTTCCTAAAATAATAATTTTGTTCAGAAATAAACAACCCTCACAGCCGTATCGAGGGCAGCATTTAATTCAGCCATCATCCATTACGTATTTCCTGTCTCCAATCGGGATCCCCGTTCGCAGTACGGGAGATATCGCTTATTCTCAAAATTTCATTGTCTCGAAACCGGCACTAATAGACAGAGAAGGAATCCGGAATACCGAGAGCGCCGCTCCGCGCAGCCTCCCAGGACCTCTCCCCTCCTCCGGCCGCTCCTCTCGCCCTGTGCTTCGACCCTGGTAACGATCTGCTAGGCCCGGGCCGACCCGACCGCTCTCTCACGATCTGTCCACGAAATAAACAGATCCCTCCCGTATCGAGCCGAAGCGGTTCTCGTCTCCGGCCGGATTCGCGCGCCGAAATTTTCAGTCACAGTCCCTACGCAACGAGCGCCGGAAGTGTGTCAAAGATTACAAACTATAAACGCGGGTGAACGAACGTTTGCCGACAACCTACCCCGCGTGAATCCGCCACTTACCACGGTACGAAAACCTTACAAGAACGCCAATATTGAATGAACTTCACTAGTTTACAACCTCACATGTGCACATATTCAACAAATAGTGTAATATTTACTTAACTTATACAAAAATATGGTAGATTTTGAATTAAAACCGTGAAAAGCTATTAGGGGTGTACCCGATGGGCCATTTTTGGCGCCAGTTCCGTTTTTAAATTACCGTTGCCCTCTCCCGCCGGCAGCCTTTTTATTCTTTCGAGTGCTTTTGTTGTCGGTCCTTGAAGCAATTGACTTCTTTACTGTTGAAATGATACTTGTATCACTCTTATTTTAAATCAAGTGGACTCTTAAATTGTATTGCGCCAATAAGAATTAGGTTCTGTCGTTCATATTGTTGTTTTCGCGGTAGATTAAACGACCCCAACGAAATTCGTCCGTAAATATAACTACAATTACAAGTCTCTCGCTTGGATGATTTTTCAACTGTTTCCACTTTTTGGTCACAATTAATTGTTTAAAATCAAGTTTTTTATAAAAGTAATTTAAGTAATCAAAAGTACGCTTAATAAGTCATATCTATTAATATATTCATCAAAATCGAGCAATTTTTATGTTTAAAATGAACGCTTCTTCTTTTGAAACAAATATTAATATGTTATTGTTGATGTTATGGTAAAACTTTTGAAGAGATATTAAATTGCGCTTCCGACTTTAAAAAAATACTGCTTACATGAACTATTGTTTTAATTGTTTAAGTGCCAATAAATATTTTGTGTAAACGTTTATATTGCTTAAAACCAACTTTTGTGCCGCAAATTATTTCAATAAATACTAACCAAAAATAATATGTCGATGGTTCCAATTACGTCTACTGATTAAATAATTAAAGCATTAATTTGAACTTATATTGTTATTTTGTTTCATATTTTGAAATATGTATGAAGTGTTTACATTTTATTTTTTGTTACAATGTCTTTTCGGTAGGCATTTTTGGGTTTAATATTTTACGGAGAAATTCAGTGCTTCTCGTTTATAAAAATTGTATAAAAAATATCATGCAGACAGACTTTGTTGTTCTTTAAAAATAATACAGCATATAAAGGAAGACGATTCGTTTCGTTACCGCTGAATAAAAAAAAGTTGCATCACTGTCATAATTTCAGATAGATTAGATAGATATTGATGTAGTTTAAAAATCATTCCCTAATAGCGGACGTTGGCAATCATCCTGGCGATGTAAATCCTGCTGGTAACTGATCCAAATTTAGACGGCTCATTTGGAATATTGTTCTTGTAACCGCGAATGGTTCCCAACATAACGTACACCTCTCAAACAAATTACACTACAACAGTAACGATAAGTTTTAACAAATCGAATAAAATCTGATTGTTTTATTTTTCAGGAATTGTTCAGTGTTTGAAATTAAACTAAGTGATAATACACACTTTCAGCGTGAAAAACCACCAACAGTTTGCGGTTAATAGTGAAGTGGGCTTACCGGAGCTTAAAGCTTCTCGTCTTTGCGTGATATTCGCATCGTAAACCACAAACTCCCGAGTCGTAAGGTTGCGGATTTCGCCGCGGCCTGTATTACCTCTGCAACCATTGTGAAAAAGGCCGGCAAAGTGTCTCCGATCAAGTTGTCCGCGATGGACAGCAACTCGGTGTCCCCCATGCCCGAGTTGGCCCCCATCGCCGAGTTCGACAAGACGCCGCCGACGCCGCCCAACGAGGAGATGCCGCTCGACGATCTGCCCCCGCCGCCCAGCGCTCCGGCACTCTCCGATGATGAAAAGAAAAGGTAATCAAATCAACTACATATGTTTCGTCATCCCATCATCGACTTTCTATCTAAGCACTACCTTATATCGAAGATAACGTCTAAATTGTCATGCATTGGGTAGTTCAGGACGCAACTACAACTTGGAGCCCAACTGTAAGCTTTATGACGAGTTGATTGATATCACAAAAATACTCTATAACACGGGTTCCCAAACTTAAATACAAAAACAAAAAATTAAAACTAGTCAACTAAAATTACCTTATTGAAAAAAATGCCTTTTCAACTGCATCGGGGCCGCGGGTCACGTGGCTTTTATAAAAAGGGGTCGCCACCCAAAAAAGGTTGGGAACCTATGCTCTATAATACACTAAAAAAAAAAAAAAAAAGGTTTGGTCATTATGCGTTTACGCCACTAAGGTAATCAGGTCACCAACTTCTGAAAAATTGAAGGATTAATAGATTTTAATAAAAGATAACACTATTAAGTCACTATTTCTATATATTTTTCTATTTAAATCATTCTTTCCTTGTATTAAAAATTAGACGATTCTATGTATGTATATATGAATTAAATATGTACCTTCCCTGAATTTACAAATTTAAACTTGTTAACTGACTTGTTCATTGGCTACCATTCCAATACCAGGATTCTGTGCCGATACAACCCGAGAATATTTTTGTCTCTCTCGATTCCCGGGAAATTTGAATAAAACAACCAGAGACATGAGACTTGCTAATATATTAATAAAATTTGTAGAGGTTGGACTTTATTCATTCAACACAAGTATAGTTTGAGAGCCCTTATATATTGAGAAACTTTCTACATTTCGGAAGAGAATAAATGTTAATTTTTTTTAAAACCTTCTATTTATTGAATACAATAAAATATGACCGTTATACGTACATGCACGTAACAGATACTAGTTTCTAACAGTGGCGGTTCTAGGTACTGGGCTAGGTGGGCTAAGCCCGACCTGCATTTTTCACCCAAAACATTAGATGGCTGAATAAAAATCAACAGCAATTCGGCCGCTGAACAAAATAAATACATTTATAAGCGTAACTTACCTTTCCCAAATGAATATAATATCTTAGTTTTAATTTTCCTCTGTCAATATAAGACAATGTTACGTCTACCTACAATCATATTCTCGATTGTGTTTTGTATTACAATTTTAAACTGAGCAGGCATAAAAAAACAATAACCCTATAAATACTTCACAGGGAACAGGAACGTTACGTCACTGGCAACACCACTCAGGGGCTAGCGCCCGTTAAGTCCGCAACCACAGACAATATCATGACATATTTCTTTACACTGGGGCGCAATCAAGCACGATTAGATTTTTTTTGTATTTGTATGTACGGAAACGTCATCAAACACAAAGGATAGTGTTTCAATCTGTCAGGTTTCTGTTGATCGTTGGGGGCTGATCTGATTCAGCCCATTACGCATACTTATGCATTGAAACACAAAACCAATATCGTTGTATTGTATGAAAGTGACAGGTATTGACTTTCAGTGACAGCAAGTGACAGTTCTATACTGCTTTTAGTAGGTACTTGTTATTTCACTTTGAAAGAGACGAATTTAAGGATTCCGTGTTATTATTCTATTATTTCTTAGTTACATTAGCATTGATTTTATTATATAAAAATTTATGCATTGCAGTAGTATCGTAATATTTGTTAATTTGCTTGTAGATTAATGTATAAAGTGAAGTGGAAATATGCTTTTCTCTAGCCCACCCAAGAGTTCAGGTCAGGAACCGCCACTGGTTTCTAATAATAAATACAACATTAGTGACCCAACGTATTATTTTCATCTGCAAAATCAAACGAATGCGACCAAATAAAGCTGATGCAATTGGTACATGCTCTAGAAACTATTACATGAATACATGAATTAGGACGTAGGTTTCCGTAAATCAAACTTGTTGGATCACCTCTGAAACTTATGTTCTCTTAAAACAAGAACGTTGATTTGTGATGAATAACAGGACACCTCTCGTTCATAAATAATAAGAGTAAAAAAATGAGACGAGAAAATAAAATTTGTTCCAAAATAATTTATTGAATTTCTTTGTAAAGTCATAAATGTTTGTGCTGTCTACATTTCCTTCTAATGACTATTAGTAATTTTCTGGGGAGAAGCCAGCTTTATTTTTTCCAATGGTTTGCGTTAAGGGATCTCTTATTCTCTTCTAGATAATTTGCACCATAACCTTCTTGGCATGTTAAGGGATGAAGCACAGCGATTGGCGGGTGAAAAAGAATACGAAAGGCGCCAAGTGGTGGCAATACTCTCTATATAAAAAAAACGGAAATTGATAAAAGATGACTTTTTCTAGTTGCTTCTTTCTATTACTGTCCTATTCTGATCAGAGAGGTTGAGCTTATGAATAACTAACATTTCTCGTAAAAACAACTTCTGCCAAGGCTCTATTAGGATTCAAAAAGTAAAACAGTCGTTTGAAGTTGATGTCTACTGAACTATCAGTTGATAATGTTCTTCATGACAAAAACTGGTCTTAATCATATAAAATAAACGTTAAATTACAAGGAATAAATGATTGTTTAATTGTTTAAATATAATACCTTTCCACTGAGTGTTGACAGTGAACACTTTAAAATTGCTCTGTTAAGAGTGTAAAAGTTCAAAATTAGAAATGGACATGGTTGATCCATTTCCTAGGAAAAGCTTTTATTGTGCTTTAGAATGAAAAAAATGTCACGTTGTTGTTCATTACTAAAAAAGCGACTTCCGGACTCATGGGAGCGGAATTGTATTTCTTAGAGTTGTTTTATAAATAAAATAAGAAAAATATTTTCTTTTTCAAAGAAACAGCCTCATTAAAAATTTCTTACTCTGAAATTCACAAAGAATTTTTCTTTTGTACGTCTTTGCATTTGAATAAAATTTTCTTACCCGCGTAGGTAGAATCCTTGCAGAGCTTTACTCGCGTACAATGTTTTTATTTGTATTTATTCTTTGAAAGTGTTTACGTGGAAATGTTACGTTTTCGAGAATTCAATGATTATTGTAATGCGCGTTTACTGAGCGATATTATCAAAGCATTTTTTTATTCTATCTTTACGATAAAATTGAAAATAAAGCACCCATATAACTTTACCGAAACACGTTTTATGATTGCTTAGACCAGAGTAGCGACTTCATATTTAAAATACAAAATCAGAATCTTGTTTATGTATACGTTTAACGTTTAACGTTGACGGATCGATTAGCAAGCCGCTAGACCTTATCTAAAATTATCTTCTCATCCTCAATCTCCCTGAGGATAAGTTGAACGATCGATGTGCAATCAGTATAGGAAGTAATAGTTCATTAAAATATAAAAGAGATCATCTGAGTAACTGGAACAGGGAGTGGATTGGGCAATTTTTTTAGATTAAGGGCCACATTCAGAAATTCAAAATAAACGGCGGGCCACAAAAAAATACTATGTTTAGATATACAATATTTACTGTCAAGAAAAATAAATTTAAATCTTTCATATTTAAGATCTTTCATATTTTTTATAATTCAGGTGTTAGTTTTGTGTCTAGGATTCTTGTAAATGTTAAGTTTAAAATTTGGGAGTACTTCTAGTCCATAAATAAAAAAATCATAACTATTCTAGTCCTTTACCAATTGTTTGTTAACCCTAATAATTATAATTTACTCTGTAAAAACACCACTGTATTATTTATCAATTGACAATGCTCGTTATGAGCGAAACCGTTCCTGACAAAAGTGGAATTAGTGCAAATGAGTGTTTTATGTTTCGAAAATATTTTGATACAGTAATGTGGTAAAGTTATACAATAATCACTATCCATTGCCATTACATCTTTTTTTTTATTTGTATCCGTTAACCAGATTATCTTTAATAAAGCAGCTGACGATAGCGTAATTTATACGGCGTGAAGAAAAGCACATAAACTTCTTATCTTTCTTCCCAAGACTGTGGTGTTTCATGAATTATTCATCCGGAACATTTAAACAGTTTCTTCTACACGTAATAAATACGAAAAATGCTTTAAGAAGTATTCTAGACGAGGATTGAAATAATATTTCAAAAAGTTTTCACATCTTGCTCGCTTAACTTTTACACGAAATAAAAAGAAAGTAAATATTAGCATTTGTCTTTCATGCTTTGAAAAAGATGTTTGTATAAGCTTTGATAAAATGCACGTTCATGAATATTTCTCAATAAAAATGTTTCACATAGGCGTTGGCCTTTCTTGTTTCTTTGACTTTGCCTGTTCTGAACGTGGCTTAGTTTTAACTACCGAAATGTAAAAAAAATGAATATAGAAGACAGTATAACTAATAATACAAAACAGAAAATAATGTTTCTGCCTGTCTATCACAAGAACTCTTGCTAAAAAGAGAACCGTTGTGACGTGACATTTGCATATATCATTCAGACAGTCATTTTAAGTCAACATTAGTATCAACATTTAACAATTAATATTTTAAGTAATTGTTGGACAATATTTTTTGGGTGTTATATGAAGTACGCTTCACGGTGATATTTTAAATTTTTAACTTTAAACATCCCAAATAAGCCAGCATCAATAAACGCAGACGCAGACGCAGACGCAGACGTAAATATTTTTTATTTGAAATTCAATACAACTAAGGCGAAGACGGGTAGTACTCCTACCATTCTATTTATGGTACAAAAAAGTTACCGTATTCCAGTAACGAGTAACTTATTTGTGATTTAGCAGAAAATAAGTGTGATATGTACTTGTAATGAATAAATAATAAGCTTGAACCTATTCCGGGCGAACCCGGTAATAAGAATCTATCGTAATATATTTTAAAGTATATTAACAAATAAAGTTATTTGTTAAGAACTACACAATAAACATTTTGGATTTTCTATCATCATTTTTCACTTACTACTTGAAACCAAGTTTCTCAAGTCTATTGATGAAAAATCACAAAATAAGTTTTGTGAAAACTGATTTTTGTTTATTCGTCCAACCTTTTTTTCGGAGAGGGTGTAGATACAAACAAGAAGATAAAAGAATTAACTGTAATCAAATTTAAATAGACACGGTCAAAAAAACATTCATTGATTTGATAAAAATGCTAAGATATTATAATTGAAAGAAACAATATTTTAATTCAATTCTAACATATGTGTCTGAACAACTAAAAAGCACAAATCATGTCCTAAAATGAAGTCTGAAAACGTATCTTCATCCCAAAGCTTGCGCTGGTAAACATAATTGTTATTCCAGGAGCAAATTTAATGTCAAAGGATATTTATGTTTCACAACCGCTCTTCCATCCAACGCTTCTCATATTAAGGGAAGCAGAGTCCTTTGTCATCAGATATCTAACAAAATGATTCAATTACTGATTTCAAAGCATTTATATATATATATTATATAGTTGAGTTTGTACCCACTTTAGAAATAAAAATAGCCAAAAAACTGATAGTTTCAAAAGATAAATATATGTAGGTAGAAAATAGCGACTTATAAAATATCTTCATTTAAAAACACCTTTGTAATATTTATTAAAAATATTGCACAATATCATCAAGACAAGTTTCGTCAAATATTGTAAAAAGTAAATTATAACTTATTAATAAATCACAAACCAATAACTATAAATTTCTTAATTAAACTAAGCAGTAATGTTGCGAATGTTAAAAATGAAATTATCTGTAATTATACAATAATTAAGGTGAATGACCTATAATTTTTTTCTATGTAGAAGAAAATGATATTTATAAAGATCTTTTCTAACTAATCAGTAAACGTACTATAATTTGGCTGTATAAAGGTAAAAGGAAGTAGTCTACAGTTTTTTTTCTGATAAACACAATTTATACAACTTAATACACGTTCTATTATGATAGAACGTAAGCTACAAACGCCGAATTAGTATCTAAATTTAACTTTTATGTTTGAAAAAAAGATGACCTTATTGATGAGATTATTTAGTATACACTATAGATGCACTTCAAGATTGAGTGTATTTAATATTTTGGCTTCAACCCAAAACCATGTAAAATTTGGTTCCTGTAAAATCGGCTATATGTGGATTATGCCCTCTTGCCTTTCCATAGGCGATACGTTAGTCATAAATAATTTGTAAACATGTTTCTGCTCTTAAAGCTCTGTTAAATTATATTTGTTGTACGTTGAAGATGTCGACTCGCTAAGCGAAACCGTAAAACAGTAAACGAATAATAAATATTCGAATAATTCGAACAGTAAAAATATAATAAATAAACATTGTATGGTTTTGCAAATATTCGTCAGGTCAATATTGAAAACTAAACAAACTTTTTTCAGACGAGTAGCCTTGAGCTATTTTTCATAATAATAAAATAGCAATGAAGTTTTCTTATAAAATAAAAACTTTGAGAATCAGTTCGAGGGGAGTAGGTCGAGTTGAAATACACACATGTGTTTTGGATCTGAGAAACGGAATGTGGAATCTGGATATAAGTACATTGCAATGTAAGCCGCCGAGCGGGGAGAAACGGGTGCTAGTCACAGGGGAGATTAGGGTCGCGGCAGTCCCAGTGGCGCAAAGGGATCGCCAAACCCAGACATATATTGTATAATAGAAAATGTGATTTTGTGTTTGAAAAATAAATGAGCACAAAATTAGATCAACTCGTTTTAAGTAACGCAGTTTTATTTAAACATATATTTGGACATACATACATCTATAAACTGGTTGACAAATCTGTTTTTTGGAGGGTTTGAGACTGAGATAGTGCTTTCTAAAAGAACGAAATACTACAGACGTTGACTAGTAAGTTACAAAACCAAAAAACACATTATTGCCTTTAAATACTGATAAAGACAGAAGTAAAAATAGCAAATATAAAATTGAATTTAAGCTTTAGTTTGTAAATGAAAGCTTAGATTTAAAAACTCTCGATATTATTATACCCTATATACATAGATTGTCGAACATGTAGAGTGGTTAAGGTCGTTGACGTCGGTTGAGGTGTTGACGGGTTCGAATCTCAATACAAAGAGTTTAAAACATGTTCAATTGATTTATGTATCTATGTTCCAAGGCACGAATGTCCGTGATTTCTAAAACTCCTCTACATCTATCCGATTCTAAAAATGAGACGTAGCGAGAACAATTAAATAACCACTAGACGTTCCCTATTCTTATTCTCTCAAAAAATTAGTGTACATTGATACGACCAAAATTTCTTCTTAACGACGGGGCGTAACAAGAGCGACTAGCTATCCTGCCTTTCCTCATTTTTCTATTATTATTTTTTAAAAATAGACGTTTAGCGAATGAGTTTGATACTAGCAGTTCACGTATAACGATTTTTTTGATATAAGCTCAATCAGGAGTTCATAATATGATTATATAATGGTATGCTTCAAATTGAAAGCAGAAAATGGTAGCAAAACAAAGATTTTATATAGAAAAATCAAACGTTCAATATTAAAAAAAAAAGAAATGAAGCATTCGTTGGCCACCCCTGATCAAGTGTATTTCCTTCGAGAAAGAAAAACGCTCTTGGTGTACTTAAGGACTTAGTGATAAATTTTTATTTGCATCATAAATTTCTCTATAGTGTTGTGTTCACGAACATGCTCCGTGTTCACGACTGTATGTGGGGATAGTGAGTGCCTCTTTTCACACGCCTTCCTTTCAAAACGATAACCGTATGAAAAAATGTTACAAACACCTGTAAAGGCAAATGTAAAATATGAAAAAACTTGTTATAAATATCGGTATTTTTTTCACTTACCGAGTGCTTTACTGCAATATATCGTAGAAATATGATGAAATGGTTGGTTTCATAACATTACATGTATTTTTTTAAATGCATACTTCAAAGTATTAATAAGTGAAATAGTAGTTATTAAAAATAATAGAAGTTTAAAGCATACAAGGGATATTCATTATTTAAACTTACTGCCCAAACGGTTGTACCAATGCCAATTGATATCTAAAAACAAAATTAATTTGAAGCATGCACCAAAATTACAATTAAGTTTATTAATTTTATAAAAATAATGTTTTCAACTCGGTTTCCGTCCCTTAAGTACAGATGATAAACAAAAGGGTAGGTTCCTCCCCAGAGAGGCCACTCCTAGTTTACCAATTTCAAACAAACAGCCCTAAATGAACAAAAACTATGTAAATATTCATGAATTATAGTTGCCACAGTTGTTGTATAATATAATTGTTTGAACATGAAATTGTCATTGATATCAATGGTACTTGTTATGAAAATAGTATAATTGAAATTGAAAATGTTTTTATAATGAAACAATCTATTATTTTTATTTGATTCTCAATTCATATATTATGAAGTATTATCGTTATATAACACCAAAATAAACAATAAAAATAATCTCTGTTTTTATTTTTCTCTTTTCTGTTTGGTAAGTTAATAAACCAGAAGAAAAACGAAACATTTGTTTTCTTTTAAGGGTTGTTTGTGTCCATTTGTTTCAAGTGGTTTGAGTATCTTGGCACATTTTCAAGTAAGCGCTTATTAAGATAAAATATGAAAGAAACAATGATATACAAATGTCACACTCTAAACATGAAAGAATAAATTAAGTAAATACAATTGTATTTGTCTAATGCTTAATTTTTATTTGTTTCAGGTACGTCACAGTTTATTTGCAAGACTTACGATGATCACTTCACTTCACAGGTTGAAATGATTTTTTATGATACGTAAGTACACCTCATTTTTTACACACCACGTTTATTTAAGTCTATAATTTTTAAAATGCTTTAAGATCAGGAAGATCTGAAACTGATTCAAATTTTAAATAAAATCTATAATAATATCTACTATAAATACTTGTCAAATTTATCGATTTTTCAAGAGAAATAAAAAACTTTTTCACGGGTTTCAAAACTGTTTTATCATGTGTCATTCTCATTACTATATTTAAATAAAAAATAAAAAAAATATTAACAGGCCGTAACGATAACGATTAGTTAACCACAAGTATTGTTCTATGTCTATGTCCCTGTGACTACATTCTTTGAAAAAGTAAAGTTAAGCAACTGAGTAACACCCAGTTTTTTTAAGAAAAGAAAGCTCTATTTGCTCTACAAATTACAAATATTGAAAAATTGAGTAATGTATTTAATCTGTCATTTTGTAATTCAAACATTTTTTTAGCTTTTTAAGCTTTTAACAATATGATACGATGATTGAAAAATTAAATAGCTATCCAAGGTAAAAGTTTATATATGAGTTCCTTTCATTCTTTTTTTTTGATATAAAAAAGTTCTCAAACGAAATAACAAAAAGAATAATGATAAATTCACGTTGAAATGTGTCAGAGTATAATCACAAACCGGATAGAAAACAAAGATGGGACAAAAAAAGGAAATAAGAAGAAATATCATTGAGTCATATTACTTTCGGGATTGAATGACATTTCATTAATATTATATTAATATAAAACATACGGTGTATTTCATTCCCCAAGAAACGCCAGATCGGCAACTTAACAGTCTTTATAAGTAAAAAGACAGATAAAGAAATATTTTGATTGATGAAAACAAACCTAAGATGATTCTAACCTTCATAGTATATAAGTCAATATGATTTCATTTTCTGTTGTCTGCATATATGTATATTTTTCATTGCGATCAGCGCTTTTATTGTTAATTAAAATTTTTCAAATGTCTCGAACTTTCTTTTTTTTACTTTTTATTAGAAATAAATGTTCCATTTGAATTTTTAGCGCCAAATTGTGGGAGTGTTTTTGTTGTTTGTAATTAAAAAGCTTTTTGTAATTAATAAATCTAGTTTTTTCTATGTAATCAACTCCTTTATTGTCGACAAATAATAAATTTCATTTGAATTTCGTTTATAGGTTATCTTGAGAAAATAAAAGCTTCGCTTGGCGTTAAAAGTTCCCAAGAGGTGACGTATTTTCATTTCCCTTCGTAGTTAATCTCTAGTAACCGTTTTTTGATTCGTTTGTATCAACTTAGAGTTTTTCCTTTGTAAATTATTTTTTACAATTAAATAATCTTTTTTGTTGTTAATTAATAATTAATTAAACGTTTGCTTTTATATTGTGCAATGTCACCAACCATAATGAAATGTTCTGACTTTTTTTTATAAACATATAATAAACATACTCCACATTAGGGATTGCAATACCGGACGAACATTTCAACACCGGTATTTCGGTTTGCAAATACCAATACCGGAATTAAAAAAAATAGTTTAAAAAAAGCCAAAAAATATACAAATTGAGATGTCAATACCGAATGAATAAATCAAAATCGGTATTTCGATATTTCTTATAAAATATTTTTATTTATTACAAAATGAACATAATCATGAACGGGTGATTTTCATAATTAGTTTAAGGTTAATTATAATAATAATAGTTCATCGTTAAAAGAGGCTTTCAATTCTGGAACCTGACAATATTGATTGATACAACTATTAGCAGATTAAAAAATATTTCAATTCATCGCGATTTTTTTAAAAAATATGTTGTTTTTTTTACATTAAAAAAATCAGTTGTGGATAATTTTTAATACCGAAACTATCTGGTAAGTATTTTCTGTTTCTGTTTTAAGGTTATCCTTTTTTTCAATGTGGCCAACGTTTTTTTTGCTTACTATTAATTGCTGCATATCGACCATACATAGTGTAAAAGGACAGTTTTTTCTATAAAATGAATAAAATATATTCTCTTATTAAATAAATTGTAACACTTTATATTATAGTCAGTAACTACGGAGTTTTAAGTCTTCAAGATTATAAGCATATCAAAATAACAAATACGTTGAGAATATTCAACGTCTTACGACACCTATTATAAAACGATTATTTTTGACTAGCAGTTAAAAAACTCTGAGAATAAACTACTCCGTATAAGATATGTGTTATTTCAGCCATCCACTTACTGGTGGTTTGTTTTTACTCGGGAGTGAATCGAACACATCTGGAAGTACCGGAACCTTTTTTAGAGGGGTGATAAAGTTCATACACCTCCGTAAAAAGAGCGCATGCACGTTGTTGATACTATTTTTCTGTTTCATAAAGTTTTTTTTCACTTCCAAATAATATCTGAGATTGCATTCGTCAAGATTTGAGTTAAGACAGGCCAAGCGTTATGTTTGTTAGTTAATAGCAATCAATATTCTAAGCCGTTTGGCGTCAATAGTCAAGTAATAATTTGTATTAAAATTCCACTAGGAAATTTAAATACAAAGAATCCTTATTAGTTTCAGTTTCAAAATCGTACTACACCTATATGAATATCAACATTAAATGATTAATTAACTATACAAAGTGGCCAAGTTAAAAAGCTCTTGTTATAATACTGGCCAACTTATTCAGAGCCAATCAGATCGCCGAATATGAATAAGCCGACTGAATGTCATTTAGTATTCTGTATGTAATGTAAACGATTATTTAATAGGTAAACGTTTTGTATTTAAATATTTCGTAATTAATTGATTCGGATTAAAATTTTGTTTAAAAGTAGTCAAACAATTTTTCTTTCCTGAAATATTATATAAAGTGAAACTGGCTTGATATTGGAAGCATTAATTAATTATTGGTTCAAGAAATATGACTAATACTTTAAGCATATTGAATTCTATTGAATGTCGAGCGATATACGTATTCTTACCGAAACAATTTTAGTGTTGAAAGAATCGTTATACATATTATGAACGCTGTTTGTACTCTCTGATTAATCTGCTATATAATGACTTAACTTTGATTTATACTGTTACTCTGAGAAAGTGAATTTAGACATTAAGCACTTATTTGTAACGTAAGATTAATAAATAAAAAATCCTGTACAATCCGACTTCTCTTGGAAATTACATTTTATCGTCATTGAAACAGAGAAAAACGTAGCGAGCTGAAAATAATACTATATCTTCGAGGTTGTCCAGCAAAATGTACTTTATAAATTTCACGACTTCATAGTTCAGCGTTTGAGTGTTTTTGTGTGACAGAGTTGAACAAGTTTTTATTTCATCGTTATGACCAGAAAGATTACGATTCTGATGTCAAATTCATAGAGAAAAACAGTAGTTAAATTAAACCTTTATTAGGAGATAGTTGCGTTTGACTTGCGCCGACTCCTATTATGTATTTTTTAAACTGTTAACAGTACGCCAATGTGTAATAAAATATCTTATTTACTTCGTAAGGGTGAATGCACGGTTAGTCTATAATTTCGTACCGGTAATATGCGATTTAAATGCAAAAAGACCCTTCGTATAAAGTTATAATTATTCTGCATTTTTTACAAAATTTATAAGCGGTATAATCATACACTACGTCTTTAATATTCAGACAGTAGACCGGTGGAGTGTCATTGTAATGCAATACACGTGGGGTTGGTCAGACAGTCCTTCCGATAGGGGCACTGTGCTATGTGTATACACTGGATGTTCTTTTTAAACGGTTTCAAAATAACACGATGCTTCATCCCTTGTATGTGTAGGGTGTATTTTTAAAAGTTTGTTTTTCAGCTAGCAACATTTTTTTCAGCGACAGATAATTTGTGGCGCGCGCCCGTGTGACGTGTTGTGCCGTCTTATTGAAACCACAGCTCTTATACATTATTTCCATTTAATTGGGAACAAAAATTTCAGTAATCACGGATCAATTGAATGTGACGTTCTGGCCGGCATAAATATTAAAGAAATTTATTTACACAATTCGCGTTGTTGAAGCGTAAGTCTATTTATGATGAAATGGCAATTCAAACAGTTAGCTGTCAACATTTATTCGGAAAACAAACATCAAAAATAAAACGCCTTGTACTTACTACTCCCTACTTTGCATAAGCAGAGAAGTTTATTCCTGTAACCCCTAAAATTTGGAGAGAAATATTACACAACCTCTGGATATCTCAAGCAATGTTGTACCAATCATGCGTAAACGGGTTCGTCTATTGTCTGAGAGTGATAGTGAATAATATTTATTACGAAATTTTAAAGTATCCTTTTTTAATACAATTAAGATACATAAACAATAATGAATTTTATTTATTTTATATCCTGAATTGATTTTTATACAAAGAAGCCTGTCCACCAATATTTTTTAAAATATATAGTATACTTTTTACACGGTTTTTTTTACACTCAATGTGTTAAATGTATCCACTATGTAAAAAAATATGTAGTTTGCGTCAATCTTAGCACTTTCAATGTGTTGAACTGTCAATTTTTGGTGGGAAGGTATTTTATTAAAAAATGAAAAACTTTGTGTGCTAATTCCACATTTTTATATTTACAAAGCTCAGGAGTAGTTTTTCTTGTCAACAGCATTACCAACTGTTGAAAATATAAATCGATTCAAGGTTATTTATATAAAATAAAGTAAGACCAATAACAAAGTATAATAAACAATATTAATACTTTTGTCACTTGATAAAAAGTTGCGTGTTATTTATATTTTAATCTTCAACCCTGAACTTTAAAATATATGTATTAAAGAATACTCAATAGTTAAAACACGACAAGAAATTTATAATAAACTTAAGTTTTATGTCCAACTTTATGTACACTCAACAGAGAGATACAAGTTGACAAAGGTACGAAGCGGTTTATATTGCGCCGAATTTTCCTTGAATAAACTCATTCAGACTTCACAAGAAAATTGTTTTTGTTACGTTAAGAAAAACTACGGTAACGTGGATGGGAGCCCATTTTACAAAATGGCCAAGTTTTCAGTCGCGGTACGTGCTTTGGTAAGGGTCGCTTTTACGTGGCTCGCCCCAACAATGATGCCTTACGTGTACTTGCGGTGACCGAGCGTTATAAATTATTCAGAGGACAAATTTAAACGTGAAATGTTTCATAATAAATTATTTGATTAATTATCCTGAGAAGATTTGGCGGATATATTCAGGAATTCAAATTCTCACGAGCTTACTACACTTAATACTATGTCGTTTGCTTCGATTACTGAAATCACGGGTTCAAAATCAAGTACGGACAGTTTTATCAATTGATATTTTAATCGATTTATGAATTTACATACAAATGCTTGGATCTATGTGATGTTATAAATTCCCCCCCTCATCCATCTTATCCTAAAAACGGGGTGTAGCGAGAGCAATTAGTCAACCACTAGTCCTGTCATAGTCCTATAATTCTATTCTTAATCTCTCTGGAAAAAAGAAAAGCTGATCATGTGAGTAATAAGTAGTTCTCTTAGAAACACTTCTGTTGAAATAAAATCCATAAGAGTCCTTATGTTCCTCATCGGGAGTAGAGATGGTAAAAAATGGCATGTTTTATGTATAGTGTAATACCAGGTGTGTATGCAAATGATAAAAATTGTTGAATGTTTGTCCACATTGAATTCCATAGCCACGGGCTTGAATCCGCGTATGTTCAATTTTATGAATTAGTAAAAAGAAGTCTGAAATTTGAAGTTGAATTCGTGTCACAAAACAAGTGGATCGACTATTTTGTCATTTTATATATAAATTGCTTTCCTACACATTTTTATTATTTCCATTTAGTAATATTTTACCATTAAAAAGAATGGCCGCCTCACACAATGTAATAAACGATCATAAATCCTGCTTGTTTTTTGTATGCCCGCCATCCGGTAAGCATCTACTATTCATAATTGAATATTGACCCACGTTTAGATAAGCCAATTGAAATTGGATTTCTGCATCATTTTTTGTTTCATCAAGGTATGTTTAAATGATTTTTTTTACATGATTATCACACATTTTCAGTTCATCATTGGAAGAGTTGAATTTATAATTTACTTTTCTATTTGACTGTGAATGACTATATCCCAATGCCTTTCTCTTATGCGTGCTCATGGTTGATAGTTTTAAAAAAAATAACAGGCCACATATTTATTTTGGCTTGTCAGCGGCCAGCATGAGAATTCTGCCTTTTTACAGTATATATTACAGTATATTTTTGATATATTTTTAAGCTGTCGTTGATATGAATTGTTTCTTACAAAATGAAAAATCAGCCTAGGAATTTTGATGTCACTGGAAAAAGCTATGTTCTATTGAATAGTTGAATGGAACTTCCATTATGTCCTTCATGATATTTTGTTTACAGTGAATGAGTAACATTTTTTTTATTATAAAAAGGGTTTTGTAGGAAATTATTTGTCCAAACTGTTTGCGTATATTCATTTTAAACTATTCATGTTTCTATCATTTGTCAAACTGCAAACGTATCAAAATTATGATTTGTTTTTATATGTTTATAGATAAAATAATTTTAATTCAATAAATTAAGCGTTAATTATTAATGAACGGTATACACGAGAGCTTAAATCTCGGTGACATAGAAGCGGCTTTCATGTCAGTAACAAAACAATATACCATTGTGTAGGTGTACTGCTTACTGACTTGTTCGATAGACATAAACACGTCATCTACAGCGCTGTGCTTTCAGAAATAAGTTGCTGTAGATATAATATTTGGAAATTGAAAGTAAGTTCTCATGAAAGTTTTCATGACAAACAGATATTATTCATATATTTTTTAAAAATTCAATACTTGTATAATGAAAAAGTAATTATGTTGAAAACAAAATTAAAGAAAGTAACACACTGAAATGTTCATAGCATTATTATTTTAAACGTGCCAGATAACCAAAATAACTGTAGCATTCTAGTTTTTTTTTATCTCGGTAATAAAGAAAATACTTGAAGTAGATTCTTTGGATTAAAAGTTGTAGTAAAAAATATGTTATTTAAGCTATGTTCAAGTTATAATTTTATGTTTGTGACTGAGTCCCCAGGTTACAGGCAAAAGTAAATTTAATTAATTCTCAAGCGGTCAGGACCCCAAAACCCTCCTAAACCTTTTGTTGAAACTGAGAATAATGATGTGATTTAAACTCTGAATAAAATAATTCAACCGAGAATAATTTATTTGACCCTTTGTTCTGTAAAGAAATTTTATTAATTTGTCACAAAATGTAAAGATTTTTTTAATGACACCTCTTCGGCGGTTCTTTGGCATTCAAGTGGGTTGTCCCACTATCAACTTAATTCACGATTATCTTTCATAACATTGTAATGTATCAATATAACAAATGCATTTATCATCCTTCTTCAATGCAGAAATGAAGAAACCAATTTTTATTCACGAAAAATCAGTTAATAAAAAGTAAAATGCTCCTCTGCTTTAGTTTCAGTGATAAACCTACTTCGTGTTGAATTTTAAAGAAATAAAGAATAGTCAGTTCTAAGTTATAACAATATGTAAATATATCGAATGTCTCAAAGATAGTTTTGGGTAAAAGATCAAGTCATTGTTGTCCAATGGATTCGTGGGAGTACAAACTGCTGCGAACAGTTCTGCTTGTTTGGTATTTATCTCGGGGTAGTACCAAAATGGCATAGCAGTATTAAAAACAATATTTTTTTTATAATTTAGGTGAAAAAGTAATTAAAATATGTGTTTTACAGAAATATTTAAAAATAGATACTTTGTTTTTGGTAAAAATATCTTTGTAAAATAATTACTATTAGTAGTAAATTCTTTATGTTTTGTCTTCAATTGTAGTATTACCGTTATTAAAATCAACCCGTTATAAGTAGGCCGCTTAGCGAGGGCGTTGTGTCATACGAGAAATGTTGTCACACTAATCTAGTTGCCGCAATGTAATGGAAATCCATATATTAATAGCGGGTAATGTTTGTATTTCGTATCAATTGTTCCTTCTGTGACTTATCTTCTTCATAGATTTCGCACATTGCCACGATTTTTTACGAAATATTGTACCCATTATTTGTTTATCGTTTTTAACTCTACAGTATTCCCAATATTTCTTTTATGACACATACATAAGTATATGCTCAAGTTTGACAGCTTTGACATCTTAAGTTCCGAATTTGACCAGCGGTCACGATGTAATGGTCAATCTTTAGAAACGCATTAATTTACAAACGACAAAAAGCACAATAAAATTATTTAATGGATACATTTGGTTAGCATTACCATGGTCTTATGTACGTGAACGGTGACTTAAGATATTAAGTTGTCATCGGTATATTTATTTAGACATCTTATTTCACTTATTGTTTCTTTGTATTTTAAAGAAATTTTTGTCAACAACTTATTCAAAACATTTCTGAACGATATTGTTTTAAAGAAAGCTGCGTTGATTTTATCGTCATTATTTAATTTATAAAAAGATAATGTAAAAGTAAATCTTATTTATCTTTAAACTATATATTTTTATACAAGACGATTTAAATAAAAAAAATACCGCATTCCTCATACGGCCAAGAAAAAATCTAAAAGAGAATTAAGGAAAATTTATAAGTGTTCATTAATAATGAAATTAATTGCCCACCCTTTGAAGTGGGTGTCGTAATTGCCGGATCCAATTCGTAAACTATTTAAAGCAGCAATATAAATAAATAAATGAGTGAGCTACGCAACGATACACATAAATAAGTTCTAAGAATGTAATTCGAAGTACTTACGTGTAACACTAAAAGTAACGTAGAAGATCTACGACACTCGCTACGCGTCGTGGTGCTACGAAATGCTCTACGAAAAACAAAGCTATACTTTGGAGTTTCTCGTTAAGCGAAGGAAGGGAACGCTTACGTTTGCTAAACAATAGATTTGAGATTGCCTGAAAATAAAGAAAATTCAGCAGAGTGTAAATGTTTGTACAGCCGACATAAGGATTTTTATGGACTTGGGTGAATAAGGCTTTTAAATTATGCAGCAATATTATTTTACTACGGTATAAAAATACCCTTCCGCGTTTTTCTTGAATTATATGAATATATTTTTTAATGCTTTGATATTACAAACTTTTTATTTACGTTGTTAACTTTATAGCTATTTGAGCAATCATCATCAGACTTACCGAGTGGATTTTTTTACAAGTCCGACGTGAAGTATATGACATCTTAACTGGTTATGTTGATTGCGAGGTGGTTATCAACTTCAGTAGCAGTATCCTCGGGTATAAACTCCAGTACGGACTCTTTAACAAAAATGAGTTTTCAATGAATTCAAGATTTCACGCTTAAAATCATGGATCACTTTTAAGGTATATGACACTGCAAACAAAATATAGCGAGAGCGATTAACTAACTATTAAAACAATTATAGTCCTATTTTTCTATCCGCACTTCCCAAAAGCGTCTAAATAACAACCATTGGAAGTTGAAATATTTTGTTGAAATGGATGAAAGCTAATATAAATGATACTTTAAATGTATGCAGTTTTCAAATTATATATATTTTTTTGAAAATATCGAGCATTTTAAACATATCCGAAAATACTCGTGTTGAGCGAAACCGCTCCTGTTGATATTAAATAAATGTGAAATACGTACAAAAGAGTGTTTTATTTTTATAAATATAATTCCTTTACACTAAGTATTGACAGTGAACACGTTAAAATTTATAAAATGACTAAGTGACGTAGGCAAATAACATTAAGCCTTGCATATTCTGTGCATCTTACTGTGGGAGCGTTTTTTATTATTGTTTACGAGAGGCGTTGGTTAACTATAGCAAAAAGCTTTTTGTGTTTTTAATATAATACAAATATAAAATTTAATATTTAAACACTGTAAAAAACCTACATGGATATTGGAACGAAAATAAGAACATACGAAATGTAAATGCAGAGCCAGATCGTAAAACTTCCAACATTTTTTTAGTTCACAAAGATTTTAGCAATATACATACGTAATTATATTATAATGTTAAATTCGAACAAATTGAAAGTTCACAATAAGCCTTATCTGTTGTTTGTATCGACACGAGTTAAATTAAAGCATACAAAATGTAGGCTACAATACTCAATTAAGCTGTAGTTATTTTTGTGTTGGTTCCGAATATTGTCCTAAATAGATAAATCGAATATACAATTATCTTTGATGAGTTCAAAAGATTGATTCCACCGAAATATTTTGGTCAAATGTATCACAGTTCTTCATATATTTATAATGAAATCGGTGTAAAGTGTAACTCTATAAGAATATCATCACTCATTATTTTCAAATAACAACTTTTTATATGGAATATTATATTGACTCTGAATGGGACATTTCAACTGAAGATTACTTTGAGCTTCAAGTAAGCAAACACTGAATTCATCGAAAATATTATTAACGACCAAGAGTGTAAAAATAAGAAAAATAGATAAATGGTATTGAGCTTATGTGCATTCGATTATGGGGACATGTTTTTTTTTAATCTTTCAGTTGTTTAATCTATGTTTATGTATGTATGTATGTATTCAAAGGTGATGATGATCGTTTTCTTACCGCACCTCCCTGCCCACTCTTTCTCCGATTGTAAAACAGGGTGAACAGAGAGAGAGAGAGCGGTTAACTAAAACAATTAGGTTACTGATTTTTTTTCATAATTGTCTATGAAAAAATCTGTTAATAGCATAAAAATGTTGATCGATTTTCATATATCTCGTCTTAAGAGTCAGCTAGCTAGCGTGAGATACCAAAGTGGTGAATGAAAAGATGGAAAATCAATGTATGTTTTGCCCATTGGTCGATTCAAACTATACAAATGACCACAATAGTGAGTATGAAGAAAGTAATATCATTGTTCCACTCAGTCAAAGCGATTTTCAATATAAAAAGCATAGGGTTATTAATGGGTAAACTTCTATTGGACCCTATCCACAGATTTAATGCTTGGGTAAATTTTATTCCATATTAATTCAGGAATATCCGCAACAAAATCACTTTATAATATAAAGCATATGAAATCATATAAACTCTTGTCAACATAACTTGATGTTATTCAATCACTCAATCTCTCTTTTTTAAGTGTACGCTATGAGACTCGCTCTCCACTCTTTTTCATAGCTGGATGGTTTGGGCGATGGGAATGTAAATATCTGGGAATGGATTTCCTATTTTTTTATTTTTTTCAGAACATAAATCGAATGAAAAATCAACTTGTAAATGTGTTAATACAAATATTAAAGCCCGAGACGCCGCAAACAAATAGGAATACTGTTAGAAGTATCGTTTACCTTATAATAATGAAGTACTACCAAGTTCATGTTTGTTTAAGCAAATTAGTTATACCCTATAGTACATCATATACATGTGAACCCTTAAGACAGGCAACGAATTACAATGAGCCTGTCAAAGCCAGAAACTTGATGATATAATTAAAAGCGGTATCTGACATTGAGTTTTGTATTACAGGTTGCAAATTTTACCTGTAATTAGTATTTTAAATCATAAAAGACGCTTATAAGCTATTTTTTGTAGAAGCATTTTGTATTTGATAATATAATATTGAGGAATTACTCCTTAGCGTGTCAATATTACATAGAGTGTTTTTCACATGCTGCGGCCGGCATAACTTTGATGTTATTGTGTAAAGCGTTATTCGATTTTTTACCACTGGGTGTAATGGTCGCGTAGCTAGTTGCTCGAAAGGGGGCCACTTCCGGTACACAAACAAAGGGGGCTCCACTGGTGGGCAAGTAGGGGATGGAATTGTTAGTCAAGCGGTGAAAGCTTCACTTGCAATACGCTTTGTATCGCAGATTGCCGTCACAACATTTCACCTGTAGGCTTTCGCTTAGAAGAAAGTTGTCTAATGATTGAAAAAGTATTCAAAATTTTGATTAAAGCTTTCCCACAGAAATCGTAACAATTGATAACAATCGTATATAATATAAAAAATCAAACATTTGTATTACTCACGTATTCAACAGTATAACGTTTTGCTTTGATTTCGCGAGTGGTTATACTAAGTTTTCAAAATTACTACCAAATACATTCTCGCTAAAACAGAGATGTCTGATGGAGAGCCGGAGCCGGAGCCGGAAGATAACGAGGTAGAAGAAAAAGAGTACGTACTCAAATAAATTTTGCTTAATTATTGACTTGTTTATCACAGTGTTTAAAAATTGTGTTGTATTTATCACATGCACTCAATGAAACAATTGATATTCAAATTTGGCTATAAAGAGTTTCCACTCTAAAGCACAGCATTTCACAGGCATATATTCTCTTTAATCTTCGAAAAAGCGCTTAAACAGCAGCAGCAAATGCGAATTAATAAAAATATAAATTGAATAAAAATAAAATATGAAATTTTATAATACTCTTTACTTTTGCTTATTTAAATTACAGTTTACCAATTTGTATGTTTCATGAAGACAGCTTCTAATAAATTAATAAGATTTCAATTGTTAGTAAAATGGTTTCATATATTTATATTAAGATTTGTTATATGTCTTTTGATTAAAGAAATTAAATATTTGTAAGAGTAGCTTTGTTTTAAGAGCGAACCATATCCTCATTCAATTAAAATAATTATGAGAATGTATAATATATTTTGATAATTTCAGTTCAAACTTCCAATCTTATTTATTTTAATGCAGGTATTTTAAATGAATGTCAATTTAATTAATAATATCAGATTTATATTAAAGAAAAAAAACAGCTGATTATATCCCATGAAATTTTCCGGAAAAATATTTAATTAAACGAATTAGCCCCGATTGACGAAACTTCAATCGGGGCTAATTATGGAAAAGTTAAATCATCATTAAAAACAATAATTTAAAAAACAATGGTTATTTTTTTGAACAATGTTAAGTGTATTTGAAAAAAATATATTTAAAAATACTCCCAGTTTATCACTTGGAAAATGTTCCATAAATGAAATTATATAACAAAAAGAATGCATTAGTATATTTTTGATTTATTTCGTTCACAATGCTATTTTGAATGTACATATGTATGTATAAAATAAAAATGTCTAACTCATGAATTTTGGGGAAAAATAAATTGCATTTTATTATGTTATATTTGAATTTTGCCATTATCATTCTCGTTATTTTATTTGAGAATAAGATACCAAACGTTTATATTTATATACGAAATGCAGCAGAAAATAATATATTTCCCGGCCTTTTCCGGGGCAAAGCAATCAATTTTCCTTAGGAAAAGCTGACGGGAGGTCTTTTCCTTAAAAAAAGATTTAGCTTTTCTCGACGCTTTGCTAACTGACTTGATATTAGAAAGAAAAATAATCCCTCTTTTGTACTCTTATAAATATGTGTTCTGCAAAAATAGGATGAATACACGTCTAAAAAAGATAAAGCAAATGTTGCCTTATTTTGTATAAGATATTGACATACAATACAAGTTTCAGTTACCTCAAATATATCTTTCATATTTATTCAGATGATGATTATTTTGTTTGTTGTATTGAATATCGGTTTCTGTTTCCAAGTATCATTTTGAGATTCCTGCATAATTAATCCTAAATATGTCTGTCATTGAAAGTAAGATTCATGCAGCGAATTCAACAAATTATTGTATGTTTTTAAAATCTATGTTCACTTTTAGTGTGTTCGCTGTCAATACTTAGTGGAAAAGGAGTTATATTAAAAAATACTCATTTGTACTAATACCACTTTTATTTTAAATGATCAGAACCGGTTTCAGTAAATTTAGTTGTAGTGGATTTACTGCCAATCATTCATGTTTTTTATGTTTATCTGTAAATTCCTTTTATTACCAATTGTTTGTAACACATTAATAATTTTATTTTGTCTTATATAAATAGCACTTTAATATTGTATTCTCTTATCAGTTGATAATGTTCGTCATGAGCAAAACCAGTCAAGATCATTTAAAGTAAAAATGGAATTATTGCGAATGACTATTTTATTTTTAAAATTTAATCTATGACTCTGCGTGCCAAACCAAATCGGAGATTATAAATATAAAGAACAAATACTCATCGATTTTGCGATATAAATATATACTGTATTAATATATTAATAGATACTATACTATACTATATTTTAAAAAGTATTAAAGTGGTTTTATCTATACTTAAATAAAAGAGATTTTCCTCTTTAAGGTAGATATTCCCTCACGGCATTAACATTACTGAAGAATCTTTCTAGCAAAACAAAAAAGCTTATTATTTGAAGTCCCAGTATAGTTCTCAAGCGATGTTTAATTAGGATATAATTTTTAGAATACACATATAATAATTAATTGAATTTTCGTCTTGTCCCTTATTGATTATATGTAGCATATTTATAATTTAATTATATACGAGTGGAACATGTACAGTAACTGGGCGATGTTATGTAATGATCACTTGAGCAAGAATTTTGGATTTTGCTTTTTGCCTTGAATTGTACATTTCGAAAAAATGATTGACGAAATATTTGACAAGGAATGCCATGTATGATACTTTTAAGCAATATGTTGGATATACATTATATTATTGACAGATGAATTTAAAATGCAGTTTATAAAAAACTTCATTTTGGTGGATAACTGGTTGTTGCATTACAACATCCAACTTATGTTAAGAATTATGTTTTATTATAAGGGCGTAACAAATATTATATAAATGATATTTCGTGATAATATGTTGATAAACGTATTGTGACTGTATATTTTTATAGCCTTCGGCTAGTAGTAATGAACTATCCGATTTGTTTCGACGATAGACACGAAAAGGTTATGCTGTCACGTGTGGAAAACTGTCAGCCACGTTTCTCATTTATTTATATGACAGTATATGGACACAAATACGTGTAAAATAGTTCGTTAGTAAATGGGCAGGTGCACCTTATCATTTATTCACAAACAGTAATCAATGCTTTTGTGTTTAGTTGGGTTTATGGGGTGGGAAATGTACACACAGAGAGTTTGTAAGTATGTCGAATTTTACGTAGTAGCTCGTGCTACATAATATGCCATACGGTGACTATAGGGTAGTTTGGGTGTAGTTAAAACTACTAATATAGTTTTTGTTCTAGTTCTCAACCAACACCTGTGTATATATTCATGGAATAATTTTTTAAATTTGAAATACATGATATACTATGTGCCATAACTCGTTAGCCTAAAGAAGAGTAAACTTCTTTTTTCAAAAAAGGTTAGTAAAATTTCGAAAGCAATATAACATGTCAATAAATAAGATTGCTCTATGTTTGTTAATTACGCGTTGACGTTATTATTTCTTTAAGCAAAAAAAAAAAAGTAAATTACATTAAAATATACATTTTTTTCTTATATATAAGAAGCCTAGAGACCCACTTCTTCGTAAACAGAAAAAAGACAAATTGTTCTTTTATATCAGTACTCAAATATTATGGCGAAATCTCACTTTTTCTCAAAACTCGATTTTGGCGTGTTTGATCTCAATCTCATAACATATGTAAACCCACATATATTATTTTACGGAAAATAAATGATCATGGCATATGTCTCCGGAAAGTTTCTGTATGTTTGGAATGTCTCTGTTAAGTTGGACACACACGATCATTCCGAAATGCAGAAATGTCGGGTAATAAAACGATAAAATGAGACGTTAATTGTTTTTAGCGATGCAGTGTTTCGAATGGCCACAGACGAAGAACAGAGTTCACCACTTCAACCGCCTAAATAAAAACACTCCTAATAAGTAAACTGCCGTAATTTGAATTTTGGCTACTTTGAGTTATGAATGAAGCTTAAACAATTTCATCTTTTCCATCGTCGGAGAAAACTGCGGTTTTATTTGAAATACATTTCACGAGACACCCAAAACTTCAGTATAATTTTAAATACGATGACTAAAAATTGCAAAATAGCACTAACTACAATACCCGGAATAAGTACAAAAGTGTTCCATTGATCGTTTCATATTGTCATGATTATTATTTCCAATTGCAAACAGACAGCAATGACAACGAAAATGAAAAATTGTATTAAATATGAATTATAGCTTTAGCTTCGCAGAAATCATTGGAAAAATACATATTCTTCATACTAAATTCACTTCAAATGCACGCAATTGAGTCCGTTTCAGTTAAAATCGACAATATCAATAATTGATATAATCAAACATTATAAATTAAAGATTTCTATTTTTATAATTCTATTTTGATAAAAAATTTAGTCTTATGTTTAACTACTATGAATTGATGAAGTATATAATTAGTTACATTTTCGTTTATGTTTTATTTTGCATTGTGAACAGGCATACTTGCTTAAAACCTTGGCTCGAAAGAATCTTTTGTTTTCTGAAAAATTAAAATTATTACATACGGCAGTCGACCTAAACAGTAGCGAAAATGCAGCAAGCATCTGATTATATGTCAAGTTCAGCACACTTTGGTGACTTGATGAATAGGGCTATTAAGTGTTTCTACCATCGATTTTACTTCCAGGGGTGTACTTAAATAAAATTGGTCATATTAAATATATGTGTAGAGTCAAATTCGTTTTAATGTTTTTTATAGACAAAAAATCGATTTATTTTAAGATTATTTACCTAGCTTGTAGTGTAAATGTGCTATATTTGTTTTTGCGAAGTAGCACATAAGACGTTATTATTGGTTTATATTATGTATGAGTATAATAAATACCCTAAAAAATAATGAATCTCTTTTGTTCTTATTCTACGCTTATTTTATAACAATCAGAACCGGTTTCAACATTTCACCACGAGCATTTTCAACTAAAAAAAATATATGCCATATTCCTGGTTCTGGTGACAATAAAATAATTGTTCTATTATTTTTCAATATAATGCATTTCTAAGGAGAGACATTGAACACTTAAAAATTGATAATTACTCAATGTATTATCATTAATCGTTTTTCGATTTACATATAAATATGTAAGTACGAAATATGAAAATATCACATTCCAAGAACTTCATCCGCCCCTGGAGTATTCACTTGTGTGTATTCACTTATTGACATTTTTTCATCGCAGACGCATTGCAGGATAGCGAACCTATGGCACGCGAGACGATTTTGCAAAAAAATAAAGTGATAATACAAAAAAATCAAAAAAGTTTTAGAAATAGTGTACAAAAAATTCAAAGCATTTGAAACTTAGTTAAAAATATTTAAACGTTATATAATGATCATAAATTTCAAGTATTTTCCTAACCTAAAAAAATACATGATGAATCTGGAAATTAATGAAAAGCCGGATGTAGGGAAAATAATAGAACAATTTGAAAATGCTTTAGAAGGAACAATATAACAATTTTCGAGAAGGTTTGCTCAGTTTCGACAACTTATAGGAACTAAAAGATCTATTATCCAGTGCAACAGTAACAATTTTTTCATAGACTTATTCCTGTGAATCATTATTCTCTTCAATGAACTGACATTATCAGACATAATCATACATAAATCAGACATAAGAAGTAGACTAACAAACGAAAGTTGTATTTCTTGTATTGTATTAAAAGCTACCAACTGTGAACTCGATATAAAACATTTAGCATCTAGCATCCAACAGCAAAAATCTCAATAATAATAAAGTTTTGAAGGTTTTTTTTAAATTTTAGTCTTTTTTATTTTGCCATTAATAGTCATGTGTCATTAAGTAAATTAGACATTTTTTATTTCCATGGCATGTGTTAAAATATATATTATTATATATTTGAACACATGCCATATTATTAAATTTTTAAAAAAGTGGCACTCAAACTTAAAAAGGTTCGGTACCTCTGATATATTTTTCTTACTCATAAACATACATTTTTATTAAGCTGAGTATATGTTTTGACTTATTTATTACCATTTGTCTGAGAACGAAGAACAAAAATAAGTAGGTACATATATTTTTAACCCTTTGATGAGTATGGCAAAATATGGTAAATATTTTGGTTTCTAATGCTTATTGCCATTCTCTTGGTTTTAATTAAAATGTCATTGTTTTTTCACATATGGGTAAAAAACATTTTTATCTGTGATTTTTGACGATCGCGTTATTTTTATTATTTGTTGCAAATGAACAAAACAATTTTGTAAAAAGGTTAAAACATATTTGTACTCCTAATCCTAATTTAGTAAAAATAAACTCACTACTCAAAGGGTTTAAATCAAAACGATAAAGCAATATCTACCGATTATGAAGCAATATTAACAATTTCTTAATTTGATAAGTACTATTGAAAATATTATATATATTTATGAAGAATTTGTACATGCGGAATCTATGAATATATGTATAATCGCATATTTTTTTAAGAGAACTAACAAACAGTGTCGTAGAAAACATTTCTTAAAATAATCTTTATTACGAGTCTATATAATCATACAGAGATCTTGCTAAGACAGAACAACCGGTAAGCTAATCGTTCTCACTGCACGTTGCTTTATAGATCGGATAGGGGGATGGAATTTTAGATACCGTAAATATTTATGTATGAAAAATATTACTCTTATGTACTGATTTCACATTATTTCAATAACGATTGTAACCGGCTTCGTTCGTTACAGACATTATAAACTGATGAAAATATAAATCAATACTGTAACACAATATAAATAAACTTAAGTGGGAGGGATTGTATCTTTTTGCATAACGTCCAATTCTGATGGAATAGTTTTTCTATAACTTGATTATAGAGTACTAGAATTGCATAATTAATATTTTTTTATAATGTACTTGCAATTCAAACTACTTATTATTGGATTTTAATTAAAAAATATATACATATGTATATGATATACCTACACTTCGACTTGAACTTCCAACCTGTTGGATATTCTTTCATTCCGCAAATGTTTGCAAATTGTTTTGTTTTATTTAGAAATTTAAACATTTTTACTCGTATGTAATGGGTCATAAAGTATGAATGGAGATGTATAGTTCTTTTAAGTGACGTTTTGAACGTTTGAATATCGGGCGTGATGTAATTAGCAAACATAATTCACTCGATTTTGACTTTAATGAGCTTGATTTATAGCATGAGCTGAAGTTTTAATGAGAAAATAAGATTTTTCGCGCTCGTCAGTGGCCGGCCTTAAGTTTGAATTTTAGATATTACTCTCAATTGCCATTGGATAATCGGTTTCTCAATATGCTCTTCGTATAGAGCTGCCAGATTTTCTGACATCAAAACCGAGACACTTTTTGTTGCTCAAAAAACAGGGCCTTGGTCTTAACTTCGGTGTTTGAACAAGAACCAAAAGAGAAAAATAATGTACGGTTGTTATATAGCCATCCAAAATAGTACATATTGGATAATTTTCTTGTAGGAATACTTTAAATTTATTTTACTCAAATCACTCACACTTTTTAAAAGATTAACAATAAAAAACTACTATTCGGGCGAGTTTTAAATTTACCGTTGATGGCTACGATATGATTAACGATTGCAAATAGATTCTCATGTGCGTATAGATCAGGGTTGCCAGTAGGGTATCCAATCCCGGGATTTCGGGATTGATAAATTTTCCGAGGAATTTGAAATCTCCGATTTGGTATACTTTTTCCCCGTATTCTCACGAAACCTCGTTTTTTTTTTTTTTTTTAGCTCACCGAGGAATTTGAATCGACAATTTGCCAATTTCATCTCACTTTTCGAGATTTACTCCAAATTTCTCAATCCCGAAATCCCGGGATCGCGACCATGTCAATCCCGGGATTTCGGGATCAGAAAATTGAACGGGATCCCGGAGTTACGGGATCCCGGATCCCGGGATTGGATGCCCTAGTTGCCAGGCATCCCGATTAACCGGGACTGTCACCGGTTTTGAGTCTCGTGTCCCGGCGTCTCGAACAAACCTCTCAGGACGCCCAAATGTCCCGGTTTACGACCAACGCCGATTATTTGGAGAAATTGGTAAATTTTGTTGGGATATTGAATTTGAAAGTCTTGGAAGAACTAAAAAAAAAAACGAGTCATGCTGGTATTTTGGGCAAATTGGTAAATTCCTGGGTTTTTGGATTCGAAAGTCAGCAAATCGGACAAATGTCCCAGTTTGACTTGTAAGAAATCAGGCAACCCTAGTTAGTATACATAAATATATCATACCGATCCGAAAATGAAATTTCAACTGTGGACTGTATTATAAAACAAACCGTCCAATATTTTTTCTGGATTTAATCTAACGCGCTGTTTGTCGTGAGCTGTGTTTTTTGTTAAATGTCGGAATACTATACGAGCACAGATAACTCTACCGTGATATCGCAACAAATTTGCAAAATAAATAGGTTTCGTGATCGTTTTAAAGCCATCGGATTTGTTAAAGCTACCGGGTTCACTCAATAACCGGCCGCCTCCGTTGTCCTCAATCGTCCGGCTGAACATTGCTTAAACCGCCGTAAAATTAGCCTCGAACAATCGAACCGGCACATTGCTCGCGGACTAAACCTTTTAACCCGTTTTATTACATAAGCGCTACCATAGATAATTTTAATCCAGCACGTCATGCAATTTAAATCATCGGTAGTCATTTAAATCCTTCCTAATTCAAATTTTGACAGAAGGCTATTTGACTAACTTCATTATTGATAGTAATTTTAATTAATAGCCTTTTAACATATATTTAAAAAGTTTTTATTATATTGGTTGTTTAAGAATGATTCGTATATTGTTTATGGGTGGTTGGAACGGTCTATAATCAAAAGTATTATATATATATTATACAACTAGAAATGGCCATAAATAGCCATTTATAAAATATTTTTTTCATTATATTTGTCGTTCAAGAATGATTCGTATAATTGCTATAGGCCGAGTGAAACGGTCTACAGCGATATCTATGATTTAAAACAAATTTGAAGTGAAGTATTAACAAGTATTGGTGTAATTATTTATACTCCAGCTTAATAATATTTAAAAACATCTTAGATAATAAAAGAATTTCTTATCAATATATTCCGCTAACTATTTACTGTATAAAATTAACTGAAAGCTAGTGGCGTCCAAAGGTAGTGTACCTTTGGACGCCACAAGTACCTTTTATTTTTTCTATAAATTAATTTATTTCAACCAAAATATACTACTTATTTTTTCAAATAAAGTCAGCATATACGATATGTAATAGATTAATATCATCAATCCTATTTTGAAATTGAACAAATCTTCAATAAGCAGTTACTATTTCAACACTTAAATAGTTACAAATGTCGGAACGAAAGTTGAAAATAAAATAAAAAGCGAGTGGTGATATCAATATATTTTATTCTGTTGATATTGAAAATAAACAATTTATTGTAAGAAAATAAGAGGCCGCTGCTTAATCACGCCACTAGCTCTCTGTTTATTATATACAGAAAACTGTATAATAGATAATATCTTAAATCAACTGGGATGTTTTTAAAATTCTATTCATATCGATTTAATCAATTGAACAGTTGTTTGTCAATATGTCACTTATATATATATTTTTATTAATAGTTGTCGCTGTAGACCGTTTTGCTCAAAAGCAGAATGTTTAATTCCTGCTTCAATATTTGTTAATATTTAGTTAATTGACTCGAAGTTTAAAACAACATTCACCCTTCGTTTGAAGTTCTCCTTTTAATTTACATACTTTGCCTACTACCAATATTGCACTTGTATACCTCTATTAGGATAAATATTTGCATAATTACTATTTTAGCGATGAATATCGTATATACGTACATAAGTTATTCTAACCTTTTTTGAAAGGGTTAATTGTTTAGACGTTTTATAAGTTAATAAGTATCTGCGATTAAGGGTCGTTTATCGCGACCAATTGCAGATTATGACATAGTCCTCGTAGCGTGCGTAGTCAAGTGGTCAATGTCATTGGTATCGGTCGCAGCGCTCAAGGGTTCAAATCTCGGTAGATACGGACAGTTTCATACATTGACCAACCAAACAACCAATGGATCACTTCAAATATTATTCGTTATTCGGATATTCGATTTGAAAAGCGTGGATGTTTGCACTTCTAATCCAAAAATCGGGATGAAGTTAGAACGATTGGCTAAAAACTAGTCATATTTTTTTAATCTCTACACTCTTCGAATAAAAAAAAATAAGAAACCGATTAACAATCAGTTTTTAAAGAAAAAACTATATTAATAAGCACCATAAAAAGTCAGTATGTTATGCATTAGAGCGAACAAACGAAAAATATGTACTCCTCGTGTAAAGTTTGAATGGGTGTTCAGCTTTCAACGTGTGCAAAACTATAATACTAATTAACTAATCGTTCTTTCCACGTCATATTATAATGGTGGGAGGCATTATAACATCACAAACAGCCTTCCCTCGCCACACATAAATGAATTGAAAAAACAAAGAATGAGTTAATTTGTTTGGGAATTCAAGCTCTTGATCACGTTGCCGAGAAAGACGAAAACACTGGCGTTACTAGCCAGCTACATACAGTAACTGAGAAAACATTAAAAACATATAGATATAGGCAATTAGAATATGTATGTTATGGATATTGAAATCAACTCTAATATTAGCTGGTAGAAATAGTGTTAATGGCCACACGACTAATCACGTAAATAAATAATGGAACATATTTTTCGTTACATTTTTATAGATGTATCAAAGATAATGTGAAGTTTCTACAATACAGAAATAGGTTGCTTTTGAATGGCGAGGAATACTCGACAAATAAAAAATTGACAATCGTTATTTGATTGTGTAAAACTGTAAAATATAAAATTATCAAATAATATGACTCAACATAAGTAAGTTTAATAAAAATAATAAAAGATTTTTAGTACTTTTCCACTTAAATTTTTATTTGATCAGGACCGGTTTCGCTCCTCGCGTGCATTATTAACTGATATTATCAGTTGATAATGTTCGCGAGGAGCGAAACCGGTCTTGATCAAATATTTTTTTTAAGTGGAAAAAGTACTAAAAATCTTTTAATATTTTTATTATAATGCCATTCCACCAAGTATTGACAGTGAACACCTTTAAAGTGATAAGTAAGTTTATATAATAGATCCTCGATTATCCGGACTAATTGAGGATGTTGTAGTTAAGATGATAAAAATCCGGATAATCGGAAAAAAATCATAATTGATAATGAAAGAAAAGTACAATCAGCATCATTTTTTTATTTACCTAGATTTACATATACATAGCTTCAATATCAAAATATTTTTATTGAGAAATTCAATTAATGATTTTTGTCTACAGTTATAAGTTCTGTTTGAAACTACCAAATCGCGAATTCTTTGAAGGCATTATTTGTCTTGTGTTACATTCTTCTTGGTTCCTTAGCCACTTTAGAGTGAAATTTAAACACTGGAAAGCTTCATAATGTGTAGAACGAGTCCCCTCCTTCTTGTGAAATCTCTCGCTGTTTTTTTGATCTTGTATTAAGGCATATATTTTTTTAATTATTTCCTCATCTTAAAAAAAAATATTCACGTAAAAATTGTGTTTATTTTTAACAATCCAGTTTTTCTATTGTAATAATATTGTAAAAAATAAATGATACTTGTATTTATTTTCGCGGTTTCTCATCTCTATTTGCAAAGCATCTAGTTTGACGGAAGAGCTAAAAGACACGTTTTATAATGACAAATGCAACATAAATATTTTCGTAGTTGTGAAACATAACGACATGTTTTCGAGCCAAACTTTCGCTACAACACGCGCTCGAATGATTTCCCTGTAGAAACAAGTCCGTAATATGTTCGGAAAACAGGAACAAAATCCCAAAGTACAGAAAACCGCCATGAATTATAAAATTGGATAGCTTAGGTTTCGAAAATACCGATACGGTTTTTGCTTTTATCACAGCGGGATGGATTTCTGCACGGTGTTCCGAAAGTGATAATTTAGTGATATAATGCAGGACCTACCGTATTCACACTTAGATCGACTTTGATGTCTGCGCATGTGTATGTGTATGTATGGGCATAAGGTATTAAGATATATTATAATTTGCATATAAATGCATATGGTGTCGCATGAACTGGCTTCACCGTGGATTTCTCACATCTGAAACGATCTAGCCCAAAGAGACTCGAAGAACTTTGGCACTAAAGCGATTATGGACTAAAGATTTCACTAACAAAATAAAAGTCACTTGGTTGAAAGGCATTATATATACTAAAAAATTTGCTTTTTGTACTGATGACAAATTATTTATTATTCCGTTTTCGTTAATTTTGCATTGCCGGTCCTGATATATAACAACTAATGTTGAGCAAAGTGTTTTATTGAAAAAAATCATACTGAATATATGTATGTACAAATAAAAAGAGTCACAACGTGTTACATGTTGATAAATGCGGTTATTTCGATTTTCCCACGTGATATTTTTTCAAGTATCACATTTTTAATTTAAAATATTTAGCATCACAGATAAGACAAGGTGCCCTTGTTTAGATTTTGTCATTAGAATTAGCAGTAAATGGTGTTGTATTTTAATCTTATAAAAGAACTTTCTTTCCTGGCACCGTGTACAATAAAGAGCACCAGAGGCGGTCATTTCCACAATCGCTCTAACGATCGTCCGGTAGTGTTTACTTACCCGTTCTCTACGGATACACGGAGACAATGTTTTACACATGTAGAAAATGTATATAACGAATATTATCTATATTACGATTAAACCAATACTGTGTTTGTTATATATATAATACATTTATGAACATCGCTCAACTCTGATTTTGTGGGTTTCCCTTTATCCCAATTCGGTAATTTTGAATGAAGAGCATTTTTTGAATTTATATTTAATAGCAAAAGGACGAAATCCACAGTTTTTCAGAAACAGTTTCTTTTCGATCATTTTTACAACTTATATACGTTATATCAAAAAGATGTAAGCTGAAAATGTCGAATTAGAGTCTAAATTTAGCATTAAAAAAAGGGCATGGAAAAAGAGCCCACAAAAAGGTCTTTTTTAAACTATTTATTGAATTATTATTAGACCTAGTCAATAAAAGATCGGTTTATTAGACTTTGTGCTCTTAAATGTCGTGTATGTATCTTATTTGGACTTAGACCCTAAGTCTTTAAAAAACATTTTTTGCTCCTTCCGTAAAATTTGTTATGTGAGGATTACGTACTTTTGCCTTTACACGATTGAATCGAAGGCGTAAGAGTTTTCTATTATAAGTCTATTGTGAATAGTGAACTGATAGTCAATAATCTTTGTATATTTTTTAAAATTAAATTAAAATTCAATTAACATTCAATTGATATTACTACAAGGAAACGTACTCAAAATGTAACGAGAGAGTCCAGCGTATATATAATTGGTTATACATTAATCAATGAATAAAAGTACTTAAATATTTTTTTTGTACTAAAAAAAACTCGGGTGTTTGCGGTATACCTTTAATATCCTCGGTTTTAATAAAATTTACGAATGAAAAAATAAATGACATTGAAGTTTTGAAGATTATTATTAAATATATATAAAAAAAACAAATTATTGGATGAGAAATTGCTTATTTACGTGTGAACGTAAGCGTTTTTTTTTTAAAGCGCTTAATGTGGCGCTGTGCTTCTTTTAAATTTAAGAAACATCATAAATTTCAATTTCATGAAAAATCCGAACGTAAAAGCAATACATTTTCATTACAGGGATGGAAATGAAATTACACTGTATCGAAGAAAAATCACCATGAGAGCTTTTTTATCGTCTACGCCGTAGACACTACGGTAAATACAATAACTTTAGTAGAATGAGCGAGTATTTAATATTTTGAACGCTTCTATAAAACTATATATGAATATAAAAAAACATATTTTAAATTTAATTATTAAACTGCAGTAGTCTGCTATTTTTTAAAAAAAATATTTCTGCTCCAAATGTGGAGCATGGACGGATTCATAATGGAGCTATGTCGGAAGAACCTTTTTAACAAGTACTATCAGTCAGTTGTTCAACTATTATTTTTTTGTTTGAGGAGAGATAGAGAGACCTTTCGGGATCGAATTGTAGGAAGATAAATTTATACATCGCAAACGTATATACTTTTAAGCGCAAATCCATAAAACGATTAAAAAAATAATTTACGAGATTGTCCGTACTAGGATTTGACCCCTGAGCACTGTTTCCGAAGCTTCCAGCATTGACCACTCGGTTTTAAGTCAGGAAGACCCATAGATAAATAATATAAAAAAACTTTTCTTTTACTAATTCCATATATTTTTTTAAATAAACGTCAGGGCCAATTTCGCTCATTAAGTCCGCCACATGTGTTTTTAATACCATGCCTTGCCACCGAAAACTGATATTGACCGACTTTACTGTGATATACAATCAACTCTTTTCATGATTTGGTAATAACACGGTTCAATAAACATAAAAAATATCATATGTTTGCACAAATTATTTGTTCTGCCACGACTCCCATAAACAAAAACACAGAAGCGGTTATCGGATTACCTTATTAGGTATTACGAGAAAATAAACAACACAAGACAGTAATAGCATACCGAAGTCTTCATTAGATTGAATGTGATAGGATCTAATGAAGCGATTGATTCAAGCGAAAAAAGTGCTTTTATGTCCAGCCTCTCTAAAAGTCTCCGCTTATAATCAAATAGCGATAAATAGTATTACCTTTTAATTCTAATATATATTTAGTATAATTTACTTGTCGGGTTTTCATTATTATCTTTGTTCTCATTATAACCTTTCATTGTTTCAAATAACACAAATTTTCAAATTCAGAAAACAAATCTTAAATTTTTCCATGAATTCTATCATTTTTCACACAGTTTTTTGTGGAATGTATCTACCGCCCAAAAATGTGTTGAGTGTATATTTTTTTAAAAATTAAGTTCTCTCTAAAATCAATTATGTTTTTTACGCTGTATTCATATTGAATAATAAATTCCTTGATTGAGGAATGTCTAATGACGATTTACCGACGTAAGGCTTTTGAAATAATCTCAATTTGGTGTATTACATATTCTTTTGCGAACGGATATTGGCCACGTGAAGAGAAAAACGACATGCAACGCTATTGTTTGGCGACGTGCTTTGAATACCGATCGGATACAATGGAGGAATGCGCGATAGCGTAAGAATTGTAAACTTACAAAGGTTTTTCGAAAGTAAAATTAAACCGTTTATGCCCCTTCTATAATTTTTATTTTATACGGTAGCAAAAACCAAAAATTTGATATTATTGGATTAGTACATAATATTATAAGATAGTCAAACGATTTTTTTTGAAAATAGTGGTTTAATAACTCGTGTCCGTGTTTTCGGATTCAAATCCCATTTCGAACAGTCTCACAAATTGGTTTATGCTTTTCTGTTCGAAGACATGAATGTCTGTTTTATCTAAAATTTCTTCCTACCTTGTTCGATTCTTAAAAAGCGAGGCGTAGTGAGAGTGATAAGTTAACCAGTTTTTTCTGTCCTAGTCCTATCCTTGTATCTCTACTCTCTTTGAAAAAAAAAGATGTCAAGGAACTAAATAGCAAGCAGTTCTCGTAGAAACACTTCTGTTAGATAAAATCCACTAAGAGTCCATATGCTCCACATTGGTGGAGAACATGTTTAAGTAAAATGATTTTTTTATTCCCACTCTCTTTAAAAGAGAGAGATAGAACAACTGAGTAACAAGCAGTTCTCTTAGAAAAACTTTACTTGGGATAAACTATTATATTTGTGGTTGAAGAAAACTCATGCTAAAACTGGGCAAGACTCAAAATAATTTAATCATAACAAGTGAAATTAATTAAGTGTGTCTATTGTAATGTAAAATAAATCGACAATATGTTTTGACCCATCTTCCATCTTCATAATAAAGCAAAAATTTTCATGTAAAGTAATTATTAATTACAGCTTTTTAAAGTGAAGCTTTTATCCTCTACCATAAATATGACTGTACAGATAATAACTTCAGTTATGGTCAGTGGCAGTTAAAGGCAGTTAAAGCGTGTTGCGCAATCCCAGGGCCGTTGCAGTGGTTAATCAATCGTCTGATTTCGATGAATTGTCGCTGAACCGCGGCAGGGGCGCTCGGTGGGGGACCTAATGAGAGAGAGGGCCGCCCACCGGATCGCTCGATCTAAATCGAATACATCCGGCCAGGCAGCGCTCACATTTCTACCAATTACGCCACCCTCCGATGAAACAAACGAGACTTAATGAGGAGTCGCAGCAGATGACAGATGCTTGCCAGGTTAGGGCTGGTGATACCTGTTCACGAATTGTTTTCGTAAAGTAAATTGAATTACGTGATTACCTGCAAGGGGCAGGTAATTGGTTACGCTACTCGTTTACATGTGTTGTAACTTGCAACCCCTCTTGCAATATTTTGGGGGTATTCACTAGAAATAATACGACACGACAAGTGCACGTGTTTTTCCACCACCGGTTTTTTTATTTATACAAAGGAAAAAAAATAGATAAAATAATGTTTTCAGGAAGAAATAAACACACGCAATGTTCAAATTTTTTCTTTAAAGTATTTATATAAATCATATTCATAATTCAAAAGCATTGAGGTGCTAAAAAACTCTTTTATACATTAATGATGTGCAATATATAGATTTTTTCCCTTGATTTTTGAATAGTTATGAACTATTTTATACTAGCCTCCATGCCTACCCTCTATTTACCTTGTTTTCTACCTTTCAATATTTAAAAAAAATCATTGCTTTAATGTTAACGAATATGTTTCGTTATGAGATATGTAAAAATAAATTATACTGCAATAAAATTTGGTTGAAGTTTTGCTTTTTAACCACAATAATACTGATTGCTGTTAATTAATATGTGAATTACATTAAAATTAAACAATTTAATACATAACAATATACGAAATATAAAACAGCCAAATCCCTTTACAATGTATGTATGTGTTTTTTTTTTAAATATCTGTGTGCCCCACTGACCCAACTCGTACTGGTTTCCTGTGCAGATTCCCTAACGGCAGAACCTTACTCCATTATAAGGAAAATCACAAAGAGGGCAATACCTTTAGAAGCAATTTAAATTCTAATAAGCAAAAGTGAAAATTGGGCAGGATTTTTTTACAACACCATATTTTTAAAGGCATATAATTATCAAAGGGCAAGATTTTTATTATTTTTTGAAATATTTAATATCAAACGGATTAATTTTTTTAATAGTGTTGTCAAAATATAATTTTGATTAGAATCATTGCATGAGATTTTTTTATCGTGTTATTTCAAAAACTTGAGAAAGAGTTGAGTATACACTCAATGATATTACTCGTTGTTTCATTTTAATTTGAAATCGCTATTATATGTCGCTTAAATCTTCGTGCAGTGGTCATGTTTACAACCGCTATGCAAGTCATGCGCGCTACAGGTATGCCAACTATGCTTTTAATAGTGGTCATCCAAATGGAAACAGTTAAAATGCGGAATCATAATTATGGACCAAGAAATCGTCCGTATTCGCAATATAATTCTTAATCACTAAATCCACTACACGGAATTACTGAAATACGGTTTGGTTATGTAACTAAAAGAAATAATTTTGTCAATTATTAAAATATAAAATAATAGGGCGTGTTAAAGCATGTTTGGCTGATTTTACCAAGATGATAAATTGATGATAAATTGGTATTGAAAATAAAATTAATACGTTAAAAAATATCTACAAGTGACAAGACTATGTAATGTTACTTTCGGCATCACGTCAAGTGACTGCTAATTCAATCAAGTATACAAAAAGTGAGCTTAGACATCTATGTGAGCTCTTAGATTCGAGAATAACATAACACTTTTCGGTATGCAATACCGCGTTAGTGACAATTCTACTATAACTATGTAAATCTGGTTTTTGGCAAATGTGCATTCATATAATACCGGGTTTCTGGTAAATCAATATTTTTGTAGACAACTTTTAATTTCAATTCAATGTTATATCACTTGAAAACATACTTTTCTGTTATTTGAAAGCATTTCGGTGGCCACCGAAAACATTAACATAACAAATGAATTTTCCTAGTAAAAAAAAAACACAAATCTAATTTATTAACCTTATTTTGATTTTGAATTCACAGGAAATAAAATTCATAAATTAAAAAAAAGTATACAATTTTTTCATTCTTTTGTACAATTTATTTCACTAACGTCACTAGCGGGGTGTTGCATGCCGAACAGCGATAAAATATGTAATGAAAATTGAAAATTACAAATGCAGTACGAACCATTCATTTATTTTGTCTTTGAGTGTATGAAATAATTGTTTATAAACTCGAAGGAAATAAATTGACTGGACTGTCAACGGCAGCGCACTCAGGGTTCACGTTGACAGGTCTAATGTATTTTTACAGCCATGTGGTTTGTCGTAGAAATAAATTAGGGCGTCTGTTCCTTCTACGTGAGGGAATTTGAGGGTGGTGTTCAATTAATAATAAGCATAATTCATTTTTTGTGATAAAATTTATGTTGCGTACAATCCCGGTTTGTAATAGTTAAGAGTTGTAAAGATTTCGACAGCAGTAGAGGAATCAATCAAGGCAACAGAGTTTCTGTAGTACATATTTGTCAATTATATGAAGTATTAGCTTCAGCTGTAATGCCGTGTACTGTCTTTTAAAGCTGCAACAATAAATAATAAACAATATTATTTCAATTCGATATGACAATAGATAATAACAGATATAATATATTAAAATATTAGGTTCAGTTCAGAGATATATGTACATCTGTAAAAAATATTCTAATATTATTTGAGGGTTAGACTTGCAGATAAATTAAGACTCACAATTATATATTATGTAACGTTACAAAAAAACAAAAATCAGTAAAATACGATGAAAAAAGTCGGTTTTGAGTATTCCAAAAGATTGCTGAAAGCTAAAGCTAAATCTACACACATAATAAAACAATGTAATATGTATTAAATAAAAAATTCCATGTCCCCATTTGAAAGAAATATCTCACTTTTTCATTATCAAACATAAGAGCTATAATAGGGACAGTGTGATAACTAGATATAAATAAAATTATACAAAACATATAATCTTTAAATATCTCACAATAAGTACATATTTCTTATTTACATCAGTGATGCTTTCATGTGGTGATATTGTATTTTAATTGAGTAGCATTTTAGGTGTACCTTTTTCACAATTGCTTCCTTTTTGTAATTTATTAACATGCTATAAATTAAAAAAAAAAAATTCGTAGCTTCCTAATTAATTCTTTTTAGTATAATAGATTAACGTCCTATAATCTAGGTCTTTTCATCGTATTCGTTTGTCGAAGGCTCTTAATTGATGGCATAATCAATCGGCGCTGACACATTGGAAATAAATCGACTAATTGAATCACCGTGCTGATCGACCCAAAATAATTTATCGCAATTTTCCATCGAAATGAGAGTAATTGAAAACTTATATATATTTTTTATACGATCCTCTTGTCAGAATTGAGAAACACACAAGTGTGCACAAATAAATACACTTAACACTTTTTTTATAAGGTAGATATGTTCCACAAAAAATCGTCTAAAAAGTGATGGGATTTATAGAAAAAATTAAAATTGGTTCGTTTAATTTAAAAAAACCGCCCTATTTGGAAAAAGAAGTTTTGTAAAATAATGAAGACTGAATAATTAAATTACACAAAATATTATTCATATTATGTATTATATTTAATGAGTCTATTATGAGAGACTGGACATAAACCGCTTTCATCATTAGTAATGTCTGACACGTCTTATGTGTTAAGATAAAGCCTTTTGTTTTTGTTACTGTCTTTTGTTGTTGAATTTATTATTATTATGAAATCCGCTAACTGCTTTTGTGTTTTTTTGTTTCTGAGAAATCGTGTTAGGACGTAAAAATTTTGTAGTCGTAGTGAACCGTGTTATTTTTAAATCGTGTAAAAAAGAGTTGAGTGTATCGTTAAAAGCTGACGCTAAATAATAAGCATCAAAATGTTCAGATTTCATTTCATTACATTACCACGCCCACCTTTTCGTCCATCTATCGGTACACAAATGAAACAAGTAAGACAGTTCCCGCGAGGTGCGACCTACTTTTGTATTAAAACACTAAACTTCATACCCTTCGACTTTCTCTAATTAAAACACACCTTCTTTAGCGTGACCAGAAGCCTTTATATCACTGTTTCTTCGATTCAGTATCCAATGTTCAAATAATAATCACAGAGAGATTCATTATCATAAGAAAGTCACGTGTAATATTGATAGAAATACTAAAATAGAACATTGTCGTTCAGATCATTAATAAATTTAAAGATCTCAATGTGATAGAAACATAGATTTTTTGGGTGAGTGAAATTGTCAACAGTGACATCTATAATATCAAAAATAATGGCGTATTTACAAACATTCGTGTAATTAATAAAATCTAGCTTAATAAGATTCGCAAAACATGCCAACTGAGTAAAGTATTTCTTATTATTATATCCCACTAACATTTATATTTAAAAAAATAACAGGGAGCCAGTGGCATGCTTAAGCAATCACCTCATATGATTTTACATGCCCCTGACTCCTTGTTTATCAAAGACTGGTAAGTTTTATTAGAATATAAAAAAAAAAATGCTTAACTTAATTAGAATGTTTTGAAAATCCGATTAAGCTTGATTATATCAATTACACGGATGTTTATAAATAAGTCGAAGAAAAGTTCTACTTTTCTTAACAGCTTAACGACCGCACGTTTTTTTTTCTAGAATTTCACTTGGCGGCCGGGCAATTTTGCGAAAAATTCGCAAAAATTGTGATTTTACTAAATTCACTATAATTTGTAAGCCAATTGAGATATCTTTACCAAATTTAATATTCTTAGCTTCCAGATACTTCGCCTATACGCATATATGAGTCCGCCGGCCAGCAACCTTTGTTTTTCAAAGACTCAAATACACGTCCAGCGGTCGTTAAGCTGAATATAAATAAATAAACAATTTTTCGGAAATACACTTTATTTATGTACCTACTAAGTATGAGCACAAACGAAATCTTCTTTGTTCAACCTGATATTTTCCCGCTATATATGTATCCGTTGTATCGAGGTTATACTCAGAGGTAGGTAATAAATAATAATATGTATAGCATCCACTGCAGGGTTCGTCAACCTTTTTATGCCTACCGCTCACCATTGCTTATTTTTCACAATAAAATTTCCTTACCGCCCACCAACATTTCTATATTTCAATCCAGTATATGAGTGAAAAAAATTCCAGATGGAAATTAGGATAAATAAAAATCCCCCATCGCCCACCACGGAAGGCTTTACCGCCCAATTGTAGACCAGGTTGACGACCCGTGATCTACTGCAGGGTTTCTCAACGGTGGGCCATGTGGCTCCCCAGGGGGCCACAGAGATTTATTTTTGTTTTTGGGAGCCACAACACAGTTCAGGGGGGCCACGGGTAATTTTGAGCAAATTGAGGATTTCAAATTCCTCGGTGAGCTAAAAAAAAAAGGTCTTTAGGAGATATTCCGGGAAAAAGTATACTAAATTGAGGATTTCATATTCCTCGGTGAACTAAAAAAAGAAAAGGACTTTCGGAGATATTCTGGGAAAAAGTATATCAAATCGGGGATTTAAAAAAAAAGGTATGGGGGGCACAGAAAAATAAAGACACTCAAAAGGGGCCACGCTCCCAAAAAGGTTGAGAGACACTGATCTACTGTATAACTAATCGTTATAGGAATCTGCTTAGAATCAGACAAGGAGATAGTCCATCTGTTGAGTGAATCAAATATGAATTAAACATTTCGACTGCTCTAAACAGCAAGTTGTAATAATATTCAATAGATGGCAGCAAACTTGTATTGATAGATCTAGACGCGGGCGCATATTTTATTGTCGACGCATGCGCACAAAGTTAACGCGGCCAGTTCAACTTTTTCCAAACCTGATGGTCGACTGAGAGCGTTGTGGTCTCTCTTCACAAATAATACATTTATCGAAGATTTAGTGCTTACGAATAACTTGCGTTGACGACTTCAATACAAAATCGTGCGTCCCCCCGATTGTCTGTCACTCGTTGAGATTATTTTCCTGTTATTCCTGGACAAAATTAGTGAGAATTACATTTAAAAGTTTGTAGTTTTGTGATTGTTTTTTTTATCATAATCGTATTGTTTTTGTGTTGTGTATCGAACGAACGACTTCAAAATGGGAAAGAATAAGCATCATTCATCGTAAGTAATCAATTATATTCATAAATTATCAAAATCTGTATATAATTAAATTTATAATATCACTTTATTTACGGAAGCCAAGCTAACGGCGCAACATTAAACTTTGTTTAATTTATGCATTAGAATTTGACAAGTTTCATTGTTTACTTTTATTACACCTGTTTTATAAAGAATGTTTACAAACGAATATTCAGAGGTAACCAATGTGGCACACTGAATTAAAAAAATATTTTTTTATGTTTTTGCCACAAAATCTTATAATTTATTTGGTGATTAAAAACAACCAAGATATGCATTTTTATAGCTTAAAAAAATATCAAAATTGATAAATGATTTTTTTATAGATATTAATATTTATTATATGACACTACATTTAAGGTGACACGTATATAAGTCTTCTATCGCATGTCCATACAAATATTTAATACAATGTACGTATCTAATATATTAAACTATTTTATAATATGAAAGGTATGTATGTCCTATTTTAATAATGTGAGATTAAAAAATAATCTCTTATAATATAATTTTGATCTATAAACCGGTATTTCAAAAAATATACTCCTGAGATATTAAACTTATAATAATTCAGATACATAAACAAAAAGGACAATATTGTTTTTCATACCACTATATAATTGATTTAATACATGTTTAATTTAAGTAGCTCAGAAGGAAAACTATCAAATAAAATAAAGCCGTTTCAAGCATAGTATTATCAAACGGTTGATGACAATATAGAATATACTTATGCCTAAAAATAAGAAAAGATTTTTAGTACTTTTTCCACTTAAATTTTAAATTTTAGAGTACTTTTGTACTAAAAATCTTTTATTATTTTTAATATAATGCCATTCCACCAAGTATTGACAGTGAACACCTTAAAAGTGAAAAAAAAACTTATGCCTGTTGATTTTGGCTTCAACAACTGAAAACTTTCTTTTGGCAGCGATTGTAGGACGTATACCGATTCTAGATGACTTTTCAATTGTGAAATTTTGCCAACAATTTTACCGTTAATTCACTTTAGAAACTTAAGTTTTGATGGGCTTATTTAAATTCAATTATTTCACCAATAATCGCAGAAAATAGTCAAGCATCGAAGTGAAGGTTTGCAGATATTGATTATTATTGGTGTAATTTTATATATATGAAATGAATTCGTTTCAGAAATGCTTTAATATTTTTCGATCAATTGATTCGATTGATCGGAATTGATTCGATATATACACTGGCTTTATGTTTAAAGAAGGAAATGGATTTAATCTGAAAAATAGCCATTGGACATAAAATGGTTTTTTATTACTTCTTAATTCAAGAATATATTATTCAGATAAATGACTGCAATTTATAATTTTGTAATCGGGCTACCTTTTTATGTTAGTCAAATATATTGATACTATAGCTAAGAATTCAACGGTCTTAGACGTTCGTCGTCTTCTTGGGCTGGTCGACTTTAAAAACGATCCATGAATCATGTTTAAATGATACATGTGATTTGTTCATTTCTAACTGCAAACGGAGCCAAATAATAAAATATCTTTATATCATTACTGTCTCCAAAAAAATAAACTTTAAGCTACTGAATAAAGATCAGTTTTTGTAAAGAATTTATATTAAATTTATGATAAGATCTAATAGAAATACCTACATGTATTGTAGAAGTAAATGCAAAAACAGATCAAAACAGAAGCAACATCTGATATAAATATTTCTCTACAAATGTGAAAGTGTTATTGACCAAAAATCTTTTGTTAAATGTAGAAATTGTTTCGTAATGATAGATTAGTATGTATTCACTATTAAATTAAAGTAAACAAATATACAAATGATAGGTGTTAGCTGTAATACGTGTTTGAAACATCGTAGTCATTAATTTAACGATGTACACAATAAATAATGGTTTCAAATGGTAATTTTGCAATTCATAACAATATTGCTAAGTGAACATTTAATTGAACGAAATTTTACTAACAGACCGACGAATAAATTTAGTATGTTATTATTGTAATACGGAGAGCTTTGCTAATTTCATCTCAATTAATCGAATAACTGAAAGCTTAAAGCTTATTTAATTTTAAACATATACGTATTAAGTTACCAGTAGTAAGTATTATTTATAGAAGTTGAGATTTTTACTTTAACAATAGTTTAATGGCATTTTTAAGAATTCGTTTACTTTGTTTTAATAACAGTGTACTTACCTTTACTCTCATTAAAATTAATTTAGTATTGTTTTGATTTTTTATTATGTATTTTTATTATGTGCTCGTTGTGAAACACTGCTTGATTCTTTATCAGCATAAGAACATAAATAACTCTGATAATAGTTATGTTGAAATTAGTGTTTAAATAGAGTAGAAATTTACAGAAATATTTTGTTTGTATGTATTTCAATGCATGGATGTATTTCAATAAAAATGAAAAAGGATTAACGATTGCTAATTGCTCAATTGAGTATGTCTTGTTTAATGTGTTAAATTTTGATCATTAAATGTCATTCGAGCGTTCAAAAAGAATTAAAAAAATATGAATATATTTTTGTTCACGAATCGGTTACCATGTTAATGTGGATGAAGACTTTTCTGAAATTCAAGTATGGTTATATGATATTTTAAGTTTTAAATGATAGTTGACATCAATTTCAATTGATTGTTGAAGATCTAAGCTATTATTATTAAAAATAATTATGCACACATACAACTTGTGAGAGACAAACAAATGCCAGTAAAAGATTTGTATACTTGTAACTGTAAGTCTGTACTCTGTACGCTACACGAAAAGTCATTTTATCATCAGCGGAAGTGGTTTCGTCAACCCTCCCAACACTCCCTTACTCAATAATCAAAAGGCAGATAAGGTGCGGAGCGGGTTAGTTGCTTCAGTGTGTCACGTCGATGCGCTGTTTTCTGTGAATATTACTGTAAAAATAAGAGATATTGTAATAAATTTCCTATCAAAGAACTAGCAATAACAGCATAAATAACAAAATTGAATAGTTAGTTTCTAAATCCGGCTTCCCCGACTTATTTATGTTGTTATCGAATCAGCATTTATTGTTATATAATTGTGTATTTCAATAATAATAGTTATTACATCTCTGTTCGTCTATGGTGTAAATACTGAATAAATTAACAAGATTAGAATGGTCAGTATTTTCGTTTAGCATATTATGTTGACCTTTCCCCTTTGGTTGGTGTAAATACTTAAGGCCCCATCTCATCAATATGTAAGACATCTTTGCATATTATTATTGAGCTTATTATTTAACTCTCTAGCCGACGACAGAGCGAGAAGCAAACGAGTGATTATTTTTTGCACTTCAACTTGATTTGCAGTAGAAAAAAAGACCTTGGTAGAAAGTAAAAAAAAGCAATGCCAAATTTTGATTGGCTTTTGAAATGCCAATTTAAATATTATTCAAACACAAAACTTGTCCTATGAGCGAATGCTATTCATAAAATAGCGGAAAAAATGGTTTATTTTACGCTTACTTAGTTCGTTTGCACTTTTAAGTATTTTGTAATGATATTTACGTTGTGTAAAAAAATATCTAATATTATTATCCTTCTTTATTGGCATCTTCCATGATAAATACAATTCTATTTCATTCTTAGCTACCTTCAAAGTTCAGTAGAGGGTCTTGTATTCTCTTTTATCTACCTTCTTCTCATTATCAAACGGGTGAAAAGAGAAGAAAGGTTCACATATTTCTGCCACTGCCTTCTCTTTTCACTGAAACCAAGACGTAATATGTTATGTTAATCAACTACTCACCTCTGTAGGGTTATATTGGCTCTTATATTTGAGTAGCGTCTATATATTATCTTTATCTTTACAATGTTCGAGCACTGACGGTGTAAATGAAATTTCAAACTGTTTGAAAGAATCAGCAGTCTGTTGGTGTCTTCAACGGTACTTTTTATGACACGTAATACTGGTGATAAAATACGCACAATAGGTAGGAAAGACGACAATTTTAATGTGGTATTTGATTTCGAAGATGCTGTTGCGTAATTTGCTAACGAAAATGTGATGAATTGGTCAGAACTAATGGCCGATCAAAATCAATGCTGGCAGAAAATTCGTATCGATCATGCACATCGGCGCAGATTAGAAAGTCAGCCTCCGCTAATGGTCGAGTCGGATTCATTCCGAGACTCCAACGGACGATGACAGGAGCCCAAAGAAAGAAAATCGCCAGAACAAAAAACGATTCTTCGTGATTTAGAAACTGTGCTGTTTTGTTTTTATTTGAAATAAGAATTATTATGATTGATGAACATTGGGTTTATTATTATTTGAATAAGAGAACAATTGCATTGAAATAATGTTGCCGTTTGTTTGACGAAAGTAAGTACAGTAAAAGTAAGTTAAAAGACAATAGTATAATAAACAAACAATCACAAAAATAATTCAAAATTTTATTATATAATATATAACATAATGGAAACGTCAACCGTAAAAAATCTTTTAAGTGCCATTCCGTAAAAGATTAAGAGTAATACACTATGAAATTTAATACCTTTTTAGCAGTGACTGTGGTTTAGAAAAGATTTTGAAATATCGTTTAAAAACAGTTTACTATGTTACATACATAAATAAAGGCTACAAAATGATTTGATACATTAAATTTTTTTTTTTTTTATTTATTTGTTTCTATAATAGCCTAATTATCGTTGTTCTTAAATATTTATCTAGTCATAAAGATTAAGCGATATTGAAATATTATGTTTTATTGCACTAATTATTTAATTCAATTAAATAAGCATATAACTCCAACAAACTATAACATTTTGTTAATAATACACGTGTGTAATAAAACATAATTAAGCCTACGTTATTATACGTACAAATAAAGTTTTATATCCCTTTCGTAAATCGTAAATAAATTTTGAATCAGTTTTGGCAGCGGAATATGTATTTAAATTAATACCTATTTTGATAGTCCAATAATAGTTTCATATATTTAAAAAAGTACTGAATTATATATGTAATTGATCTATTCAAGTTTGAAATGTACATTATATGTAAACCCATAATGTACATATGACCTCCTAATGGAGGTAACAACTTGTAACCTTTCTTTTTTTTTTTCGAAGAGAGTATCGATAGAAATGATAAGATTCGAATAGGACTAGTGGTTAGGTAATCACTCTCACTGCACCCCGTTATTTTAGTATCGGAAGGGGGAAGGAATTTTAGGACATCGCAAGCATCCTTTGCCATCGAACAGAAGGCGATAAATAAAAAAATCTGTTCGTACTGGAATTTGAACTCGTAAGGTTCGTCACAGAACCCAATTGTTAAAACACTTTATTATTATTTAAATGTTTCAACTTTATTCTATAACATAGTTTATACACTTTATAATAAATCACTTAAATCTTATTAAATCAAAATAATATCGATGTGAGTATTGAGGAGTTTCTTCTAAGCTGTTCGACGATTCGATTTGAACTCTCGATTGTAACTGAAGAGAAGGAATTGGATATTGATTTAGTCCGTTAAAAGATTTATTTTTACGAGTTATGTCATAGAGAATTAACATAGCGCAGAGGTTAATGTTGTATATACATAACAGCGCTACGTACCTGAATAAAAACATTACAATCTTTAGTAGTATATTTTTTAGTATTAAATAGCATTTACATTGCTTAACTCACAAATAACCACCAATTAATCATACATGTTTTAAAATTGGCAAATTTTTGTGAGTTACCCTACTTAAGTAGGGTAATTTACGTATTACAGAGTGCAATATCAAATAGCGTCGCGTTTACCGAATACCCCACGTGTTGTGCAATCATTAAAAAGCATTTTATTACACATCACGTCAGATGACTTTTTAAAAACATTAACAGATAAACTAACGTTTCCCATGGCATATTTGCCAGGGCCTATCCAGGGCCACCAGTTGCGTGATATCCACTTGTTCAATTTAATCCAATGACTCTAAATATCCGCTTCGCGAATTAATACTGTCCCGCACGAGGGTAACAAGTGAAACAAAACATTAGCAAAATATAATGCATTACTATTACGTTTTTATTACAATCAGTTGTTAAATTTAAAAATCATATTCAATTAATTACGAAGACCTTTTCGTATTAGAAAGATAATTTCGAGACCAATCACCAATCGATAAACAGGAGCACTCTCAGAGCGGCTCTCAATCTTTATTGAAATTAGTAACCCGTTTCGTTGGATTTTACCCATTACGTTACACAACTAATTTATCTTTTTTTCACACCTATTAACATTAGTGTGTGAAAAAATCGATTGTAAAAATGCTGCTCGTATTAGGATTTGAGCCCCTGAAGTTCGGCATCGAGATCAACAATGTTGACCATTGTGCCATATACCCGACAATTATTTTTAATCGATTTATCGATTTGCTGTTCAAAGGCATGGATTTTTGTGTTTTCTAAAAATTGTTCCCCACCATTCCAATCCTTAAGTAGCGGGGTATAGCGAGAGTGATAAGCCAACCACTAATCCTGTCCTAGCCCTATCTTTTCTAAAAAATCCTTACTCTTCGAGAAAAAGAGAGATTGAGCAACTGAGTAACTAGCAGTTGTCGTAGAAACACTTTTATTTTGAAACCTACATTAGGAGGCCATATGCTTCACATTGGGAGCGGACATGGATAAAAAAATAGTGCATGGGTAGGGCGCTCTGCTTAGTAAATATTTGCAAAAAAATGAGACGTAGTCATGATGTGCTCGATATGCATATTCGCTGCTGATTTTATATCTGAAGATGCATGTCCATGAGGCAAAACGCATTTTACGAATAGTTACACAACTAGTTATATTACAATGTTGTCAATTTTGATAAACTAAACATATTTCCTTTTAATATTTGAACGCCTTATATTGTGTTTTTCTAAACACAACTATTGATTCAGTTTATTTTCTTTTAAATTTCGGAAAACGTTTGATACCTCAATAAAAATTATCGAATTTTTTACGTTAATGCAGTGATTTCCAACCTGGGAAGGCGTGGGCCATTGCAAAGGGAGGCGCGAACAATTTAAAATATTTATTTTCCCCTTAAAACGTGTCTTTATTACTATATTAAATAAAGGATGAGGAGGCGCGAGGATATTTTTTTATTCAAAGGGAGGCGCAGTAACATAAAGGTTGGAAACCACTGCGTTAATGTATTAATTATAGTAAACTATTTAATCAGAGGGATGATTACATAAGTCTCGATAAAACTCATTGCCAAGGTTTATTAAAAACAAAAATGATAAACACTTTTTAAACATAGCAACAAACGTGTTTCAATAACGTGATAGATGAATAAGCATCATTTGATTTTAAATTTAGCATAGTGATAATGTAAAATTTTGGTTTATCCGAGATGTAGAATGGTCATACCATTTTCAAAATATTTTTTGATGCGGAACACTCAAATAAATTAACATATGCATATTAATTCAATGGATCAATTATATTTTGCTACCCCAATATTGACCAAAGTTGAGTTCATACATTATTTTTCCAACGCTTTTGTTTCGATTAAATGATTTGGCATTTACGCAAATACAATGCTATCATAACGACGGTTGAATTAATTCGATAGAGTTAATGACAACCGGTACAAAAAGCTCGTGTAGAGCCTTAAGGCATACCTACAGTTAAATTATACCACTTCGAAGATAATCACGGGCCACTAACCTACATAATCGTTCACATGTCAAAATTTTATATAATCCACACAGAATAAAAGTGATTTTGAAAGAAAAAAAATGATTTGATTGCTTATCGAGTTCGTTGTAAAATTGTAAATATTTTTCCACAAATTGATTCTTGATTTAAAAAGCAATTATTGGTTATAAAAATACATTATTTCGTATTTGAATTGCATATACACATATTCGGTTGACCTTCCAAGACCATGGACTCAATTAGAGTTCGCTAAGATTATTACTTTAAATACAAACTGACTTGTATTATATATTAATTAATTTTGAAAAATATATTATTAGCTAAATAACATAACACACATTGTGATTTATTTTTCTTAAGTCCTTGAAACTGCGATTCGGCACTTTCAATTGACGAATATTTAAATAAGTTACATGGAAAAATGCATATTTTTTATCCGGCAAAAATACCATAATATTTTTTGAATAAACAGGTATTAGGAAAAAAAACAGATGTCATTAAAATGCAAATACTTTTTAAGAAACCTGGAAAAACTTCAGAGCGATGAACTTTTTTTTACTCGTGTTATAGTCACACAAAGGCCAACAGGAAACAGCTAAAGTTAAATTTAGTCCTCAAATAATTCGAAGACTAATTTTCAATTGTTTCAAGTGTCAATTTTAAATGAAACTTGTACAGTTTCCGGCAAAAAGTATTACGCCATACAACAATATCTCAAGTCATATAAATTTAATTTAAAAAAATAAATAGTACAATCTTAAAATAAAATTATAATTATTTCAGCTGCATTAAATGCATTTTTTATTTACCGGTATTACTCATACTGGGATCTCGGTATTCATTTTGTTTTGTTTAATACCGAAATATCAGTTTTTTAAATGAAAATATAAATAAAAGTATTAAAATTAACCATAATCGGATTTTAAATGTGTAGAAACCATCACATATTTTAACAAAATTGCCGGCGGTGAATTGAAATGTTTTAAATCTGTTACGAACTATACCAATATTGACAGTTTCCAGAATTAATTGGCCTTTCAATGATGTATTATTATTTTAAAAAGATGTCATTTATTAATGAAAATAACTCGTTTATGGTATATTTTTAATGACAGTATTTCATATGAAATATTGAAAAATCGATGTAAAGTTGTTTTTATACTTAGGGGTTAACAACAATTAATTTTCAAAATATCAATAAAGTTGGAGTTCGATGTTCTCAATAATATAAAACAATATATTTATGATATGATATTACATTTTTTGTTAGTTAGCATTTTTTAATTTCCAGGCATTTGGTGATATACTAAGTATTTTACGCTGGGTTGTGAAAGGGTTAAGACTTCACTGCAATTATTTAATATGTGCATCTTGAAGGTCATAGCAATCGCGTACTAAAATAATAATATCCACATCTTGAACTAACTAGCAAGTGTAAGAGGTGGGGGGGGGGGGGTTCTGGTGTTGATGCATAGATGTTATCATTTCGCGAAGAAGATGTTTTAGCTGCATTATAATGACTCAATAAAGACCGTCTCGTCAAAAAGTTAAATCAAACCAAGGTTACGTCACGTCGTAAGATAAATCACATAAATAATATTTGTTTTAAGATATCACAACTTCGAATAATAGCTCTTGACGTGGTACATTATCACTCATGTAAGTAGGGTAAGTCATACTCAAATACCGTTTATCATTAACTACGTCAAAGCCGTTAGTAAAAAGGAAGAAGCATAGACAATTTCTTCTTTGACCTTTGTCAATTGCTTTGCTTCCTCCCATGACATGCCAGCATCTCTCAGTTCCGCTGAATACATCCTTTGGATTGTACGCGACGAGAAGCAGGAGTCCTACCAGTTAGAAGAGAAATCTGGTGGTAATGAAGCTCTCCGGAAGCATCCACAGTACGTGACCCAGTCAGTTTCAACGTCTTTCCGTGACCACTGACGTGACAGAGTACTGCCTTGTACGTTCTTTAATCTCTAAGCTTCTCACGGTATCAAACCACCATTATTCTACGAAAGAATTTATTTTTGAAGCTCAATATACGATTTTTTGTGCTATGATTCGATACTGTAACGCAGAGTTAGTAATATGCAAACGTTGAACAAATGGCATTTGGTTTTGATCGTGTATATCTGTGTCCCTTAGACATGTCCGAATTGAGTTAAATATTGCCCCTGCTATTCCTAAGCAAATAGAGCCATTTAAACCAGCCATAGTACTTGTTATGTTTCGCAAAATTTTATTCATTGCCTCCGTTGATGCTAAAAATGGTAAACAAAGTTATAAATGAATATTGTTCAATAAGAAAATATATCCACTTAAAATCGAGAGCAAAATGACTCCTCGTGAAACTTATCTCAATTGAAGTTTTTCAACGAAAATTGCTGGTTACTCACTTCCACAATATCTCTTTTTTCGATGACAGTGCGGATAGAAGGATACGATTAAGGCAGGGCTAGAGCGACTGGCTATCGTTCCTGCTACGTTCCGTTTCAAGGATCGAAAGACATACATGCCTTCGAATAAAAATCCATAAATCAATTCCCGAAACTGTCCGCACTGGAGTACGTAGCCGTAGCCAACAAACGTTGTCCAATTGGCTTAAGTTTTAAAAAATATAATAATATTAAGCGAATTACAGTTTATGTCTTATGATTGGGAATCTGCATTTCCTCGTTAGCTTTCTTTTTACTTCTGTAAACAGGACATCTTTTCCGTCTGTTATAAAAAAACTTATCACAATAATTAAAGCGATGAAAGGCTGCACGTAACTTAAAGATAGTTTATGAAGAATGCCATGCGATATATATATAAAAATACTATATTATTTTTATTTTTGATTGAAAAGTTTGGTTGGGGGGGAGGAGGGTTTGGTAGCCCAAATTTCACACGGAATAAATATGATGAAAAAGTAAATTTACAAATCAATTAACGGCCAGTCAGTCTATCTCGTTTTGTGATATTATTAATAAATATATGTTAAATATGCTAGGACCTAGCAAATGAATTCGGCCACTTATAATTCCTATACCTAGCGAATTCCACGATGATATAAGTAGGTTTTGTCACTGATAACCTCTAAAATGAAATTGAATGAGTGTCGAATCTAAAATTTAACAGCGACTGCGTGAGGCCCCTATGCAGGATGATTCAATCGGTTGATTGTTTTTAATTCATGAATCATTTCATATGTATAGGTTAATTTAGAGCTGTAAACGAGAAACGTGCCATCATAAATGTAAAACATACTTTTTAATTGTTGAATAAGTCGTTCAAATTCAAACAATCACATTACTTATTGTATTTTCAATAACTGTAGAAACTACAGTGAAATCGCTTTTTAATGCAATGTATAATCATATAATTATCCAGGCGAATTAAGGGGTTTCCTTTTGTATCAATATAATGTCGAGGGTTTGCTATTCGTGTATACATAAGTATAATACGAACATCATATTATTTAGGATCATTTTCGGCAGCATGCCATCATGAGAACTATCATATCGATCGAAAAAGAGTGAAGTACTGAAATTAACCAAACATAGCCTATATTTGTTTTATTGCATCTCCAATAATATAATATATCTTTATGCTAAACGAAATTTCAGTGTCAGAATATTGTATTAACAACAGATACAATGATTTTCTTACCGCCGTGATACAAAAATAAATAGGTTTATATTGAGATTTGTAAACTTTCAAATTAAATTTTCTCAATATATTGATACGCCCCGAGATGTATTGACTAGCTTAACGACCCCTTTTCTATTACGAAGAGGTCTTAAAAGTTATATTCAAATACAAAAAACTTCGTAAAAAATCCACTTTTACAAAAAATCAAATCACAAAAAAATAGTGGTTGTCATGAGCAAAACAAACCCTGATTATTTAAAATAAAAGTGGAATGAGTACAAATGATTGTGCTAATTTTTTAACATAATGCCTTTCCACCAACTATTGACAGTGAACAAATCCAAACGTCATACAAGTTTCTAGATTGTGAATATGTTTGATTTAATAAATTTGTACACATTCTATATATACATATGTATACTCAAAACTCAAAAAATGTCTGTCATATTAACCAAACAAATTGCGATTTAGAAATAACTATCAACAATATTTGGTAATTATGTATGAATCAAGTACTTAATTTCTCTTTTTTACTATGAACGGAGTTCTACGTAGTAAATTCAAATGCGATTAATAAAATAATTAAGTTTCAATCTGTTATAATATATTTTTATCGCTCATATTATTTTCAACAACATGGTTTTTCTAAAAAAAAACAAGTATTTTTTGTTCATAAATTATGTCTCACATATAAAAAGACGTTTTTTCTGTCGACTATGTAAATCTATCACTTAATTAGGCTATATTAATAAAATGCATAAATAAATAAGACTACATTTAAAAATGTTAGCTTCGTACAAGAACTAAAATAATCAAATACAAATACTAAAGTTCAAAACCCCTGAACGGATTATCTACGTATTATTTTGTTAGCTATATACTGTGTCGATTTTTCGTAAATAATTTAAATTTACACTAATTTTACACATATTATTTTGTCAGTTGTCTTATGTGATAGGAACTGCGAACACGTTACCAATGTTGTTGATGACTGCGGACTTTCGGTTGATGAAACATGGCAATTGAATCGTAAAATGGTGGTCAATTATTATATACACGTTTTGCAAAGTTATTAGCCAGAGGTCAGAAGTTGCAAAGCATCCTTTGACTCGTGAAGTGAATGGAAGTTATTGATAGTTAATCAAAGGTGAATTGAGTACAGCTGTGAACTTTTTCATACTAGTATTCGTAACCCATATTCTACATTTTTTTAGCGTATGTTAACATTACTTATTAAATTCTATGGTATATTAGTAACGGCTAAATACTTATCTACGAATGACTGTATAACTACAAATTTATGTCAAATGAAACGTTTTATGCCTAAAGTCAATCAGTACATTTCAAATAAAATAATATTTTGAGTTTTAATTACTTTATTCAACGTTTACCTGTGCCAAACGATTTTTTGGTGGTTTCGTTAAACATTAGCTTATTAAGTGTTGGAAAAACAGAAGTTGAATAGAGCTTTATAATATTTAGAAAAATACTCGTTTTTTCGTTGTTTAATTATATTTTAGCTTTCAGAATTAAAAATGCGTTTTAGTCAAAATGAATCAGATGATGACTCCCTATCCATTTTATTCAGTAGGCAACTTGTGGACAATTATTATATTGTTACAGAAATTATAGTAAGCATGTCCGGGTTTTTTTTCGTTAAGATATGTGACTGTATAAAAATCAGACGTTTTAATTCCCTTTTAAGAGCTTGCATTTTCATTTCATTCTATGATTACTTTATATAGTATCTGAAGTTTTTTTGTAATGAAAAAAAATCTATTTGATGGCGTAATAAACACATCCGCTTGTAGTAATCATCAAATTAGTAACGTCTTTAATGCTGTAATTAATACTATAATAAATACCAATAACTTGACTATTTACGTCCCGTCTGGATCCCAATGAATACATACCTAGAGGAAGGGAGATTTTCTATGAATCAATTCAACCGGTCGGCCTGGTTGTTTAATACGTGTTCACTATAAATTTTACTCTCTTGGAATATATATGTGTGTATACAAGTATGGATAGTTTTTCTAGTGAAGTATTCACCCATATTTGGAACACACTGTTGCTGCACCCGGAGATGCATTGGCTGGTTTTAAGACCCCTTTTATGTGATAATGTGGTTCTTAAAGTTTGCAAGAAAGTGGAACCAACGCAACGACGTAGCCACCTCACAGCAGTCATACAATGCATTAGGGGCCAGCGGAAAGGTGGCCCTAAATTTTTACATACTTCATTCACAAAATGCCTGGGGGTCTTACATGACGTTTGCACGAGGCCCTAGCTTTCTAACTACGCCACTGCTTTAATACAATACATATTATGTATAAATTTGTGTAGACATTACAATAATTATAATATTTGGAGTTACCTTCAAACAACGATCGAATTTCATACAAAAAATAATGAATGACAGAATATGAACACGTGTTGTTGCTTATCTGCAAACACAGGAGATTGCAGCCACATTATAATCGTTGGATAAGTCTTTCACACTGGGTTTTGGCTAATCACACTGAAAACTGTTGACTTGAGACTTGGACTTAGATGTCATTGTCAGATGATCGGAGGTTGAAGACGTCGACCACATTGCTATTCCTAGTAGCCCGCCTGATGCTTTAAAACAATAATACAGTTTGTCTTTTATTATCTATCCATTTTTTTCCCTTTCATAAAAAATATTTTGTGATTCGAATTCCTACCCTTCTTATAACCACTTAGCACATACGTGTACCGCTACCACGGATTTCAGTATTAAGTCGCCTCATGTGTTCAAAAGGAATTTAGATCAACAGGAATTATTGGATATAATTGAGCGTTCTGACGATCAAACCAAAATAGTTATCAAGTATATTATGTAATGTATAAATAAATACCATCAAATTTACCTTTGTCTAAGTATACATAATTTATTGCCATTATTGCATCGAATTACTGTACGCTTCGTCCAAATGATGCGACTTATATTTTTTGCTATCAGGACTTTTAACATGGGAAAAAAACTTCATTTCATTGAACAGACTGGAACGTTAGTGATGGATAGTATTTTTTTCAATCAAATACGTTCAAATATTTTAATATGTTCGGCCCACAGTTTTAGAAAACTGAGTTAGTGCAACATTGACTGGGTCAAGATGTAGCGGTTGTCTATGATAGATGTTCTTGGTTTGTTCTTGGAAAGCGATAATGGTAATCAATTTACTGACATAAACCAGAAAAAAATGCTATAAGACCATTTCCATGGTCAAATTAAGCAAACAGGATTATTTTTCTTATATACATTTTGAAGGAAAAAGATGTAGTATTTACTAAATTATTAACTTTTAGTGAATAATTTAAGCTTGATTTTTGTAAATATAAAATAAAATATTTAATTAAACATATCATGCCGGGTCCATTGCAAGGTGGTCAACTTCGTTGACTTCCATGCAAGACCTCACAGGTTCGAATACCAGTACGAACAGATTTTTTTCAATCGATATTTCGATTTCATGAATTTTTGTGATGAGTCAAAATTCACCCCCACCATTCCAACCCTAAAATAACGGGTTATAACGCGAGTGATTATCTAACCACTAGTCCTACCCTGCGTCACCCTTTCTATCCCTACTACTCTTTTCGAAAAAGAGAAGTTGAGCGACTGAGTAACAAACAGTTTTTGTAGAAATAATCCTAATAACCTCCCTCAGGAGGCAAATTGTAAGTGGGAATAGGTAAAAAAATATATTTTAAAATTTATGATGATTGCGGGATCAATAATAATTATAAACTAGATAGCTTTTTGATGAAATATAAAAAATAAAGATTGTTATTTATTTTTATATTTCATCAATTAATAATACTCGCCATGAGCGAAACCAGTTTAGATCTAAAATTATAACTGTAGAATTAGAGTAAAAGTGTTTTATTTTTAAATATATTTCCTTTTCACCAAGAGTTGCCATTAGATAAATTATTCTCTATTAAACCGTATTTTTGTAAACATATCGTAGATATATGTATAAATTAAATATTAATCATGTTACACTATATAACTTTGTTACAAAATTAACGTAATTTTGTTCATAATATTGTACGATATTTCTCGGTAGCTTGTATAAACGCTGTGGCGAGTAATAGGCTAATTTCCTTGTTAATCCGCCATTCTGGTAAGTATATTAATCCCCGAAGTAAAATCTCTTCCTTTATACAACCGCAGAGATCCTTAAACTTAAATACTGCCTCAGCTTTAGAGCCTTCTTCCTGTGCGTTTCCTTCGCAATCTTCGCGGTTACTTAAACATATATAATATAATGGCAAACTCAGCCGAAGCTTATAAAGTTTGTTTATGCACAACGATGTGTTTATTTTATCTTCCGTGTTCCATGTCGTCGTTTTAATCTGATCAAACGGAGTTTCTTTTTAAAATTTAAGTAATTGATATAAATAAGAGCTGTGAAGTCAATACAAAACCTTCCACTCTGAAATCGATTCACAACCTAACTACGACTTTGACACTTTTTTACACTCCAGCTCAATAATATACATAATATAAATAAAGCATGTACATGCATAGTGAGGAATTTAGAAAAACGTGATAGATAAAAGAAAGAAAAAGAGAGGTTGAGCAACTCAGTTATCAACCAGTACTCGTGAAAACACTTCGATTGAGAGAAACTCTATTAGGAGTCCATATGCTCCATAATAGGAGCGGACATGGAAAACATAATGTTAATACAATCAACGCTCATTTATATTTCTTTATGCACGTATTTAGTAGAATAAATCAATACAAATTTAGCCAGTATTCATATTCTATGTGTTTAATAGTGGGTGTAGTACTCTTCAGTTGACAATGCTCTTGATGAGTAAAATCAGCCCCGATCATATTAAATGCAAAATTAGTAAAAAGAGTGTTTTATTTTTTGAATTTATAGTTTGTATTTTCGATGGAGGTATCTATGTGAATATTTATTTTTAATAAAAAACAACATTTTAAATAAATTTGTTATTCCACTGGTTTTGTTACTAATTATTTATTATGTATGAGTCTGATAATGGTTTTCGAAGAGATGAAACACATGTCACAACTAGTAACGCAATTAATAGAATAACAAAGATATCAAATTTAATAAAATATTATTTGTGATTATGAAAAATAATGATTATGCTTATTTATAATATAATCACGTAAAATGTTTACAGCGTTTAATCTTAAATATATTATGTTTCTGGTATTATTAATAGTTTTGTATTGAACGATTTGTGTACATACAATTTCATTTTGAACGCATTCTTTTATAAGAACTAGTCTTTTAATAGACAGGCAAAAAAAGCTTTGCCAATCACGTCGTCCATTATAAATCAAATCATTATTTCTTGATGCCTTTGTAGCACATAACTGAATTATTGCAAGGGGCCCTAAGGCGCCTTTAGCTGATAAAAAATGTTACACAAATCATTTGATTGGATCGTTGTGGATACTTTGTGACCAGAAGTGTTAAGACATAGATATGATTTAAATATTAATTTAATGCGCATGTATTGGTAGGAAATTGTTCTCGGCGTGACTAATATCTGTGCACACGCCAAGTCGCAGGTTGCAGGCACCTGTTTTACCTGTTCTGGGTATATTCTGGCGGTGGATGTGATACGTAATCATATGCTAACCCATTTATATCGGGGTTTTTTTTTTTTAAATATATTTTGTTTCAATTTTACAATTGATCTGTTTTGGAAACAGTAAGGATAGTAAGACGGGTTAAGGCCAAGACTTTTTGAAGTTAAAAAAAACACTTATATCGTGCTTCGTTTTTAGGATGTTAATAGTGAACCGGAGGCAAGGTTGCCAGATTTAAAAAATCAGAAATTGTGACATTCACCACAAAAAAAGGAGAAAAAAAGCACTTTAATTAAACTATTTTATATTTAAATAAGCACTTAATTAAAATATACACAAAAACATACAAATTTGGCGTATTTTTTATATTTCTATATTTTTATAAACTTTCAGCTTGTATACAAATGTGATTTATCGATTTCTGTTGGAAGGCATGGGTGTTTGTGATGTTTGAAAATTCCCTCTCACCCTTCCAATATTAAAATAACGGGGCGTAGCAAGAGTTAGTCCCGTCCTAACCCCATTCTTCCATCTCTACAATTCACTTCGAAATTTTTTTTTTTTGAGATACCTCCATTAGTAGGACACACTTATACTCCAAATTAGGAGCATAAATTTAAAAAAAAAAACCGTACTGGACACCCGCTTCAATAGGTTGAAAAATGTCAATGCAAGTATTTTGACCAATGTATGTGTTTAATTCTGCTGAAGGTATTCAGCCATTTTGCCTCCAGGCTGCAATGTTCTTGACTCCATCACGACATGCGAACGTCTGACTCTCAGACTGGTGTAATAATCCACGTGATTGCGTTGGTGCCCATTCATTTCGTAATCTATTGGTGTAGAATGTCTGATAAAAAAATGTGTTTATTACATTAATCATTGAGTTGATGTTATTATTAAGAATGATTTGTTTTGTATTATAAAATATTTATTATTTATTTAATGCACAAGAGATTGATTAATATTTAAACAAATGATTAAGCTCATAAAATACATTTAAAATAAATATATAATATTTTAAATCATAATATTATGTTTGTTTAACCTTTTGGCTGCCTTAGAAAAAAGTACGTTTGTACCTAACACGCCCGCTATAATTTGAAGTTATTATTGACGAGGTAACTCGTCTATGGTGTTTTAGTACGAACAATTTGACAAGATGTCTCGTCTGTGGCAGCCGTCCAGTTAAAAATAGGTTTGTATTTTTTTATGTATTCATAAAAAAAATAACACTTATATTCTTAATAGAGTTATCAATAATACAGTCTTAATTTTTTTTTCCATGTCCGCTCCCAATATGAAGCATATGTACTCTTAATGGAGTTTATCTCAACAGAAATGTTTCTACGAGAACTGCTTCTATTCCTACTCTCTTTGGAAAAAGAGAGTAGGAATAGAAGGAAAGGGCAAGGACAGGACTAGTGGTTAGCTAATCGCTCTCGATACGGCCTGTTCATAGGATAGGATGGGTGGGAGGGGGGAATTCAAGACATCACATCATCTTAATTTTTTACAAGTGCAAAAATGTTTCTACGAGAACTGCTTGTTACTCAGTTGATCAACCATATTTTTTTCAGTTTTAATTTAGTGCTAAATCTCTTAATATATATAAATATAAAAAATATGGTATGCAATAAAAATAATTTAGAATCATTATTTCTTAAACATTGTTTTTTTGACAAAATAACATCGAAGTTTTTATACTATTTTTTTTTATTTAAGCAGATAATTTACAAATCACGAGTTGGCTATTTTTATTAAGCTAACAATATAAATTCTTTATACTCGCTTTCGTTCATACTTCTTTATTAGACCAATGCACCTGCTGGTTTTTTCCCTTTCTCTCGCAATAGATTATACCTGATAGTCTTTGTTAGCGGTTTCTCTATCAATTCACAGCATCAGTAACGATATTATACTTACCTGCTTGAATTCATTTCTTTGTGAAATAAATCTGTCTAAACAACAATGAATTTCATTGTGTTATTATTACAAACCTAACGAAACCTTATCGAAAAATATACAGTCAGGCTTGTGTGACAGTTTTAAAGTACATACATATTTTTTTTAACTGGTCATGTCATAATGAAATATTCTGGAGTTCTGTTCGTTTTTAAAAAAAATATTTTTGAAATACATACAGTGTCTTGATGATATTAAAACTTGCAAGTCTGTAGTTAAGTGGTAAATGTGTCAATAATTGCGAAGATCTCGGAATCGAATTCCACGGTTAAGGCTGAGCGTGTACTGAAACACAAGCGACGCAGCGCAGGGCAGCACGTATTTTGTATTACTTGAAGAAGAATATACCTGTGTACACGGCAACGCAGACATGCTTGGACCCGGTGCTGCGCTCCGTTGTTGTGACGGCACAGATTCCTTCGTGACGCGTGTGCATTTCGGCGTCCCAGCATACGCCTAGCCTCATGTATGCTTATGATGTAAAAATGCAACTGGTAATATCCTAGCATTTTCATTCTGTTTGGAATGGGTAACTCTCCGAAAAAGAGGGGTTGAGCGATTGATTTATAAGCTCCATCAGAAGTCCATATGCTAAAAACTAGTAGCAGACATGGTCACTTAAAGTATACACCGAAACGTTGACTGTAGACCATTTTTCGTAGTAAATTTTATAAATTTATAAATAAATAATTTTTTAATTTGATCTACATTATAATATATTGTACTATGATTAGAAATGTTATCCCAACCCTTTCTTCAAATGGAACCGAGCTATTAAATAACAACCAGTCCTAGTGTAATACTTGTTGTAGTCATATTTTAATCTTTAGAATGAGTCGCATTTATGTGTACAGTTTTGGAAGTTTTTTTTGTAATCGTGTTCGCTCGCCGTTGAGTAAGTTGGCGATTCAGTGTTTCGTGAGAGCATAATAATGCTCGATTGCCATTTTTTTTGATAGTTTTTTTTTCATATCTTACACAAAAGTATGTCCAGTAAAAAAATATCCGTTAGTCACCTACTGACTTCTGTTCTCATGTCGGCGTCTGAATCAAAAATAAATCATTGTGATCTGTACAACTGATAGATAAAAATAATTTTAATTTTGTGTCAGTTTTTTTAAAATTTTCGGGACATTCAATTAGTTATTTTCAAGTTATTTTGTTTAATATTATATAATAGTAACATTGTTAAATTATCGATTTTTTAATTGTTGTTAATTACTACAAAACTGAATAAACTATCACGAAGCAACGCCATCCGTAAACATTCGCTCAATACTATTGATGCACATATATAGAGTGAATGTGCTGTGCGTTACGGACAGGCAGATAAATAAAGATACATTTTACATATAAGTATTATGTATGGTAATATTAAAAAAAATATATGAAAAACAAACTACAATCGTTATCGATATTTTTTTTACAAAAAAAAATATAAATGCATAGTTTTTTTTTTAAATTAAAATTTAAAATGTGATTTTAGTGTATTTTCTTGTCAGGTTGACTTCCGATGATTCTGTATAATTATTTATGTAAATATTGAAGGTGTTTTGATTTTTATTTATATTTTGAATTTTACCATTTATTATTCTCTCGACAGTTAAAACAAGATTATATTTTAGGGTTTCAACAATAAATTATGTTGTGATCAAATTAATAACTCCGAAGTTTATCTTTATTATAAGTTTGTTTTTAATTAAATATTACTTGAATGTAGCATTTAAAGGAATTGTGTTTTCCTAAATTCATTCGACGTTCCCCTTTTTAACGAAAAATCACATTATTAAAAAAGTTTTTTATGCCTCGAGTAAAATTGCTGACTCTGTTATCAAAAATGGTCTAAATTTAATTGCATTTTATTCTGCTACAACATAGCACTGGGAAACACAGCGCATATTCCATTGGGAATACGGTCATACATCAACTAAAAGTACCTTTTTTACATCAAATACTTTTACGTTTAAGTTAATTACTATTGTGTGCGGTGACAATCAACAAAACCGTATTTTCTCATTATTTTAATTGGCAAAAATTAGAGCGTTTTTTGTGTATTACATTTTTACGTAGCCGGCAATTTTTATTAAAAAGCTGCAAGCGTGTGAATTTATTATTTTCCGTACGTAACGTTGGTATAGAAAAATATATAATTTTTAGTAGGTTATTCAATGATTTGATCAGGGAGAATTCACTGGGGTATGGTTAAGTATGGTGTCTCTAAGTTACTCTTTTAAAAAATAAGATAGGGTGTAAGTTCTCCCCCTCCTGGAAGTATAAAACAATAAAATTTGTTGTTGTTAACAGATTTCATAATAAACGAAATTCAACAAAAAAGAAAGATAGTAACAAACCAAAACCTTCATTAGATTTTAATTCTGACGTGTGAAGATATTTCTAGGAATGAAAGCAATTAACGTCTAGTCACTAATAAAAGTGCGCGTATGTTTTCAAGTAGCGATAAAAGGTATTATTTTTTCCTAAAAGAAAATACATAATATATTTGAATAATATTGGAGATATTTTTTTTTGAGTTTTCATTATTACCTTTTTTATACGATTGTCTATACTACAATGTTGTTGTTTTTTTTCAAATAATATTTTTTTTTTGTTAATTTAGAGAAATACTCAATGAAAAAAAAATGTATTCAATCATATGTTTTACATGGTGCTTATTGGAACGTATCTACCGTGTAAAAAAGGAGTTGAGTGTATATTAATGTTTCAATAGAGTAGAATGCAAGCCAGAATATTGACCACTCGACTTAGAGATGTTCAAATTAATAACAAAGAGTAATTTTACATTATATTAAAGCTCTAATTTGGTGTAAATATTAAAGTTACCAAATTTGTTTCGATTTACATATGTTATTCAACGTACTCGGAGGATAAGCCAGTGTGTCATTAATGGAGGCTTGCAGGTTAATCGATTGGCTTCACTTTGATTTAATTATCGAGTGATTTCATTTTCCACCTGGTTCTTTATCTTACTTGCAACTTGCAACGGATAAACTTTCTCTCCTCACGTATTTATTTATGAGCAGCTAGTAGTTGTTGTATGGATACGATTTGCGTTCATTAAGAAAAGGGTTTCACTCACAATTAAAGTAATTTCATTTGCAAACTAAATACCAAAGAAAGTTCCGGATTTATATATATATATATATTGAATATATACTATTTTATAATATATCTTTCCAAAGTTATATTACTGGTAAACACAATTCTTCAATTGATACATATATATAAAATCTCTCCATTGTTATAAAGCTTCTGTACTAAACATTTATAATGTCTTGAATTCTTTTCTACCCGTCCAATCTTTAATATGGCTTGTAGTTAGACCGAATAGTTTACTACTAGTACTTTCCTAGCACAATCCTTAAATTCTTACTTTCCATGGAAAAGAGACTTTGAGCGAATAATTGATATAAAAAACCCACCCCTCCGATTATAAAATGAGGTGTAGCGAGAATGATTATCTAACCAGTATTCCGGTTCTAGTTTTTTTTTATATAAACAACTGAAGTATAAAATATATTATGCTCCACGTAGGGAATGGTTTAAAACAATTAAAGATTTAATAAGATTCAAATGTATACTATCAATTTAGTATTTTATTTTTCAGCTCTATTGTATTGTATATACCACTTAAAAAAACCCCGCAAAGTCGTTGTATTGAAACCCCGCATAACTATATGGTCATGCTCATTCTTTTATTACCGTGTAATATTGTTTACGAACAGTAGTAAAGACGAGCGTGACCGGACGGGCACGCAAACATTCGGAGTTGAAATATAGCTAAACGTGAATTTTTTAAAAATATTTACAATTTGACTTCTGATTTCAAACAAGTCCTTAAAAAAAACGGAAATTCAAAAAATCGCATGTGCTTTTGGTGGCCGTTTCTGTCCACGCGGCTGATGACTAACTGAAGTCTGTACCCTTCTTAACCAAATATGAGTGACAGCAACGATATTCAGGTAGAAGAAGGATGAATAGTGGGATCAATAAACAACGGTGTTTACTGTGACCATATGGTCACACTCGTCCTTGGAGGGTTAATAAAATAATTATCTAATGATATCGTGTGTTTTTATTCAATTTAAAATTTCACAAAATTTCAACATTAATATCCAATAAAGTTAATTACGTTTATTTATTATTTATTGACCGATTATGCAAATAAAAAACTCGTAACATTGACTGATGTATACTTAATCTTTTGAACACGTTTATTTTTATTCAGATTTGTCACAGGCCATTGCGAAATGTAGTTACCGACAGCTTTCACCGTAAATAATAATTACACCATTGGATAATAAACAATATTCTCGGTTCAATAAAAAAATACTCAGCGGTTGTAAAAACATTATATGCAGCGGTGGTGGGCTGCCAATATCTTAACAAGGAGCTCGGTAAATCTTATCCATTTTCGCTCCCAATGTGAAGCATATGGCTTCCTAATGAAGGTATCTCAACAAAAGTTTTTTTTTACGAGAACTGTTTGTTACTTAGTCGCTCAACCTCTCTTTTCCGACTACTGGCGAAAAGGATAAGCTAAGGAATAAAAATGTTACACCCAAATACGGACAGTCATAAGTTATTTTTCCAGGAAATTTTAGAAATAAATAGAACACAGCTGCATAGCCTTTCGATTTTAAATGAAATATTAAACATAGCGGGATCTCCACTTCTATACCCTATATACATATAATCATAAAACCTTTGCCGACAAACAAATAAATATAATTCTTAAAACTACTCACTACTCAAAGCTTTTGGCATTCCCATGAGCTTATCCTTTTCGCCAGCAATGGCTTTAGACTCAGTGATACATTTATTTATTATATAAACACGAAACATTCATTTACTAAGCGTCAGTTCAAGTTCATCCGTGCACTTGAACGCCTGAAGATGCCGAAAAGCGAAACCCGGGTCGTTAGTGACAAAATCTGTGAGAATGTACATAGTTTGAACGATTCAAATTTAATATTGAAATTCCACCAAGCACCTTCAGTCGAAATCTTAAAGAAGAAACTTTATTTTATTTTTAATGTATAAAAGGCATCAATATTTATTAATAAAAAACCGAAGTAATAATAAATTCACTGCCTGTGTGGTCGAGTGGTCAACATCGTTGGCTACCGCTACGGAGGGCACGGGTTCGAATCCCAGTACGGGCAGTTTTATAAATTGATTTTTCAATCGATATATGAATTTCTGTTCAAAGGCATGAATTCCACCCATCCTATCCTATGAACGGGGCGTATCGAGAGCGATCACTAATCCTGTCCTAGCCCTATCCTTCTATTCCTACTCTCTTTGGAAAAAAAGAGGTTGAGCAACTGAGTAACAATCAGTTCTCGTGGAAACACTGTTGAGATAAACTCCATTAGGAGTCCATATGCTCCATATTGGGAGCGGACATGGTAAATAATAATAATAATAAATAGTTAAAACTTTGTCGTTATTTGATGTGTTAAATCGTTACTCTTTTAACGTCGAATCGTTTATATCTATAATACATAAAGGTGAAACAAATTAACTGCAAACTGCATATTATTGTATTAATTTTAAATCTTTAAATGCCATACAGAGAAGGCGGCGAGAACATAACAAGTTAAATCACTTTTAAGTTTTTTGCTTTAAATTTTAGTGGAAAGTTTATAAAATTATTTTTTATGTTAGATATACAAGTTAACTTGACACTATTTTTTAACCACTCAATGAAAATGAATCTAAACAAATGTCGTAAAATCCTTAAGAAGAGGTAAAGTTTTGTTAAATAAAAACAGAACTTACTAATATTGCGAAGGCATCTCATGAAATAAAGTTACTTACAGGATGTATATATGCTTCAATCAGAAGATACATTAAAAAACATGTATATTTATCAATAGATAATAAAACAAAATTCTATATTCTATTTTTTTTAGTAAGGAAATATTATTTGTTGCTCCAGCAAAACTTTGACACTGCTTGTTCAGAGTGTAGATCAGATAAATGAATTTAATTTTTCCAATTAACAAAGTCGAACAATACTCGAATATATATTTTAACTAACCAATCCAGTTAGAAAATTAAAACTGTTTTTTTTTTGTCTCGTTCAATACATTTCTTGTTCCATTTTTTATATTGATCATGTATAATTATCTAACTCTGATGAAGTACGCTATTTCTATGAAAACAAAATTGGATGATTGATGTTTTTCAACACACTTCACTCATATTCCAACACCGACGTAATAAGAAACGGAGCAATGTCGAAATTGATTCTCACAAAATGTCAAAAAAGATCACACATTATAAATTGTTACAATTCATTGTTTCAAATTGCGTGAATAAATTATTAATCGTGATTAATGTTATGTATACCAAAAGATACATAGAGGTATGTGAGCAGGTTCATATTTTCTATCTACCTGTTGTCATTTGTTTATAGTTGGAACATGTAACGTGATCGGTATTATCTGTTCCAAGTACATATTTATTTTATCATCTGTTTTTTGTTGGAACATAATATTTTTTGTAATAATAACTAAAAAAGATGATTGTTTTATTAGGCGTCTGACGTTTAAGTTTTTATAGAATTATACATATCAATATTTATTGTGTTGGAAATAATACAATGTTCAAGATGATACCGTTGTTTGGTTTAATGAGCTAAATAATGTATAACTGTCACTTTTGAAGGCTACAAACACGCCACACTTCATACAAATGGCCAAAAGAAAAACGTCAACTATTTGAGTAGTATTGTTTGAAAAATTTCTGCAATGTTAACTGACATCCATTGATAATTGAAATAGTTAGCTATCAATTATTCTACAAAAATAATTTTATTTTTACCGAAATTCCACAAACTACAATTTTGGTGACGTGTCTGTTAACAAAGGCGTTACTAATAGTACAGAAACGTGCCAAAAAGCCAGAATATTTACATTTTTATACTAAATAAAGTTTCAATTATAATGCTTTCTTTGTCTTAAATTATATTTAAAAAATCTTTCGTCATGTGCTCATTTATATTATGTTATATAACTATGTATTATTATTAAATTTTCGGTTGCGTGGTCGAGTGGTGAACGTCGTTGACTTTGGTTATGGAGGTCACGGGATTGAATCCCAATACAAACAGTTTTTATAAAATAGATTTAAAATTGATTTATGGATTTCTGTTCATATGCATGAATTTTCTTTTACCCATCCTATCCTGAAAAAAGAGCGAATAAATAACTACTAGTCCTGTCTTAGTCCTCTTATTTTAACCATATTATATTTGAAAAAGAGAGGTTCAGCAACTGAGTTACAAACAGTTCTCGCAGAAAAAACTTCTGTTAAGGTAGGTAATAAAAAGTTAAGCATTGGAGAATATAATATGACTAGAAATTCCAACCAGGTGGACGTGTCACGTGTCAGAACTGGCGCAATACACTTGATACGAACAATGTGCAGAGGAAAGATTTTTGTATGCTGCGAGTTAAAAATTGACTCAAAATGTATGCTTGCACACTGTCTTTCTATGTGTGTTTGTATGCTGCGTAACAGATAGACAAAACAATAAGATACATTTTTATGTATTGTAATTTTTATTTAAAATTACGTCGAAATCAGCTGTGTTCAATTTAGATCGACGCATTAAAAATCAATTAGACAATGAATGACGAGTAAACATATTTGTAGATAAATATCATGGAATCGTTCACGTATATTCTATTTGTTTTTAAATATAACCAGTTAACAATGTTCATTTTATTTTTCCGTCTTCGCTGCAAATGGCTACTCAATGCTTCAAAGAATGATGACGTGCTTTCACTTTTCTTGACACCGACTAGCGTTTACTACTTTAAAAGATTATGCAATGTTTATTAAGAAGACATATTTACACAGGTTCATTTTTTCATAAAAAGTGCAACTGATATGCATAAGTTTTCGATGATTTGAATATTTGAATAGATTAACGCCATCTTTTATTTCGTTAAAGAAAGTTATACTTAAATTTTAGAAATTTGTCAAATGTCACATAATTATTTTAATATTTCTATGAAACACATCTACTTTTAACATAAACCACAAAGTGTTTTAATATTGATTTATTATAATTAAATCCACGCTTTACTTCAATTGGAATTATGTTTGTACACCATGTTGTAATGTTAATTTTTAAAGTACATATTACGTATTTAATTCATTAAATAATATGTTAACAAATAAAATTATATAATTTGTTTTTTTTTATGTGTGGGTGGATTCTTATTTTTTGAACAGCTATTCGAGGAAATATAAAAACAATAATAGGGTTCAGCAATAAATGTATGCATTAAAGTATTAAACATGGGTTTTCAATCTTTTTCTTCCCTGGGACATTTGAGCTTGATTAAATAGTGTTTTGAGTGATATTAAATATATAACAAAGCTAATTTACTTTAATTATTTTACAATATTTAACTGTTTTTAAATTACAATACAAACATATTCTTGAGAACATTTTTCTATAAATCTAAGATCATGGAATAAGTTTGTAGTATTTAATTCTTTACCCCTATCCAACCCTTAGATTACGATGTAACCATTTTTTTGGATTGAATACGCCTGCAAATAAGTAAGTTTTATCAGTGTCGGATATTACAATATATTGGTTTGTATTGTATTTATTTTGTATTTCACATGTATCACATCGTGATTCGTGGCTATTAAATAAACATTAGGAATAGAAACTATCATTTGCAAGCAACTTTGTTTGCTCCTTGCTTTACTCAACCCAGCGTAATGAAGCGGGTATTTATTTTAATATGTTACTCCTTATATTGTCCATTGCACAATCGACCTGCACATTCTCCGAGATGCATTCGGTGGCCCCTGCTAAAAGGGCGAGCAGGTCACGGGGCCACGACGCCCATTGTAATCAACGATTATTGCATGCGATGTGCTCTCGGCAAAATAGACATGTTATTATTAGTAAGTGGATTGCAGAAATATAGACAAACCTTTGCTAAGCATTATATGGATGGATATAACAATGTATTGGACCGCAATTTTTGTGATTTTCAGTAGAAACTTACAATAAAAAAATCGTTGCATCTGATATAATCACAATTGAATCATCTTAATGTTTTGTGAACTAACTACTTTCTGCCCAACTAAGTCCAACTATTAGTGTCAAGTGGCACACCCAGTGAAATATAAAGGTCAATAATTTTAATATTATATAATATGGTATGACAAATTATTTTAGTCGATTTTTTGTTACGTTTAAATATTCTAAACGTCAACCACTAAAAATTAAAATAGATTCAGTTCTCGAAAATCATATTTTCTCTCTATATGCGTGTATTCTTAGCATTTTAGATTTCCGTTACATTTTATATTCGCATTTCTTTCTTAAATTTTATTGAAAAAATCGCGGAGGGAAAACAGCGGATATGAAAGAAAAGTAACATTCGCTTTTATTTCAGAAGAAGTATTATACGTAGGTAAAAAATATCAGCGTATTTAGTTCTACAAATTGTAATTGCAACGGAGTTCTACCAAGTAAATGCCAATTCAATCAATAAGTATTATAAGATTGTCTATTAACTACGTTTTAGAAATAACTGAAATACATGCAGACACACATTAAATTAATTTATTTAACCTCATTAAAATCACCAATATGAACACCTGTATTCTTAACATAGGTCTACACCATCGACTTTGTCGTGTGAACATCCAGATAATATCTGAATGTAGTTTTCCTTATTGCAAGCTTTACGAATGTAACAAAATAAGCTACATATTTTACAAATTGCAATGGATTAAGAGCTGATCATGTAATTTTTAGATAATCATTTGTATCTTTCGATCGTAAATTAAACTACAAATGTCAAAGTTGACGAACAATGCCCCAAGGTATTGAAGTCACTTTCTGATGCTTGGAACTTAATAATTATTACCAGAAGGTTTTGTTTTGCGCCACTATTAGATACAGGTGTAGGCGGAAGGTAATTTATCAACATAACAGTCGTGATGTGTTTTTTTTTGTAAATTGATTAATTAATTTATTTGTGCGCTATTGCGAATTTTAATCGATGTTTTAAGCTCATTATTAAAGAGACCTCGTGATCTTTAGTTATTTTTTCCCACATCGAATAAACATTCTTTTGATTATAAAGATATCTAATTTATTTATTATTATTTTAGATGAACAGTTTTTCGACATGAATTTGTGTGAGTCATAAAATGCATTTTAATTATCCTTGAAGAATCGTTTGAAAAACTGTTATAGCAATGTTTTAATTAAACTTATTTAATCAAAGAAATATTTTTGATATTATTCATCTAAGATGTGCTCTAATTTTGGTCGTTCATTTTGTAAGATTTATAATATATAATACTTCACTAAAAATAGTATCTAAAAATAATATCGGAAACAATAAAAATATACCCCACCAATCTTAATTACGTGTCAAGTGTTTGGCAGTTTGAAAAATTGTTTATTTTAGCCAGGAATAAATCATGTCTTATAGAGTAGATAAATATTGTAGATTGATTGACCAACGATCGCCTTTTCTTAACCCTGAGAAAAGAAATGATCTACTTTTCTGAAAAATAATTCATTAAATGTAATAAAACTTAATACTGTATGATAGATGAATACATCATATTATATTGTTTTGATAATTTCTGACGATTTGTTGAATGATCCTCTATGATCAATTTCCTTCATTTGGCTTGGTTTCTATTCTTCTACAATCTACGACAAGTGGGTGCCAACTGCAAACCACTTGAAACTCGTTTGAAATGATTTTTGCTTTGAACAACGAACCAATCCACGCAAAATCATCAAGTCGCTGTCAAATAACAGATAATTGGAGGAACACTTATTAATATTATGATTATTCAATACTTTTAAAATTTATAATAAATACGTTTCATAGTATTGTATGTATAATTCGAAACATTGTATGATACTATTTTTGTGTAGAAATAGCACTTTCCAGTCGATTTATCGATTTCTGCATGAATGTTTATGATGTTTCCCTCTCCCTACTATATTCAAAAAAATTAGAGGTTGCAAGCAGTTCTTGTAGAAAACCTTCTGTTGAGATACCTTCATTAGGAAGCCATATGTTCCACAATGAGATCGGACATGGATAAAAAAAATATATAATTCATTTGATTAAAATTCTGACAGCTATTTTTTATCAGATTTTAACAGAAAATAAAATTAATTGACAAGTCAATCTAAATTATGGTGACCAAGAAGACATTTTTCGATTCGTTTAAAGCCAAGTTTTGATAGCAAACACCTAATATTTCTGGTCTGACGTTTAAAGAAAAGACTTTTTGTGACATAATTCATGACATTTTTCTTCAATTTGATTCAATCCTTCATCATTAATACATGAAATTAATCAAACCATGCTGCAGTTAGTAAATTGTGTCCTAGCTTAAAAAAACATATATTTATGCCAATCGTGACTTATATGTTCCGAATAGGATATTGATACGTTTAATAAATCTTTTCAAAAGGACTAGGCGTTGCCTATTGTCTGCCCATTTATTTGTTTATTTCTTCTACGTCGGTTATTTATTGAACCATTATTGCCCACATACGTGCCTGTAAATAATTTGTTACTCGATTGTTGATATCTGTATTTTACACAATGGTGAATTGATTTACAAAAACAAAAATAGACCAACTAACCCGCATAAATGTTACTAAATCTTGTGGTATAAAATAAAGTGTTGCAAATCTATTAGAATTTTGTGTAATTGATAGGTTTTATTTATAATGACGTTGGTTGTATTCTCAGCGTGGGATGTGAAATCATACAATTGTATAAAAAAACATACATAAAATAGGAATAAGATTTTTTTAAATTTAAGATTTCGACTGAAGATGTTTGGTGGAATTTCAATATTAAATTTGAATCGTTCAAATAATGTACATTCTCACAGATTTTGTCACTAACGACCCGGGTTTCGCCTTTCGACATCTTCAGGCGTTCAAGTGCACGGATGAACTTGAACTGACGCTTAGTAAATGAATGTTTCGTGTTAATGTATATAATAAATGAATGTATCATTGAGTTTAAAGCCATTGCTGGCGAAAAGGATAAGTTCATGGGAATGCCCACAGATTTGAGTAGTGAGTAGTTTTAATAATTATATTTATGTGTTTGTCGGAAAAGGTTTAATAATTATATTTATATAGGGTATAGGAGTGGAGACCCCGGCATGTTTAATATTTCATTTAAAATCGGAAGGCTATGCAATTGTGCTGTTTATTTCCAAAATTTCCTGGAAAAAGAGCTCATGACCGTCCATATTTGGGTGTAACATTTTTATCCCTTGTTCCTGATTGAACACGTGTCTTTCCGAAATTAAGTGACTAGATTTTTTTAAATCTAAAGGCTGCCATATGTTCTGATAATCTGGTGTTCAGTGTTCTTTCTGTTTTGCCGATATAAAATTTTGTACAACAAGAGCATTGCTAACTATAAATCCATTTACAATCTATAAATGTATTTTATCTTTATTGTTAACTTATAATTTGCCTAAAGAGTTTTTACAGTAAAAAGCTGGTCTAACACTATCAGCTAGCTGTTTTTTAATTTAAGACTTGTATTTCCTAAATAAATGATTCTACGCCGATACCTAGTATGATCTATGTCCTTTGATAATATTCCCTTAAATAACATTTTCTCTGCACGTTTAGTTTGAATAACATTTTTTATAAATGAAACTAAATGTTACTTTATCAATCAACGTACCTACTGAAAATTAAATCAAGAATTAAGTTGTATGCGTTCATTTTAGCAATATTGCATTACATTAAGGAAAGAGTGTTTGAAATATTTAGTATTTTTTCCTTACCTCCATCGCTAAGTCTAGCAAAAAGAATCTTTGTGTTAGGAAAATAAATGTCAAAGAACACAGAAATCGGCAGAGTTGTTGTTTGGCAGTCGGAAACCTTTCATAATATTTGTGTTGTGTTTTTAGGACACCGTGTAAAACACTATTGGGGCTTCGACATTAATTTCAATTAAAAAATGTTGCTTTTTTATTTGGGATATGCTTTGTACATTAACGACCGGTATTTGAAGTATGCTGTTTGCATCTGTGACGTAGGTTGTGGGGAATGATTAAGTAACAAGTTCTCAGGGACCTACGAGCGTCCCGCGGGCTCGATTGGCCTTTATTATACCATAAATGAACCAATTACTTCCAACCATTATCATCATATCATATAACACGTCGTTATAGCGAACATAATAATAATACATATATCCATAAACTCATCAGGACGGAGGTGCGTATGATTTTACCGCTCGTCTGTCGTAGATCCTTGTTATCATCAAATATCCACCAAATTTATTTACCACGAAGTTTTTCTTAACATATATGTATAATATTTGAACCCCTAAAAAGTGAACTGAGGCAAGTAGTAAAATGGTCAATCTTTTCTATTTGACTTTTAAGCACAATACATATTTATTTAGTGTTTTTGTGGATTACATATTTTTATTTTAAGAAGAAAAAACTAGTGCAGTGACTATTTAATAAGATCATTTCATATTAACGATACTCCAAGTCGTGTAGAATATTATCAAGCATTGAACTCAATGTTAGCTAAAATACTTGTTGACTCACACAAAAGTTGTAAGTCAGTTACTCAAAACTTCCTTTCAGTGATAATCAGATAAAATTATGAAATAAGAAATGCAGTTAGATATACAAAATCCAATTCTTAATTTTGATCATATCTTTTTTTTCGATGGAATATTTGGATATTATGAAGAAAATAAATATACATTTTTTTAGTACATTCAACCCTTCGATAACACTGAGATACGTTTCATGTTATAGAAAATCGCGTTGCAGAAGTTGCATTGAAAACATTTTGCTCAGATATGTTTGTTACATGTTTTTAAATGTCGTTATCTAAATTTTTCACTATGGTATCAAGTGTAATTTGTCCAAATGTTTTCTGTCAACCATGTATATGTTAATGCAAATACATGTATGTACATATTTAATAATTTAATTATACGAATAGGGTATTCTTATAGAAAAAGAGGTATAGAGAAAAATACTCACGTGTTATAGAAAGGTTTACTGCATGTATTATCGAATTCAAACTTATTGTTGTGTTTGAAAAAATATCTACATATTATTAATAAGAATGTATGGATAAAAAAATCTAGATATTAATGGTCTTAGATAATTTAGAATGTACTTCTAAGACTCTAAGAGCCTCTTACAACACACCACATAATAACATAACTATTATATATGAATTAAACTAATGTTTATTTTTCGTTTTGTTTCAGGTGAGTACAATTAATTCTATACTGTGGAGTACTGGAGTACTGCACTATTCCATATGTTAAAAAAGATGACAATACACTAGCAAACACGGTATAGTATAAAATGGGTCATTTCTCTTTTTCAGACAGTAAACTTTTTTCGTAACCTAACTCTTTTTTACACGATTTTGAAATAACACGTTTCACTAAAAAGCACGAATACTACGACCGTTAGTCTGATGCTAGTTAAAAAAGTGAAGCACGTGTCATAACTTCTTATAACAGTCAGTGGAATTTCAAATTTATTTTTACATCAAAAATGAGTTTCTTCAGTTACCACCAAATCCTTCAAAAATACCGTTTAGTTATCTTTATTGCTTTCGTCTAACGAAGGCTGTGATCGAACATAAAGGACTGCGCGGGAGACTGGTAGACCGTGGTCAAATCTCTGTATTGTAATCAACGAATACACATTGTAGTCATGGATAGGTCGTTGGTATTGGTTTATTCTAATGCACCGCCTTTCTCTACTAATCTATGTATACAAAGTGTCGCCTTTAACAGAGAAAGTGATTCGTTCTCGATCCAGAATTGCAATGCTCACCGTGTAAAGTCACTGGCTAGTGAAATCGGCTATTTCCAATGCAGATAATGCATCATTTTATTATACCAATATAAATATTTATTACCGTTATGTGGGTTGATCCGAAATAAATTTTATATTATAACAGTTAGGCAGTTACTAGACATCAAAATTTGATTGCTTATAAAATTGCATACAGTTTAATGATTGATCATTTTGAATCCTGGATTTATTAATGATCAAAACTTTCACTACCTTACCGAGTCTTTGAATCACAAAAAAAATGAGCGAATATAAAATTAAATTTGATAACTTTGTTATTACACTTGTTGTGTTACAAAATGTGACACGTGTTATGCCTCTTTAAAAAGCATCGTCAGACAGAACATCGCAAGGTTTACGAATAAGTATTTTATATAAGAAGTTTCTTTATGTCTTAATAATTATGTCTTATCGTTATTCGTATTTGAGTAATTGTAATGAGATATGATTTACAACATGCTACTTAATACAATATACTTGCGGTATTTTTAAATAACCTTTTTCTAACGCATACTTTTGATTGGTCGCATAAATTTAAAAAATATCAATAAAAAACTGTGAGCATAGCCGCAATAATTCCATTTAAGTAAGACGAAACATAAAAGTTACGTTAGTACTAGAAATCCTCTAAATTAATGTCTAGATCAGTGGTCCTCACGTGAAATATCTTGTGGCCTCACCAAATTTTTCTTTTGAGATGTGATAAAAATAGCAGTTGCATTTACTAAAAGAATGGATTAAATTTACAAAAAGTTTGTAAAAACACATTGTTTAAAATATCAATATTTACTATGAAGCTGTTGGTGGCCGCAAATGAGAAACACTGGCCTTGATCTTCATTAATTTCAGTATAGCCTTTTGAATATGCTGGAGACAAATTATTTATAGCAGCGTAATTTCGAAACCATTTTCTTTCTAATTTAATAAGGTACAAACTTAAATATATTTCAACGGCTTACTTATAAACAATTTACAACGTCCTTAAAGATTATGTCAGTCGTATTATTTGTTATTCGATACTGTCTTAAAGTTATTGTAAGTGAGTTAGGTGTTACAAAATCAACTTTCTACGCCTCGGACGCAGGTTCTAATCTCAGACAAGAGGCCAAGTCGTGCGTCCACTCACGGTAAATGAAGCTTCGCAAAGATCAAGCAAGGCGGAAAGTTCTATTGTTAGTTGTTATATTGCGAAAAAATACTCGACTTTTTTAAACTTTATTTTGAGTTTTCATTCGTTTTTGAGGTTTTGAAAGCTTTTTTGCAGAAAGATGTACCCATGCCAAATAGTTTATAATCGATTAAGATTTAAATGGTGAAATTTATCTTGCAAAGTGGCTCAAATGTGCGCATACAGATCAAACGATTCTAATAGATTTATAGTGTCGATTTTTGACACTGGTGCAACCAGAAAAAAAGTATTGTCTCAAAAAATGACAAAGGTAGTTTTACCTATTCGGGATTTTTTTAAATATGATCAATATAAAAGCTTGATATCTCGGAGAAAAACTCAAAAAGCGTGCGCAAATACTCTAACGTTTGATTAATAAATATAAATATTGAATATTTCAACACAATATATCTTGCCTGATAATTGCTTATGATTGTTCGTAAAAGAAAGCGGATTTTAAGACGAACCTTTTTGTTTCAAAAAACAAAGTATTCCCAGAAAATATATTCTTTTGCATTTTCGACGGCGATTGTAAGACGTTATCGAACATAAAGGTAGTCCAAGTACAACGATTCTATAAAAGGTCAAAACATGCGTCTCATAACCGAGCAAATACTGTATAACGATTTTGAAAAGATGCAAAAGTTCTTATCTGTTTTCTCAGGTCTACTTCCTACTAATCACTTTTAAGGTGTTTACTGTCAATACTTGGTAGAAAGGCATTATATTCCAAACATAACATAGCATTTACACATATATTTAATATGATTAGGGCCGGTTTTGCTCATCAGTTAAAAATCAGAAAATTATCGTTACAAGCAAAACCGGTACTAATCATATTAAATAAATTTTGATTACGTACAAAGAGTGTTTTATTTTTTTTTAACTTTATACTTTATTTTACTGGAAATTTTATGACTGGTAACGCTCACACTTCATGAAATAGAAAAAAATTCAATCATAAATGCATTTTTTTATATAATTATAATTTATTTGGATTTAATATTTCGGTAATATTAATAAAAATGGTTTTTAAATTTAAAATGGAAATATATCTACTTTCTTGACTTTAAATAGAATAAGTTATGACTTAGAAACCCTTGGTCGATAAAACATAAAGAATCATTCTAGGAAATATATCAAATTATAGGTCAGTGTACTTTTCGATTTATTTTTCACTTGATATCATTAAGGTCATTACTTTTTAAAATTATTAAAATACTAAAATAATCGAAATTTTAATTGGACTGCTTTCACATACATTTATTATCAGATCAATTTCTTCGATAATAATTTCCTGTCTGTAAACACTTTAATCATAAAAATGTAATAACTATAAATTAGTATTTTTCTATAATATATTACTAATAAAATATTAAACCAGACGAATATTAACCTATACAATACAAATTAAAACTTTATATTATATATGAATCTGATTATATTTGATGTGGTAATTCATTTTAGATTCTATCAAAAGATATATCCATAACGTTTAAATTTATCCATTTTTTCATTGACTAAAAATTGTAAATTGTTATTATTGACACGTTTAATTTTATAAAAATAAAACTTTGACGTCAAAAAGATATTTATAAAATTATGTTTCAGAAATGCGTTAGTTAATTAGAATTAATCCCAATCTACAGATACGAATTAAGGATTTTTGAAATATATGAAAAAAAAAATATTAACTCGATCGCATAAAAAGTTTATAAGAGATACAGACCCTGAATATTATCTTCTTCTCTATTAACTATCAACGAATTCTTTAAAGCTGATTATAGAATAGATAAGCAGGAGTCAGAGAATCTTGTAGACACCAAGTGGAAGCCATATTCTTCGAATAAGAACCAAAAATAATGAAAAAGGTGATACCTTTTTTCCACCTTTTTTATTTATATATGGGATTCACTTCCACAAAGCATACATACTCAACTATTATTTTACACGGTAGATGCGTTTCAAAAAAAGCGTGTTAAGAACGTGAAAGAAATCATAGACAAAATAAAGATTGGTTTTCTTAATTAAAAATACCGTGTTATTATAAAAAAAAACAATATTGTCGTATGGGAAATCGCGTAAAAAGGTTATGAAAACGCCATTAGTGCATGGACTGGACATACATCGCTTTCATCTCGAGAATTTTCTGACACGACTGTGATCTAATGAAGTCTTTTGTTTGTTATTACTGTATTGCGTTGTTTCATACAAAATACAGAATTAGTTTTTTTTTAGTTGAGTGATATTCCGAAATCACGTAAAAACAAAGTCATGTTGCATTTTAAAGTAAAGACCTGATAAATAGCCCTGGTGCGATGATTTCATTGGCAATCGGTTAATGCTGGTGTGTCTCCGAAGCACGATTATACCAGTTATAAATGTGTATTTTTTTGGTATTACTGATTCGCCCCTGTGCTTCTAATTCCCACAAAACGCTTAGATTTTTCCGTTACAAAAATAGTAAGGTCACGATTTTTCGATGGCCCGATATTTTATCGGCCATAATGTTACCAGTGAATTGAAAAATATATCTTTTAAAAGTAATGAAATAACCACGATTAGATTTGACCGACTATTGTATTTTTTTCATTTCTTATTCCGAAAAGGTTCAAACTAGTTTCCGGCTTGATCATTTTTAAGCCTGAAAACATTGCTTTTTAAAGTTAGTTATAAGGTTGCCCGCTGTCTGAAATCGGCATTGACCATTTGATCCTTTCAGATTTAAACAATTACACAAATGCTTGTTAATTACTAATTTAACCGATTTCAGTAAGGCGAAAAAATGACCTATTTAGAAATTATCCAATAATATGTTTTATTACGATTTTATAGTAAATGTTTTTTAGTTTATCTTAATAATGCAATACATGTCTAGTGATTATAATTAATAAGATTTTTTTACAATATAATTATTAATTTAGATTGGAATGGTTCACTTTCGTATAACTACATACATATATGTATTATATACACTTACAAAATAGTTTTTTTCTATATACAGTTAAAAATAAGACTGAAAATAATTCCTAATAAAGTCAATAAAAATACTGATAAAGTTATTATTTATCTTATTTTTATGAAACCTAAATATAATAAAAGGGTTAGTGGTCGAGTAATCAACGTTCTTGGACTTGGTTGCGATGCTCACAGTTTCGAATCTACGTACGGACAGTTTGATGAATTGATTTTAATAGATATATGGATTTCTGTCATCGTTGTCTAAAATAATTTTCCAGTCATACGATCCTATAAACAGGGCATGAAAAGGGCGATTAGCTAACTACTTGTCCTTTCCTAGTCCTATCAATAAAGGTGTCAGCCCTAAGTGTTTAAAAATGTATAATGTCATAATTTTCGTGATGAATTTTGTTTATTTTTTATTAAATTTCCTGTGTAATTTAATAATGTAACTATAGTAAACATTTAAATCCAGCACTATTGAAACGTATCCGATTTTACATAGACTGGTTCAACAATGCCAATTAGTAAAATAATTGATTACAAATTTTCAGAGCTGTTGATAAGTTCAAGGATACGCCATCAACTCCCACATATTGTACGGCTATTGACAGAAGATCATCACCTCAATAATTGAAACCAATCTAACCAGGTCTAGAAACAAGATTCCATTCCTGTAATTGGTTCACCACATCCGTCCAAATAAACGCATGCCGCAATTTATTGACAACTTTTCTATCACTGGAAAGACTCTAAAAAATACTTTTACTACCATTTTATTGATCCGCAAACAATTTTAAAAAACTTGTTAAAAATATTTATAAGAGTTTTATACTTGTCAACAGGTTTATTATTATAGTATTGAAAGTATATGACGAGAATAAAAATTATTCTAAACCAACGTTGCCATATCATACGTTTTATGTATAAGTATAACTATTATATTATATATAATAGGTATACTGGATATCAATTCTTAAAAGAAATGCACCTTTTTATAAAGAGCAAGATCATTTTCAGTTGCCAACACTTCCTCGCTAATCGAAACTGATCCTGAAAATTATATTAAAAAAATCAAAAAGTAAATAGTGCGTCATGGTGTGAGATAATATTATGTCACAATTAGGTAGGTTTTTTTCTCTCCACTCAGATAAGTAATTGAATTCACCCAGTTGGTAGAAGACACAGGCGGAATCAGGCAATATTAATTTTGTGCATCCATAGCTTAAGTCAGGTTAATTGTTGCCTTTTGATTTTTAATATTATTATAATTATATTAAGCCCGACTGTATAACAGTTCCTTCACGAGCAATCAAGGCATTTACTTTAAATCTGTAAACGGAAAAGTTCAAGTCTTGATATTCATTTGATTCATTATTTTTGTAACCAAAAGTATGCATATCTATTTGTATCGCTGCCAATTTTCCACCCCTATTCGATTATATAGCCTTTTTCTAACCCCGTTCTTGAAACGCAAGAGAGGCTTAGGACTGCTTTTCAACCAGGGGCGAAGGGGGAGGGGCTCAGAAGGGTTCACGCGAGCTCCTTGTTCAAATATGAAAACGATTATAGTTTTGACTTATGGTACGACTTTATCTACATATACTTAGGCAAAGTACTTTTTTCGGGTAATGATATTAATTATTTTAAAGTTTTTAACGGTACGTAAAATACGCTCAGTATGTTTATTTTATGTACCGCTATTATTAAATAGTATTCGATTGATTTAACTATTTCGTCCACTTGTATAAGAGTGATAAAAATATCTGCCCCTTCCACGGCATACAGCGATTTGTTCTTAAATTAAGCGAGCCCCTTGTTAGCGCATTGGCAGCTTATCGCGGATTTCAACCAGTAATTGTTTAACAACGTCCGTAAAGATGCCCTATCAAGAGTTCTTAGATACAGTTAAAGTAGTTTTATTATTTGTGTATTGTTGGAGTAGCAGTCTTTCTATAAAAATATTCATCTGTTGACTGCGGAAGAATATATTGTATGTCACCTAGTTTTCGGCTTGATTTGTTAATAGAAATTGAAATCGTGTTCATGACATACTATCCTAAAACAATTTCACAAAAATTCACCCAATTTCCCGTCTCGATATTGACGTTTAAAAAACATAAATATTTATTTAAAAACCACGTAAAAAGTGGCAGGTAGTCACGAATTTTCAATGTCAAACACCATTTGGCACGAACCGCCATTATCATAACAGTAATAAAACGTGACTCCTCGGCCGTGCGAGTTGATAAAAATGACAAGAAAACGATGACCGTCGGTAAAGCAGTGTCCGCTTTAGTTTTTTCGCTTGCGTGTCAAATTTTCCCGCGCTCAATAAATTAACGCCGTAATGGATGCCCTCGCAAATTCACACGGATGTGCATCATCGTTGTAATGATATATGTATAACGACATTTTTACGCGAATAGCACGTTAAGTATTTATTTGCCGAATGTGCGGAATAGATAAAAAACTATTTAAAACATGATTAAAGTTAGCCTATACGTTGAATCATTAACTTTTATAAATGGTGTGTCATAACTTTAAAATATGTGTTAAGTATTTAATTAACGCCATAAACGCTATTCACTTGAATGCGTAAGGCAACTGAAAAATACTCCCCACATCCTTCTAAATTCAAACTATGGTGAATTTACAATAGTCGGAAACTTTTTATTCATATTTTATTTTTTCTAAATTTTCTGCATTTGTGCTTGTTTGTCATGTAAATGGTTGTAAATTGAAAGTTTTATCGTTGGCTATCGAAGGCCCTGATATATTCCTCTTTTGTCTCTTTTCCGCTGAAATGGTTTATATTTTCCTATTGGTGTTATAATAAAGATGACTATTTTTAAAATTGAGAAAATGTTAAACGTTCTACAGTAAAATTTCTTTACGTATTTTAAAAGTTAAAAATGATATAACATAATATTATTAAGCGCAGCCTTGCTTGCATAATATGAGTCATATAGAAGAATACAATTTTTTATGACGTTTTTAATGTAAAATGAATTGAAATTATCTTTTATCATGTACAATTTTTCTTTGCATTGTTTAATAATAAGTAGGTAATTTGCGTCAAAGTGTCACTAATAACCTAACTCTTGCAAAACGAGATATAATTTAACATCTTTTGAAACAATGGCAAAGAAACACACAATAAAACATCATTTTTCAAACGACAACGAAATGGCTGCAAAAAGCAAATGGCTGCCATGGATGGCCACTTCTATGATTGTCGTGCGGTCGCTTCTTCTAACCCACATTCTCGGATTGTCTTTGCATTGCCAACTCAATGCGCTCGTAAAGCAATCAGCGATTATGCCACTAACCTAAAATCGACACCTATAATTTAGAGTTGTTTTTTCTTTCTAAATGCGGTTTCCGCGTGTCGGTTTTATCATATTTTAAACCGGCAGCATTTTATTACTGTAATTGTAAAAGCAACAGAGGAAGCCATTTAGTTTATATTTATAGTCTTTGGTTAAAACTTTCATGGTCATAATGTTATACAAAATATTACAGCAACACATTTTCCCGTTTTATTTATCAACGGGTGTCACTTAATTTAAACTATCATTTGTTCATTTTAAATGCTGAAAGTAATGACAATTATCGAATGGCTGTCAAGTTCTCTCAGATATTTCTTTTTATAACCATATTTGCTCTTTATGTTGAACATGCAGGAATTATAATGTTCTGCAGAATTATTCTGCATATCACCAGAACAGTGAGCTAAGCGTTGACATATTATATATCATACACAAATGAATAAAAACAAACGAACACACATTTAATATTCCCAAAAAAGACCGAGAGTAGGAAGACCGCAACGTTGCTGGATGAACGCGAGTGGATAAGACTAAATGAGTCAACCCAGGTTCATCCCGGACAGAAGTGTCAAAAAAAGGTCTGTCAGTTTTCTTTTATGAATTAAAAGCCTTCCCTGTGACGTTAGCATTATACTATGAAGAATTAAAGTTCTTCAGTATAGACTTTATGTTCTACATCAAAGAAAGTTTTGAAAATATTGTTAATCCAAGATATTTAGAGTCTTGAGTTTTTTCTTTATACAAGTCGCATTACCTAACTGTTTATGTTTGGCTATCCATTTAAATAACATAAAACATATATCTTACGTTCAGTATTTACATATTTATTTCTCGATATTAATAGTAGATTAAATCAAACATTTTGTTTCTTTACGGTGATTATAAAGAGATTGATCTCGTAGAAAGTAATCATTAAAAACATATTAAGAATAATGAAAGTTTGCAATTACTTTCGTATTTCGCAAAATAATAATTTGGCCTATAATATTACTTAATCCAGCTTGCTGTAAATAGTAATATTACGTAGATTGATTGAATAAATTAAATATAAAATTGGCTCAGTAATTGGTATGAATATTTAATTCATAAATATATTAAAATGTATGTAGTCACATAAACTATCTATATAAAATATGTGATATAAATAAAATAAACTCTAGTTTTACCTGAAAATAATAATAAAAAAAGATAACATTGTAATAACGTAATGAAATAATACGCTTTTATGATAAAATACATTATATTTATTAAACTTATCTTTCCAGAAAAAAAATCAAAGGCAACAAATAAATGAAAATAAAGCACTTTTTTTTTCAATATTCACGGGCTTGAATCTCATAAGGAACTAGAACTCTCTAAGGCTTGAAGGGACAATATCATAAATGTGTTTATTAATATGTGTGAAAGTCATATACATACGTCCAATCATAAGAATGACACGTGTGGATAGTGGTAATCTAATCAATAACTCTCCTCAAAACACATTATCCCTTAATTACACACGCACCTTCTTTGAAAAAGAGAAAAAAATTAGTGACTAAATAACAACTTGTTCTATTAAAACAACTTCGTTTAACATGATGATCCATAAAGTATTTATATGTTCCACTAAAAAGAAGATATGCTTAAAAAGTTAAAATCATTAAATTTAAATGTGATACAGAATAAGTAAGATTATAACATATGGTGTCTATCCCATCTATGTACATAAATATTTCTGACTATGATGTGAAGCTGAAATAGCTATCAAACAATTACTTCTCGTGGAACTAAATGCTTTATTATTTTATGTAGTTCTACTAAATGAATGATCGATTCAATCCATGGTGAAATAAAATTAGGTTTGAAAACTTCTAATTAATAATCAGGGTTGTGCGTAAAATTAATAGATCTCGGTAATAATTTAAAAGTGTATTAAATACATCCCACAGATTCAAAGTCTTAGTTTTGTGTCCCTGTTTTTTAAATGCACCTCCACAATCTATATACCTACGAGATTTGGAGAAAATTGGAAAGATGTACAGAGCACTTTTCCGCGCAGTGCCGTACTGGGCGACACGACAACTCTCACTCAAATCCATAGAAAATATACTCGACTAGTTTTTTATCATTTTGCTCGGCGGTAATTCGTCGAGTTTTCTCTTCGTTGTGATTTCTATTTTAACGCATCTGCGAAGGTAGAAAAATTGTCGTGTCATGTTTGGATAATTACACTACTTACTGCATACCGGCAAACTAGAGGTTCTTCAAATTTCCAAACGGTAATTTACCACAATAAAGTGTTAATATATAATTCATATTTCCAGTTGAATTTGATTGCATTTTCCGCTAGTTCAAATCCCAGTACCAATTGACAATTTGGTTTTTCAATTAATTTATTAGATTGTGTTTAAAGGCATAGATGTTTATGATTTTTCAATCCCTCACAACCGTCTGATGACAAAAACGAGACGTATAGCGATCAAAAACTATTGTAAATTTATTTGCCATATTCTTCAAACAACATAAGACATTGTAAAAAATAACATAAAATATTTAAAAATTTTCCCGTTTCCATAATAAAGTTTAACCAGAATATGGAAGGTTATTTCGTATTGTTAGTTTGACAATACTGTTTTAACATGAATATATTCTAGATAGAGCAAATATGCACTGGTTATTTGCGACAAAAAATACGTTCCGTGCAAAATTTGAATGGTCCGAAATGAAAACCAAAATAGGTACAATGAACTTACTTTTAAAGTCTTCACTGTGAATACTTGGTGATAATGCATCTTACAAATAAATTGAAATTTCTCAAAATGAGCGAAACCGGTCGTGGCCCTTTTAAATAATTGTGGAATAAGTAGAGAAGAGTATTTTATTATTTTTTAATATAATGCACGTGGAAGTTTTTTGTAATAAATTTGATGTGGAAAAAGTACTAAAAATGTTTTATTATTTTTATGATATTTGGATCATTCATATTCTATATTTTATGATATTGCTTGACAGTGGTATTGAATTATTGTAGAGATAATCCACTAACCGAATAATCGACAACTTTCTATGGGTGTCAATTAACTATTTGATGTTTCCATATTATTTGTAATGTATGTATATAAAACACACGAAGATTGTAGGCAAGCTGCGATCCACTGATCGAATACCGATCATTCATATTACATTAATAGTAAGCCGACCGCAGCAATCATAGTTTACTACACAAAAAATGCGCCGTAGAAATTGTAACGGTACTACAGTTGAGATACTTTGAAATAAACAGGACCGAATCCAGAGTAAAGTTATCAACAAAAATATTAAAACGTCATGATCCGCAATAGCCGAAAGTCAGTTCTTTGTGATAAACAATCTTGTATGGAATATATTTATTTTACTTACAGGTGATAAAAATATTTTTTTTTTCCACAATTTTATGCAATGATTAAGACAAGTTTCACTCACTCATCACGAAAATTTTCATTAAATTAGATATTATACGAGTTGGGGGGAAAATATACGGCACTTAAAAATCATCCATTTTTTTAGATTCGGTGTATAAAACGTTGGATGCCAGTACGAAAAGCACTTTTTAAAATTGATTTATTTTTTAAAGGAATGGATGTTTTTGATATCTAAAAATCCCCCCCCCCCCCGTCCTTCCAATCCTAAAATAACGAGGCATAGTGAAAGTTCTCGAGAGAAAAGCTAACCACTAGTCCTATCCTCAATTTCTATCTTTTTATATCATTACTCTCTTTAAAAAAGGGGGTTGAGAAACTGTAGTTTCCCGTAGAAAAAAACTCCAGTTGAGATACTTCCGCTAATAAGCCATATGCTCCACATTAGGAGTGGATATGGATTTAAAAATATGTACAATTCAATATTTTTATAGAAAATATCAAATTAGTAGTTTGTTTTGTAATTAACACTTAATAAGCGGGCGTTTTTTAGTGATTAGCGCAAAAATATTTATTATTCTTAAAATCAACATAACTTCTAAACCAAACAATATTTTCGGCTGAAATTTAAAAAAAAACATTTTAAATAGATCATTTATCATTATCATCATCATCATAGATTTAGTAGATAGCACTCCACTTGCTATCAATATGAAATATTCAAAATATTCTGTAAAAAAAAAAACATTAATCCATACCATACAATTATATAAATAATTATAGTATAAATTCTTCGTTTATACAAATTTACAATCACTGGAGGTGTGAAATCTGATGCCCTAAATATTCGAGAAACATGTATCGCCTTTTTTAAAACAATACTATGTGTGAACGAACATTCAGAGCATAATAAATTATGAGATTTATTGCTTATTGTCAAAAGGGTCACTTGCCGCGGCAGTTATTTTGAAAAAACCATTAAATTATGAGTCAATATACCAACAAAACCGATAAACGTATTTTTACGTTTCCCGCCTATAATGTGTTAATGTAATGTTTTATAAACATAATTTAATTTTAAGCAATTAATTATCTACAGTAAATTAAATCCGACCCTGTATTCAACATAATATGTAAATCAAAAGTTCTCATTGCTTATCTTACAAATTGCTCACATATTTTTATGTGAATAAATTATACCCTTTATAAACACTAAAGCGATTACATATTTAAATATTTATTAAAACTATTTAGTCCATTACTAGTTTATTGGTTTATGATATTGTTTCTTTCTGGCCTTAAAAAGATTTATGCCTTCACTTTTTTGATATTATGCGATATCTTTATGAAATATAATAACGAAACCAACTACATTAATTCACCAATTGTCATTTTAAAGATAAATTTTATTGAAGAGTGCACACTAATAATCAGAGGCTTCGATAAGTATGAAAAAAAACAACAAACTGTTGTAAATTTGTAATAGCACTCATGTATGTAATAGCTATTGTGTAAAATTTTAAACGCATACCTGAAACAAAACGTTCATACTAAAATAAAAACATTCAACCCACAAAAACAATGAGCCAAACAATTAAGTCCAATAAAAAAGATTCACCAATTTTCTTCGTGGCTTACTTCACTTCTCAAGGGCTCATATTATAATAATAACGCATGTTTCAAATAATTTTGAATGCCTTCGTTCTTAGACATGTATGACAAAATTGACAGAGTCATTTAAATATACTGAAATTGATGGACATAAAAGCACACCATGCTATATAATATGTTATCTTGAAATGTTGAACGACATATAGGTTAGATTTGGGCTTCAGAAACTTGTATCGTAACAACACCGTAGTGTGCTCTAGCAATTTGATGAGGTATACAATCTGTTAAGCAGGGTATAAGATCCATCAGCTAGTAATCGAGATCAAACAGCATTTATCCTAACTCTAAGGCTTACCCTTTATAACGTACAGGGTAGAGAGTGGATAGTTAACTTGTCAGATGAACATTGGCCTGAGGCTATACGAATATCAAACTGCGAGGCGCAAGGTTTGATAAGAAAGTTCGAAGATGCTTTAAGACAAAAAAATATTTTTTTAATAAAAACATTTTTATCATATAGAACATTTTTCTTTAATGTGGACTATAGCACATTGAAATCTTATGAACATAATAGGTATCCTAAAAAAGTCTAACATTAAACGCCTAAATAAGAAATTTAAATACAATATGATGAATTTTAGATTGATTATTGTTATACATTTGGCCAAATTCTGCTGTATCATAATGATATATTATTTAAAAAAATATTCTATAATATTTACTGTAATAATGATGACATTGATTATTTTTTTTACCATCTCCTTTCCCTATTCGGAATATATGGTCACCACAATTACTTT